>OU015764.1:9561725-9636612 GCA_907173295.1 Fagus sylvatica | reverse complement strand
CATGGCTAAACTTTCTTGTCCTCAGAGCATTCTTTTTATTTATTAATTTCTTCTTTTTGCAGTGGGATCCAAAAGCAAATTTCTACTAGCTCAATTTTACGTAAGCTGATTGCACTTACATTCATAAGGGTCAGCTTGGCATACATGGAGTTGAAGAGGATTTATGAGGTTTGATCATTTTTTACTGTGCTAATGAGCCATCAAAATATCTGCCAATTTCAATTGTTTGCGGGGCTTCATGCATTATTTGAAAGTGATCATCTCTCTATTTTATATCATTATGTTGGAGCCACATATGGTTTTAATACAAAATCTGTGAGCAATAGATACTGTTTTGCTGACCAATGGCTGTCACTATTTTACGGATTCATATCTCCTCCTTGTGGAACCAAGACTGTAGAAACTAGATAGTTAAATAATTGAATTTTTTACAGATCCACGGTTTCAATCTTTATGGATTCACTGCTCCTTTTTGTGGAACCTAGACTGTAGAAACTAGATAGTTAAATAATTGAATTTTTTACAGATCCACAGGTTACAATCTGCTTACATTCTCCTAGTGTAGAAACTTAAGGCAGGCTGTTCATTTTATAATGATTTTGTTAATGTGTCCTGCTGTAGCACACTATCCTAACTTAAAATCTGCTCACTGCTCCTTGATTTCCTACACTATGGCAGTGGCACTTTATAAAGTTCTGTCTGTGTGGGATTTTATGTACTCCATTAGTAGCTTAAATGTGATTGATGGTTTTGATCCTTTTAGTTACTTATCCATGTTGACCAATTGTACCATGTCAATACAAAATTTCAACAATTAATAAACATGTCTTGGTAGCCATCATACCAAAAGTAAAAAATTTAGAGGCCAACAATGTATAGCAAGTATACGGCACTAACCACTCCCCCCCGCCCCCCCTCCCCCCACCCACCCCTCCTTCCCCCAATATGTTGACCACTAGTTGAGGGGCGCCATGATGTGTATCAAAGATATCATAAATCAGTTTCACTGGATGCCTTTGAATTTTGTTGTATGTACTGTGTCCCATTACTTTTGTTTACCTATTCTCCTCTGCATCAAACTGGATTAAACCTAGTTCACTTTCAATTAATTGCTTGCATTGAATTTGTTTGGTTGTGACTAACACCCATTCCAATGCTGCTTATTGCTTAAATAATTTCAATTTGATTCTAGGGAAAATGTCTAACGAGGAATCAGAAGCAACCTTCATATCTTATTTCAATGTTGGACTGGTTATGGGCAAGATTTATTGCAGCAATATTGTGGCCGGTGCATATGTTGGCAAAGAAAATTGTTTATAGTAAAATCCACTCTGCTATCGGAATATCAAAGGTATTATTGGTCATTTATTTCTTTTCCACTTCCTGACTAGTACTAAATTTTGTGGAAAATAAGCACTGGTTTTTCTTCATGATGTTGTGTCTGAAGAAAGGTACATTCAAAATTTTCCAGACAACTCAGTACTCTGAGAAATTTTTTTGATCAATTGATGTGTTCTGTTGAACAATTTTTATTTTGTTTTAAGTAGCAAAATGCTTTTAACCTCTCTCTCTCTCTCCTGTTTAAGTTGGCGAACTTTTAGGAAGTTCTCTTCACTGCATCTTTACTGCCAAAAATCTAATTTTATTCTTTCTCCATTTTTTTAAATCTCTTTGGTTACAACAAATTTCTATCTTTTTTCGCCTATTCAGAAGCGACTCTATTCTCTTCCTTTCTTGGCTATAGCTTCAATTTATATTATAAATTCGAAATTATACCATAGATTTCTGAGAAGGGAACAACTAAGAAAAACTATCTCTGGCAATACTGCAGGCTGGCGTAAGCGGAGGTGGTAGTTTGCCTTTGCATGTTGACAAATTTTTTGAGGTTAGATGATAATGTTTTTTTTGCTTGCTCTAAAGAACGTCTGTATTCATTCTCTCTTATATTAGTGTAAAATTGCATGCAGGCAATTGGTGTGAAAGTGCAGAATGGGTATGGTTTAACAGAGTCTTCTCCTGTTGTTGCTGCTCGGAGACCCACTTGTAATGTAAGAAACTCTTCAACTTTCTATTAAAAATGTGGAATAGTGTGTCACTTAAACTTGCAATAGTCTGTGGTTACAATAACTAACAAAATAGTTGAGAGCTTTCTGAGAAATTTATAGTTTCTTCTGCAATGCTTGATTTAATACTATGTTTGGTGGGAAAAGTTTGCAGACTTTAACAGGACAGTGATAGATTTATTATTCATTTTATAACTTTCCAGACCAAATATTCCAAGAATAGCTGTGAGACTTGGTTCCATGAAAATTGTCTGAATATGCTTGGGAAAATTTGGGCTGCACTGTTATACTTGGAATATGTGTGAATTTATTTACTTTGCTGCTGCTGTTTATTTTGCACTCCTAGATTGGACAAAAGGAGTGAAGATCAACAGAAACCCATGGACCAACCAAGAACAACATCATGATGACATATTTTGTGTAAATTTCAATGAGCATAGCTATAAGGGATTGAGCTTTGGTTTCTTCATTTCCATCAATTCTTGCAGGGAAGCTCTTAATGATTAATAAAGACAATTAATGTTTGCATATGATCCTGTTCAAAGGAATCGTTTCTTCATTTCTCAGATGCTGCTCTCAGACTGATTTTCACTGACCTTGTTGAGAGGTGAGAAGTGATACATGGTCACTTGTACAACTGTTAATATTTTATCTTCTATTAAATATTTGTGCTTGTTATTTTATCACGAGGGGGTTTGGGGTGGTGGGTCGGGGTGTGGTTATTTGGGCAATCATCATTTCCAGTTTCATCATTTATGCTAATTCATTGTTTATTATCTTTCAAAAAAAAAATTGGGTAATGAGATTAACCATGCTTTATTCTCACAAAATATCTACATAGCTTCTCTCATTAGTGAAGAATTGGTCTGCATCTGTTCTTGGTTATGTCCAAATTTGGCTACTAGATGAAAGTTGTAGATACAATCATGGATTCCTAAGGGATTTCTTTCTTTCTTTGATTTTAACTCTTCAACCCCAAATAAATTTGCAGCCTCGAGAATGCTGGGGAAGTGTCTGTTTTACCCATGCTGAGATCAGTCAGATTGGCTTTGCGGCTTTTTGCTAGAGGAAAGTTCGGTTCAGTTGTTTCCTCATGCAGTGGTGTGGATGTCCAGGTTAACTCACAACTTCAATGCTGAATTAAGGATTATGTGCATGTTCTTCTATAATTTATGCTTTATTGTGGAGGGACATGCTTTGTGCTTTGTGTGTCTGTCATGCAAGTTGGCATATGTTTGTGATTGCCCTGATGCAGGCAGGGTGATTTCTGGTAAAAAAACTATAGAGTGTGGACGTCATTTTATTTTATTTTTGATAAGTAATTCAATTTATTAGAAAGAAGTAGCAAACCAGTATACTAGGGGTATACTAGGTTTGCAAAGAATAAGAGCTACAAAGATCAATAAAATCTTGAAAAGAGGAAAAAGAAAAAACTCCTAATACATGAATCCAATCAAATAGCATCTTATAAAATAATAATTGAATATCCGGAATCGCCATTTCCAACCCTTCAAACGTCCGAAGATTCCGCTCTCGCCAAACACACCACAACAAGCAATGAGGAATAGTCCTCCAAATGACAGCTTGCCTGTTTTTGCCCAAAACACCCGGCCAGCACACTAACAAATCACGCACAGTCTTGGGCATCACCCAATGAATACCAAAGAGGGTGCAAACCGAATCCCATAAGTGTTTTGCCAAGGTGCAATGCAGAAAGATATGGTCCGAAGATTCACCAGCATTCTTACATAGACAGCACCAATCCACCAAAACTACCCGCCTCTTCCTCAGATTATCATTGGTGAGGATCTTCCCCCAAACAGCCGTCCAAAGAAAGAAAGCAACTCGAGGAGGGGCTTTGGACTTCCAAACGCCTTTCCAGGGGAATTGCACAGTAATAGGAACATGCAGACAACGGTAATATGAATGGACAGAAAATTCTGACTTGCTGTCCCGCTGCCAACACATTTGATCCAGCCCACTATCATTGATTGAAACCGAATATAGACGGGCCAGAAAAGAAACCAAAGAGTCCAGCTCCCAATCCTGAAGATTTCCCACAAACTCCACCTCCCAGGAGAGGTTACCATGACTAAATTGCATGTATTCAGCCACAGCAGCCTCTTTGTTCGAAGCTATGGAATACAAAGCCGGGAAAGCTTCCTTCAAAGAGGAATCCCCACACCACAAATCAGACCAGAACTTCACTCTTTCCCCGTTGCCTACTGAGAAAGAGACAAAGGAGGAAAAACGATCCCAGCCTCTCCTAATGCCTTTCCACAACCCCACTCCATAAGAACCTTGAGGAAGCTTAGAACACCAGCCTCCCCACAAATCCCCATGCTTTACCGCCACCACCTGCCTCCAAAAAGCCTCCTTCTCCTTACCATAGCGCCACAACCATTTTCCCAAGAGAGATTGATTGAAGAGCCTCAGATTTTTCACTCCCAATCCACCATTCTGAATAGGCTCACAAACCTTAGACCAATTCACTAGATGGAACTTGGGTTGGTCACCCAAACCATTCCACAAAAAGTCTCTTTGAATCTTCTCTATTCGGTAGGCCACATCAGACGGAATGTGAAATAGGGATAAAAAGTACGTAGGCAAATTAGAGAGAGTACTCTTTAGTAATGTAAGCTTACCACCCTTGGATAGATACATCCGTTTCCACCCACCTAGCCTGCGCTCCATCTTCTCAATAATGGTATTCCAAATCATCTTTGAGTTAAATTTAGCCCCCAAAGGAAGACCCAAGTACGTCATTGGAAGTGCTGAAAGCTTGCACCCCAACACATCTACAAGAGCCTCCAAATTAGGAACATCCCCAACAGGAACCATTTCTAATTTTTGGAGGTTAACCCACAACCCAGAGACCACCTCAAACTAGGTAAACACACGTCTCAAGTACTCTAACTGAACTACATTAGCATTACAGAAAATGAGAGTGTCATCCGCAAATAAGAGATGAGACATCATGAGCAGGTTTTCCCCATCCATACCCACCAAGAAACCGGACAAGAACCTCTCTTGAGTAGCGCGGGCCATTAGTCTGCTCAAGGCCTCCATAATAAGAACAAATAGGAGCGGAGAAAGGGGATCCCCTTGTCTTAGCCCCCTGGAACTAGCAAAAAAACCTTGAGGGCAGCCATTGATGAGAATTGAAAAGCGAATTGTTGAAATATAGAACCCAATCCATTCACACCAATTTGCCGAAAAACCACCCGGCGAAGAATGTATAGCAAAAACTCCCAATTGACATGATCATAAGCTTTTTCTATGTCCAACTTACATAAGACATCAGGAGTACCTTGCTTCAACCGAGAATCCAAAACCTCATTGGCAATTAGGACTGAATCCAGAATTTGACCGCCCTTGAACAAAGGCGTTCTGGGAAGAGGATACCAGCTTGTTCAAAACCACCCACAATCGATTAGCTAAGACTTTCGCAATAATCTTGTACATACCCCCCACCAAGCTAATAGGACGGAAGTCCTTCACTTCCATAGCCTCGGCTTTCTTAGGGATAAGAGTTAAAAAAGTTGCATTCAGACTCGTTGCAAAAGTCCCCCTTGCATGGAAAGATTGCATCACCCCCATAATATCAGGCCGAATTATATCCCAGCAGTGTTGAAAAAATGCCATGGGAAAACCATCCGGGTGGAGCTTTGTCCCCATTAAAAGCCTTAAGAACCCCTCCCACCTCTTCCTCATCAAAAGGGCGCTCAAGCCACAAAGCCTCATCATGAGGGATCATCGAAAACTCAATACCATCAAGTTTTGGCCGCCAACCAACCTCCCCAGAATAAAGATTAGTGTAGAAGTGGGTAATGTTGTCTGCAATAGAATTCTGATCTGTAGACATTTCACCATTAATTAGCAGACTAGAGATAGAATTATACCTATGATGAGAGTTTGCTAGCCTGTGGAAAAATTTGGTATTTTTATCCCCTTCCTTTAGCCATATAGCTCTCGACTTTTGCCACCAACTAATCTCCTCAAGGAGAGCCATTTTCTCTAACTCCTCAACAACTAGAGTCTTATGACGTCTCTCATCCCCAGACAGAGACCGCTCTTCAGCCACCCTATCCAACTCGGCCAGCTCATGCCATAATTGATTCTGCTTAACTATCACGTTTCCAAAGCTCTCTACATTCCACTTCTTCAAATCAGCTTTGAGAGTTTTTAATTTGTTGGCTAACACATGACTTGGAGAACCATGAAACTGGTAAGAGCCCCACCACTGCCGAACATGATCCCTAAAACCTTCCGCCTTAAACCACATATTCTCGAAACGAAAAGGTCTTTTCCCTTGATGCAACTGACCACACTCCAACACAAGAGGAAAATGGTCAGATAATACGCGAGGTAACCTTCGTTGAGTGATAGAAGGGAACTGATCTTCCCAAGCTGCCGTGTAGAGGAACCGGTCAATACGGGACATAGCTTCCTCCTCCCTGCTATTTGACCAGGTAAATTGCCCCCCTTCCAAAGGAGGATCCACTAATCCACAGGAAGAGATAAAATCAGAAAAGCCTTGCATTGCCTGAGTGAAGGAATGGCCCCTAAGTTTCTCAGGAGGAAATCTAACCACATTTAAATCTCCACCGATACACCAGGGGACATCCCACTAAGAACTAATACCTGCCAACTCATACCACATGAGCAACCTCTCCTTGTCTGTCTGAGGACCATAAACACTAGAGAAAACCCACTCTGATTGATTAACCACAGACCTGAACTTACAAGAAACCGAATAATTCCCCACTGCATCATCTAATTTTTTTGATAAGTAATGGGAAATTTTATTGATAGAAAAAAGCTTAGTACATAAGCAATGTACTAAGACCAGAATTACAACCAACCATCATGAAAGGAACCCCTTGGTTTATCTCTCAAGAACACTCAATCTCCTTTCAACAATCTCACACAATCAACACACACTTTGAATAATCCAATCCGATAGGATGGATCCCCTTGGATTTATGAAGAAAACCTACTAATTCTTATTGAATTCTACCAACTAATGTATCTAATCTCCTAGAGAGAATCCTATGAGTAACAATTATTTGGATTATGAGCAACAATAGGAATGGGAGAGATAACCCACAATGCTTTCATCCTCGTCTCATTGGCCGAGATAGAGCATGCACTCTTCTCATTGGCCGAACTACATGCACTCCTCTCATTGGTTAAGCTAAGATGCATTTCTCATGATTCCTCTCATTGGCCAGCTCATCTCTCTTCTCATTGGTTGATTTGCATTTCTCAATTCCTCTCATTGGCCAGCTCCTCTCTTCTCATTGGTTGAGAGTCATGCATTTGTCGCAACAACCAAGGTACAACCTTAGAATCTCTAACAATTAAGAAAGGGGTTAAAGCTAGGAATGTACAACCCCCAAGCCTTAATTAACTCAAGGTACTGTAGCTTCTCTAATCTGAATATAAGCTAATACATGTTTAATCAAATGATAAGCAATCCGCCAGTGGCAGGGTAAGCATAAGGATGTGGGATGGTTGGGGTCAACATGCCCCTCCCATCTAAAAACCTTGTCCTCAAGGTTGTGATCTTGTTGTGGCCGATAGGATGAGTCTTCATTCCTTCATCAATGACCATTAACATTTTGAAGGAACTAATGTCTTGTTGATGCTCTCCTCCTTGGTGTTGCGTCTTTCCTCACACCATTCTACCCTTTCTTCTTCTTCAATTTGTAACTAAGCACCTCCTCTTGTACTCCAGCAATTTCATGGCTAATACATAGCCAACTCATCACAATTGAAACCTTTCCTTCTTCTCTCTACCTTGGGAGTGAGCGGCATAACTTGTTGGTTTAGGATCCAATGAATCCCCATAATGCAGAAAATATGTTGCTCCCAATTGTCCTTGTTTGCCTCAGGCCTTGTGCTTCTCTTGACCACAACTCCCTAGCTTGGCCCTTGCATACTTACAACCCACTCATGTGAAGTAATAGATGATCCACCCCTTATACTCCTCAATAGAATTAACATGATTCTCCTGCCCTAGGAGGCCCAAACCTTTACACATAAAACACCAGTCAAGCACCTAGATCCTCCTTCGACGTAAATTATCTATTGTTTAAACATCCAAGAGGTCACCTCTTTCTTGGAAATTCATCCATTGCTCTCGGCTCCCTTGCTTGCCTTCCTTGTTGCCTTTGGAGCTGCCAGCCAAACAAAAAATTCTACAACATCACCTTGCCATGGAGCTTTGGTTCCCTAGCTTGACTAGGCCTTTGTGGCTGTGCTTGCTGCCCTTGCTGCCTTGGAACTTTTCTCATGAATATTCCCTCCAATTGGCCTTCAAAAGATAGTGGAGGCCTTGCACCCAAACCACACAAGGATCTACAATCGGGTTGAGAAATACACCTCCAGGCCTTTTTGGCCTTGGCTCAAAGTTTGATTACCTCTGGAAAATGTACCAATGATCTCATAGTATAACATTCCTTGTTTCAGTCCTTGGAATTGTCTCAGGAAGAATTGAAGGTTGATTACCAACAATTGAGCTCCTCCACTTCATTGTGCTTCTCTTTGTGGCTCGGGTTGATTGCTGGTTGCTTTATACCACTCCCCTCCTTCATCATAGGTATGGTCCCACTCAACCTTCAAGTAACTGAACCCGTGTTATCCTCCAGTTGTGGACCCTTTGTATATTCCGCTTGATCCACCTCTTGTTTCAATGGCTCGTATACAGCTCTGTACCAAATGAGGAACCCCTTGTTTATCTTCAAGAACACTCAATCTCCCTTCAACAATCTCACACAATCAACACACACTTTGAATAATCCAATCCGAGTTCCCCTTGTTTATGAAAAAACCTCTTCTTATTGAATTCACCAACTAATGCTCCCAAGAGAATCCTGAGTAACAGGTTATTTGGATTATGAGCAACAATGGAGGAATGGGAGAGATAACCCACAATTTTCTCATCACTCGTCTCATTGGCCGAGTCACTCTTCTCATTGACCACACCCTCTCATTGGTTAAGCTCATTGTTCCTCTCATTGCCAAGTTAGGTAATCGGATACCAAGGCTTGTTTGTCCCGGGCAATGAGATAGAGTCTAAGAAATATATCCTTCATAATCCCCTCCCTACACCACTTATTGTGCCAAAAACTTACTCTCTCCCCGGAACCAATGGAGTAGGAGACATACTTACTGAATTGCTGCCACCCTAATCTGATATGTTTCCATAAACAAACTCCATGGGAAAGTTTGATTACCCCTGATGTGGTAATAGGATCTCATATATACCACTCCCGCTCTTCCTTAGTATATGAGAGTTGTGAAATCCAATCACCTTTCTCCACACCATATTTGCTTGTTTGTCCCGGGCAGAGATAGAGTCTATCACCTCCCTACACCACTTATTGACTTACTCTCTCCCCGCCAAAAAGCATTATTTTCTGTTGCAAATCGCCCCTCTCGCTCTTCCTTACAATCACCTTTCTCCACACCATATTTGCCACTGACGCCAAAAAGCATTCCCATTAAAGCTTGGTTAAAAGGTATCGTTTGTCTAATTCCCAATCCCCCCATCGGGATAGGAGTGCAAACGGTTCGCCAATTCACTAGGTGATATTTGAACTCCTCACCAATTCCTCCCCATAGGAAATCTCTTTGGATTTTTTTAATACGCTTTGCTACACTTGACGGAATGGGAAATAATGAGAGGAAGTAGGTTGGTAAGCTTGAGAGGGTGCTCTTGATCAAAGTGAGGCGACCTCCTTTGGATAAATAAAGCCGTTTCCACTCAGCCAAACGCCTCTCCATCTTCTCCAAAATAGGATTCCAAATCTCTTTGGATTTATAACGGGCTCCTAATGGAAGCCCCAAATACTTCATGGGAAGAGTGGTAATCCTACCTCCAATCACCTGAGCCAATTCATTTATCCCATGCACCGTCCCTACTGGGACAATCTCAGAATTTCTCCAAATTAATATGCAGTCAAGAGACCGCTTCAAAGCACATCAAAACCCCTTTCAAATGTAACAGCTGGTCTCGATCAGCACCACACATAATCAGAGTGTCGTCGGCGAAGAGGAGGTGTGAGATCTTCAGATCTAGTCTGTTGTGTGTATTTACAGCAAAGCCTTCCAACAGCTGCTCATAAACCGCCTTATCCATCAAACGGGTCAAGGCCTCCATGACTAGAACAAAAAGGAGGGGGGAAAGCGAATCACCTTGTCTAATGCCTCTCGTACTGTTAAAGAAACCACAAGGCGTGCCGTTAATCAAAACTGAAAATTGAACTGTGGAAATGCAGAAGTACATTCAATTATGCCATTTAGTTCCAAAACCGCAACGTTCCATCAGATATAGAAGAAAGTTCCAGTTCACATGATCATACGCCTTTTCCACGTCCAATTTACACAGTAATCCGGGGATTCCAGATTTGATTCGGCTGTCCAGGCACTCGTTGGCGATTAGCACTGATTCCGTAATTTCTCGCCCTTGAATGAAAGCGTTTTGAGTTGGGGATAAAATCGCCCCTAACACTAGCTTGAGCCGATTAGCAAGAATCTTGTAAACGCTCCCGATCAGGCAAATGGGACGGAAATCCTTCACATCCGAAGCGCCGGCCTTCTTCGGAATAAGCACCACAAAAGTCGCATTAAGGCTTCTTTTGATAGACTCGTGATCATGGAATTCCTGTAAAGAGTTAAGGACCTCTATCTTCACTATATCCCAGCAATGCTTATAGAAAGCAATGGTATAACCATCCGGGCCTGAAGCTTTCTCTCCACTCATCTGATTCAATGCTGTCACCACTTCCTCCTCAGAAAAAGGCCCTTCTAACTGCAAAGCTTCAGCTGAATCGATGGAATTAAACTCCACTCCCCCCAAAACTGGTCTCCAAGCTTCCCTCTCTGAAATAAAGGCCTTTGTAGAAGTCTACTACTCCATCCCTTATCTCTGTTTCAGACTTCCAGTGCTGATCTCCGTGTTTCATGCTTTCGATTTGATTATTCCGGCGATGGGCATTTGCAGTCCGCTGAAAGAACTTGGTGTTCTTATCGCCTTCTTTCAACCGTTTCACCCTTGATTTCTGGCGCCAAGCAACTTCATCCAGCAACAGAGTCTGTTCCAACTCCGTTTGAGTACTTACTCTGTACGCTTTCTCTTCCGCCGTGAGCAGCGCCCTGATTTTCTTTCCCATCAAGCATCTGTAATTCATGCATTAGATCCAACTTTTTTATTCTAACATTCTCGAAACACTCCTTATTCCATTTCTTGATATCTTCTTTCAAAGCTTTAAGTTTACTCGCCAGAATGTAACTGGGACTTCCCTGAAAAATCATACCCTCCCCACCAGTTCCTGACATTACCCACAAAATCCTGGTGTTGCAGCCACATATTTTCAAACTTGAAATATGATTTACCTCCATTGAAGTTTCCGCATTCCAACATTATCGGACAGTGATCAGATATACATCGAGGTAACGCTTTTTGAGTCAATTTCGAGAACTGCTCTTCCCAATCAGTGGACACCAGAAAGCGATCAATGCGAGATTTTGATGGAGGATCTTGATTATTCGACCATGTGAATTGGCCTTCCAACAAAGGAAAATCCACCAGGCCTAGCTCGAAAATAAAATCAGAAAAATCTTGCATCGCCCTGGTATGCCGACCCGCCCGCAACTTCTCACTAGGAAATCTGACCACCTTAAAATTCCCTCCGATACACCACGGCACTCCCCACCAACTATGGACACCAGTCAATTCCTCCCATAAAATGCCTCGATTTGCATCCACATTAGGCCCATACACCCCTGAATATGCCCATTCTCGCTGATCTTGAATATTCTTAAACCTGCATGAAATGGTGTACTGACCTTTAACACAGTTTTGAACTTCAACTACACGTCTATCCCACATAATAAGGGTACCCCCAAAAGCACCCTCCGACTCCTGGTAAGCCTAATCTGCAAAACGATTTCCCCAAAGGCTCCGGATCACTGCTCGCCTAATATGATCCATCTTCGTCTCCTGTAAACAGATAATATCCCCATTCCATAACTTGAGAGCATTTTTTATCTGGGCTCTCTTCTCCTTGCTATTCAGACCTCGAACATTCCAGGATATGATTTTCATATTCATTGGGATACGACTGCTCCCCGAAAACGCCTACCTCCTCCCACTTTTTGAGAAGACTCATAGTTCACTAAACACTCTAGATTGTGTAATTCTCGAAGTCCCTTCCGAGATTTTTGAGTTGGTTCCTTTTCATCAGCTCCTGTTCCCCCATTCTGCCTCCATCTTCTTTCAATCGCTTCAAATAATCGCATAGCCTCACTTTCAAAGCCTTCGATTGCCAACCCATCAATTTACTAAATTCTGTCATGTGCTGTTGAACCTACTCCGACTGCTCCTGTTCACCCTGAGTGATTTCTCCATAATTCGTTCGAAGTGGGGATACGTCGAGCACCTCTTTATCCTCCATCGAACTTGCGAGGATCATGCATGTGTTGTCTGCCAGATCTAGAAGTTCCTGCTCCGTATCGCACTGCGCCCCTTCCTCGTACCTGGCGGCATCGCCCATTACTCAACCTCGTGAAGAAAAAGTCTTCATGGTTCTCGTCTCTAACCGATCCATCGGAGATGAGTTCTTCTCTCTGTCGAGTAGTCTAAAGGAGCGCTGTGGTAGAAAGTCAACGGCGATTCTCACTGGAACCTCCGAGACCATCCCTCGGTTTGTTGGAATAAATGCCTCCACTAAGTCCCAGTCAACACTTAGTTGATAATGTCCCCTTCCTGTGAGGCTCGTTCTGCTCTCCTGTGATGTTAAGTTGGGTAGTGAGACAAAAGTCTCTCTGTTTGGTCCAATATCCACCACGTTGGGTAATGAGACAAGAGGCTCCTTGTTTGGCCCATTATGCACCACCTTTGGCCCGTCCCCGTTAAGAAATCCAACCTCCCTCTCGTTATGTTGCTTCGTGGGCCCTGAGGATTCCCCCACTTCATATGTGGACCATGGGCCATCTCCTGATCTGGTATTTTCCTGAGTAGCCCAATAAAAACTTGTTCCAACTACTGCATCCGGTCCCACCTTCTGCTCTCCATGTTTGGCACGTGGCACCCATTGTTTTACCGCCTTGGTATTGCCCTTATCTGCCCAAGTCACGCTGCGTTGACCCGCCTCATTTATGTGTATAACAATTCCTTTCCCCAATTTACGTGGATTCACAGGCGCCGCATTCGGAAAAAATCTTAACGGTTGCCTTGGCGTGATTCACTCCTTGCTTTGTGCCGTAACAGTCTCCCCTGGATTTGATTCAACCATTCCTTCTACCGCCGTGTCGGCGTTCACCCGATTGACCTTCGTGATGTCCTTCGCCTTCTCGGTCTCCCCTGGTTTTGTTTTCCCTCTTCGCCGTCTCGCGTTTCCCAGCATAAACCATGTCCCTGTATGATTTCCCAGGCCCATCACTTCGGTATACGTTTTTCCCCATCTACCGTTCCACCGCCTCTTCCGTCGTCCCACTGAACTTGAGTTTTACTGTTCCTTGGCTTCACCAGAAAACTCAATTCCTTGTTAAAGCCTTTTCACCCATTTTGTTGTTGTCCTTCCGGAATTACGATCCGTTCCCTATGCCCGCCCATGCCACACTCTAGTACTTCTATGTATCTCCCGAACTTATTGCTGTATCGTCGAATGATGAACGTCTTTCCGTGTTCTCGCAAGGTTCTAGTGAAGGCTTTCTCACCTTCCCTCACTATGTTTTCGTCTATGCATCGCCCCAACCAATGCATGCCGTCCTTGCCCATGTACACTATGCTCTGATGAAATGGAGCCTTTTTCGGAGATTCGAACTTGTTTTGTGCCATCATTCACCCATACCAAATCAAACCGTTTCGATTCTATTCGGAAACTACGTCTGTCTCCCATCCCTACACCCCCACCGGTGGTGGTGATGTCTCGCGACCCTCGCTCCCTAACACTCGTGTTTCACTCTCTCTCACTCTCCTTCTAATTCTATCTTTCTGTGATTGGTGCAAAGCAGTCTTATTTTGCATCATCTAATTTCTCCACCACCCTTGAATCCCACATCAGCAAAATGCCTCTTGAAGCCCCCATTGAGCCAAGATATAGCCAGTCAACATGATGAATACCCCAAATATTACGAACAAGACCCTTGGTAATAAGCTCCAGCTTTGTTTCTTGAAGACAAACGATGTCCGCCTTCCAAAACTTAAGGAGATGTCTCACCTGGAGGCGCTTATTCAAGTCATTCAGGCCCTTCACATTTTAGGTGATGATTTTTAGCTACATGGATAACACACTAGACCTTTATCCCTGGTGGTGCCTCTCTTCCTGGCTGATCCACCATCATAATTTATGTTGCTGATCAAATTACGCAATTCCCTACTGCCCTTACCCCCTGTTTTGGCCCCTTTCACTTTCTCAACCCCTTGCTGGTTTCGCCGATTTTCAATGTCCTGGAGAATACTCATAATCTGCTCTTCATGTCCTTCAAAGGACGCACCCATAACAATCCCAAACGCAATCAGAGTCTCTGAAACCCAATCTGATGGAGTAAACGCCATCCCTGTATCCTGAGACAAAGAATGAGTACACACTTCCCTGTCAATCTTAACTGTTGCTGCATCAGAACATGGACCAGCCATCGCTAACGGTGCGACCTCCAGAGGACTGTTCTCATTCCCCCAACACAGCAAGCTGCCTTCCTCACCTGTAAAAAGTGTATCCTCCCAAATCACTGATACTTCGTCATCGTCACCCTCGTCCTCACCCACACCTCCATATCACCACAGTGAATACCATCGTCACCGTCTGTCCCCACCCCAGCCCCGTCGTGAGGAGATGGCTCGTCCACCGCTCGAGCCTCCTCTACAATCCAAGGACGCTGGTGAGCGAAGGAGAGAGAGAGGGATCGAGACCCTCCTCCCATCCCTAAGCTCCAACATCCACGCCGACGAAGACCCCCAGAGCCACTCGACCCCTTCACCTGACAGAGGAGCTAGGATCTCCACTCGAGGCTCAACGGCGAGAGAGAGATGGCTCAAATCACCTCCATCGGTCTCGTTTGTCTCGGCCGAGCTGTTTGGTGGGGTTGGTCCGGTCCTATCCACCACACACGGGTCACGACCCGTTGACGAAGACCCTTCCGCCTGAGTATGCCCACTATTGTAGACATTGGGTTTTATTAAAACCGGTTGGCCCATCGGGTCGAGTTTGGGCTTCCACACTTTCATGGACCTACTTGAAGCGGGCCTATCCAGTTGTGGAGTTTGTTTCATAATTTGTAGGCCCACGGGTTTCGTTGGTTTATCATGTGGTTTTGGGTGCACCACTTCAACTTTACTAACCTTCCAAAGCCATCAAGCTTAATGCCCAATTCCAACTTAATCTCCAGATTAATGAAAGAGTTGACCCCCGTAAGATTTGTTTGAATAGCACTTAGCGCTGAATTCATGGCAGCAGTTACATGTTGGGTGGGATTCTGATTTGCATGCGAGATCTTTGGCAGATTTCCCTCCCTTGCCATACGAGTATCCATGTCAACGTTCACCACCCTACGCTGGTTTCCACCATTAGTGGCCGCCGTGGTTTGGTGGTTTGGATCCCAGAAAGTTTTGCATAGTTGGCCAAAATCCACCCATCCCGACTTTGTCTCACCCGCGGGAATGCGAAGAGCCCCTTGGCGAGATCCACTGTGATATTCCGAAACCTCCAGAAATTTGCCATTGGCATTGGCACGTCGAGTTACATGTATTGACTTATAACCAGTACGACACTGCCTGAAAAACTCGCCATCCCCAGACGAGACTACCGTATCTACGCATACCCGTAACCAATCCATGTCACTATGTCCTAACCATATTTTCCCCATAACTTTCCCAAATTTATTCCGGGTAATGCTCAAAGGAAACTGATTCCCCCCTCCCGCCCCCACAGAGATTGAAAACATTTTGTTTTCAATACGGGTATAAGGTGGTGGATGAGTCTGGAATTTAGGAGGCTGGGCAATTTTCGGCATTGTAGGTGTGTGTTTGGGCTGGGTTATGGGTTCATGTGTAGGATGGAATGGTGGCTGTGATCTGAGTGTGGGTTGTGAATGTGGGTGTGGAGGTGTAGGTAATTGTTGGGAGGTGGTAGGCATGGCAGGTGTAGGTGGTGCAAACCATCCAAAAGATGGCCCATGGTGGTGGAGATAAGGGTATTGCGGTGATAGGAGGGCAGGGTTCCCATAGAAATTTGGTATGGATGCAGGTGGTGGTCCGGGAAGGGGGTATGGATGGGTTAAGAGTGATGGAGGCGGTGGTGGCTGAGGGGGATATGGGTGAGGTAGGGGGGCGGCAGAGCTCATCTCATTCTCAACATACTTGGACCACGTCATTTTATGACTAGATTGATTAACCCGTATGAACCGATTCTGATGTCCATTAACCCCAAGCATTTCCCTATTTTACACCAATAACATGTCTCTAAAAGTGATCCCCTTCCTCACTGTAACATAACCATTGTCCCCAACAATGCTTGGTTGAAAGTACTTAGCTTTCTCTTATTATTGTGAGGATTTTCATTAATTTAGATGGGGTCTTTTGACGAGAAAAGAAGTTTTTCAGATGCCAGACATTTTTTTTTTTTGGGAATGCCCATTGTTCTTTGGTATTTCATTTGAAACTTTAAGGATTTCAAGATTAAGAAAACCTTGTTTATGTATGAAATTTGCTCCATTTTTTTTTTTCCTTTTGAAAAAAAGAATTGCATAGAATATATCTTTTTGATAAGTCAAATTGCATAGAATAAATTCTACGTGCTATAACCATAGCCTAGAATAAATACTACGTGCGATAAGCCCCATTCAGATTATAGTTTTAAACTTTATTGATGTTGAACTGATTCCAGCTGTCATGGTGGGGACTTAATTTTGCTGTGAGGGTTGTTGATGGTGGTAGAGGGAGCTTCTTGTGTTAAGATTTCAACCTTTATTTGAGCGATATGATGGGCAAAATTAGGTTCTCAAGCCCATGGGATATGCTTCTCTTTGATTGTAAAAGTTTGCTTCCAATGGCGTCAAAGATGGAGCAACTTCAGTGGACTTTTGAGGATGCTTCCATTGATGGCTTGCATTGTTATTTCGTTGACAGTTTTTACCCCGTTCACGTCTTAATTCACTTGTGTCTGGAGACTTGGTCCTTTCGCTTCTTTCTCTCTCCTGATAAAGTCATAGTATCTGATCAATAAAAGAATATTCATGAGTGTCCAGTGTCCATCCATAATTTTTATCACTACAATCTTTGTTGCAGATTCTTGATCTTTTTGAGCTTGCTTGTATTCTTTCACCTAGTATACGTCTAGTGTACTTGGTCTTTTCAATAAAATTTATTAATTATCAAAATAATCTTTGTTGCAGATTATTTTCTTCAAATTATAAGGGGAACTTAAAATTTTCATGATTCTTAATTATGTGTTTCAGATGATGTGGCATTTGGTTCGTTCCTCCTGGATATTGCATGTCAGCTGCAACAAGCGGAGGGTTGCGCCTATTGCTGCACTTCTGTCTTCTGTTTTGCATTCTTCTGTGTTTAGTGAGGAGAACATGCATGTAGCTGAAAATGCACCTGGGCCTCTGAAGTGGGTGTGTGGTCTCTCTCTCATTTGTGGGTGTGCGAATTACCTACAGGATGTTTATGACTGTTGTCTTTCTTGCAGTTTGTTGAAAATGTTCTTGAGGAAGGTAAAAAAAGTCCTCGTACAATTCGTCTTGCAGCATTACACTTGACTGGGCTCTGGCTCTCGAATCCCAGGACTATTAAGTACTATATCAAAGAGCTGAAACTACTGTCACTGTATGGTTCTGGTGTGTTGAATGCTTATTTTTTCCATGTCTTATGTCCATAGTTTTATAGTTATCCTTGTTTTGTAACATATAATCATTATTAAGCTGTGAAATTTCTTTTACAGTTGCTTTTGATGAGGATTTTGAAGCTGAATTATCAGACAATTTTGATGCGAGGGCTGAAGTGTCATTATTGGCAAAGAACCCTGACCCTGAGCTGACTGAAGTAAGCTATCCAGTACATAAAGTTTATTTGGTTATCTGATCCATTTTATTACATGTTAAGTATCATCTACATTTGAAATGAATTACTATAGATCATAAAGCTACTCTGTAGGTGCTTTTGGGACAACTTAGAGATGTTTTCAGTAAATTAGCTTTTTACCTAAAAGAGACTTAGCCTTAAAAAATGAAAAATTAATGGGCCATGCTTATGATGTGGAGTTGTTGGAGACCTCAGTCTTTTATCTAGAAGGAAACCAAAAATTTTCTTCCATTGTTGTACTAACCAATGGATATCACATTGAAACGGTCATTAGACTATAAGCGGTAGGTTATTCAAATTCAAAAATGAATGGCATCTCTTATGGTTGGGTTTTTATTTATTTTATTTATTTTTTTGGGGGGGGGGGGGGGGTGAATCACTGATTAGCTCTTCCGTATAACTCTAAAATTTAAGTAGGCAACATGCTTTTTTGTTGTTTTAATTTGTACAAATGATTTAAATATTCTTGAGTTAAAAATGAACTTTTGGGTGAGAAAATGAACTTTTTTTTTTTTTCATCAATAAAGAGGAAAACTAAAAAAAAGGTGAGCTTTCTATGATTTCAAATGAAGGTTTATGTAGTTCATGAATCAATTAAAGAGTTACAAAATACCCCCCACTCTTGGTACAACATTCAAAAAAGAAAATGAAGATAAGACTTTTGTTTAACAATAGATGTCTCCATGCCTTCAAAAGTGTGGGTATTCCACTTCCACCAAATTACCCACACAGGACAATGTGGAGTTATAGACCATACACACTATTGCTATGCTACTGATAAATCCTTTTCTAGCAAGAGTAGACATCTACCACCCTAAGTGGCGTCACCTACCCTAAAAGTGGAAATTACAAAGGACCTCGGTTCATGAGCTAGTAATGAAGCAAACCATGGTCCACAAATTCACCACTAGCCTTGCACATGCAACACTAGCTGACCAGTATCATATTTCTCTTAATAAGGTTGTCTATTGTCAAGATGTTATCCAAAGTTGTTATACACACAAAAAGGCACTTTGCTACTCCAAACAGCTTTTCATGGGAAACAACACTTGTTCGCCCTCATAATATGATTGAACACTAAATTTACTGTGGCTATTTAAACTCTACCTCATACAAGCCATGCCTTTAGTGAAATGAAGGTTAGAAGTTGCTCCAACTCCCAATAATGAAAATTATGAATAAATCTCAGTGATGAGACATAGCATCCTCGCTAGAGCTAAACAAAGAGCTCACAGGCATCTTTTACGTCAACAATCGAATACAGATTAGGGAACCATCTCCTTTAATGCTCGAGAACCACACCACATATCATGCTAAAATCCAATCCTCCCACCATCCCCTACATTATACAAAATTAATATAGAAAATTTCTCCCAACTCCCTTTATTTTCTTTCTAAAGGCCACACCTATGCACAAATATGGTAGACCAACTACCCCACTCTTCCACATATTTAGCACTAACAATGCTTCCCCAAAACTGATCACACTCCTCCCCCTACCTCCATAACTACTTACCCAACAATGCTTGGTTAAGAGTGGCTTCACTCCCAACCCTCCATATATAATTGGGGAACAAACTTGTTTCAATCAAATAATTGAAATGAGCTTCGCCATCCGCCCCATCCCTTAGGAAGTTCCATTGAATTCTCTCCATTCAAATTGCTACATGAGTAGGTAAACAAAGAGAGAAAATAACTCGGAAGACTAGAAAGCATACTCTTGAGAAGGGTAAGGTGAACCCCCTTGGAAAGGGACGTCTTTTCCCATTCAGCAAACCTTTTTTCCATTTTTTCTAAAGCAAAATTACAAATTGCGGTAGCTTTATATGGTGAACCCAGAAGCATAGCCAAGTAAGTCATAGGTTTTGAACCCACCTTACAACACAACAACTCAGCCAACCCTTCCACATTTCCCACCTCGGCCACTAGGTCCACTTCACTTTTGCTTAGATTGACTTTCAACCCTAAGACAACTTCAGAGCACAAGAGAACTACACTGATATGCAGGAGGTTCTCGGCTAAGGCATCATAGATTAAGATTGTATTATATGCAAACAAAAGTTGGGAGACTAGCAAAGCTTCTGTTGAACCTTCATCCACTCTAAACCCCTCCAGCAAGCCTCTCTTCACAGATCTCGAGAGCAAACAAGAACCTCTATTGATCTCTTTGTCTCAATCCTCTAGTACGATAAAAAAAATCTCAAAGGAATACCATTCACCAATATAAAAATCTAATTGTGGAAATGCAAAAAGCTATCCATTTCCTCCATTTCTCCCCAAACCCAAATCGGTCCATAGAAGTAGAGCCAAAAAATCCCAATTCACGTGACCCTGAGTCTATATCAATCCCAAAAAGCTATCCATTTCCTCCATTCTCTAAATCATGTTTAACAATAACTCCTGGTTTCTTGTTCCTAAGTCGGTTGTCAAGGCATTCATTGGCTATTAAAATTGAATATGGAATCTACCTCCTTTCCACAAAAGCATTTCGATGCTAACGTTGACAAGACTATTTTAGTCTGATTGTCATTACCTTCTCTAGAATTTGGTACAAATTGCCTACAATGCCAATTAGTTGGAAGTCTCTATACTTTTAGCTGCGGTTTTCTTTAGTATTAGAGTTATAAAGGAGACGCTAAGGGGGTCACTAGTTCAAATCTCCCCCTCCCCTTCCCATTGGGGCCAATAAAAAAAAAAAAGGGAGGAGACATTGAGGGATATCTTGAAATCACAGGTATCATTGACCTCTTGGGAGAAGTTTGAGACATCTAATCCTCTTCTTTTGTGGCAATGTGAGGCATGTGAGCTGATAGCAACTAGCCATGTCGTCATGTATAGGTTTCTAGTTTTGGTTCATTTGGTCTTAGATTTTATCTACATTGTGACTATCAATCTTGAATTTTGCTACACTTAGTGAGAGAGACGAAGTATTCTTGCAAAAAATCTAAGCTTTATCTTAATCATGTGTGTTTGTGGTGAGTTTAGGTTACAAGAATTTTTGGATCTATATTTTAGAGTTTAGAAGAAGGATTACGGCTTGAAATTGACTAGAGTTTAATATGGGGGAAAACGACAAGAATATTGCTTCTTGAAGCAAACAGGCTACTAGAAAAGTATGGATAGCAGTTATGTTTAGAATTAAGGGTGACTTGATGAATTATTTTGTAAGGAACCCCTTGGGTCCTTAGGGAAATGAGGGAGAATGGTTAGGGAAAGGATATATGAACTTGGATTACGGTTTAGGTGTTGAGTTGAAGGGGTTCAAGAGGAATGAGTTTCACTGAATGGTGAAATTAGGGTTTATGCCTGGAGAGGGGAAGGCGAAAGTTTAGATTGAGTCTAAGGTGGGATTAGTTGTTTAAAGATGGTTCTTGGTCGGAATTAAGGTTTGGATAAGAGTTTAGGTCACTTAGGATGATGATTTGTCTTGGTCGGTTTCTAGGCTTCAGTTTAGGTTTGATGTTTAGGGATGACTTGCATGCAAGGATGGGAAATTGAGTGACTTGTGACTACTTCGAGTATATGGAATTTGATGCTTACAAGTATCTATTTATACATCTAATGCTCTGTTCCTATTGGCCACACATGGCTTACTTTCATGGTTCACTAAATCAAGCATTTGCCTAAAAAATATCAACATGTGTTTAATGTGTTACATGTGCTTGAGCTCCAACCAACTCAATCACTTGTAATTAACTAACCCTAACATGTGCCAATCTTGTAATATGATCCAAATGAGCTCTTCGCTAACCAAAAAGCGTTGTTCCACATGCATGGGATTGAGGAGGAGCTACCATAGAAGTTTGGGAACCATTGGACAATGAAGGTCTAATCAGCACTTTAATTTGGGATGGAAGTGCCGATTGAAGTACGTTGAGTGCCAATTGGTACTTCCTCCAATGCTAGGGTTTTTGCTTTTTTTTTTGGCTTCTTGTGAGTTCCTAACATTTTTTATCGCTATTTGGTAGAGAAAGCATGCGGTGTTTTAGGGTTTTGATAGGTAAGTGGGAGGGTTTGATTTGTGATTGTAAGTAGAGAGAAAAAGATTGAAATTTATGGTATTTAGGAGTTGTATGAATATTATCCGTGAACAGTACCAAAAGAAAGAGATGAGAGAAGAGAAAAAGAGAAAACAATATCTTCAGGAAAACATGCCTCAATACTCAAAACTCTAAATATTTTTTATTAATCAATTCCGTCTATTCTTTGAGTACATTAAGCACAAATATATAAGGACTCTTTCTTGTACAAGTAGCATTAGGATTCCTAGTTTGACTAGTAAACTAAAACCTCCCTAGGACACATATAACTAGACCTTTTAGACGTAATTCAATTAGACTTCACATGTGGGCCCTATATAATAAATCTTGAATAGACAAATTTTTGTAGTAACAAATTGTCTGCCATGACTGCATCAAAGTGGCATTAATCAAAAGATAGTTTGCCAGTCAAAGAACTCTTCAATTAATTTTGCCTTTCTTGGTCAATTAGTGTAAAAAGAAAGCCATTTGGTTTCCTGTTAATAATTGTTAAAGTTAAGTCTTGTTCAGTAAATGTGGAGACAGCAAGTTGAACGGTTTATTGATCATAGTTTGCTGATGCTGGTGGTTATTTATTGCAAATACTTATTGATCCAACTTTGATTGCTTTGTAGAACTTCTGAAATTTGCAATAGGACTTGATAGCTTCTCTTGTCAGGCATTTATCAACACGGAGTTGTATGGACGTGTGTCTGTTGCTGTTCTATTTTACAAGCTAGCTGACTTGGCTGATATGGTGGGATCAACAAATGAAACTGAAGATTGCCATGCTGCTTTGGAGTCTGGAAAATTATTTCTGCTGGAGCTTCTTGATTCTGCGGTAGCTTCTTGATTTGGCTTTATTAATGCTTTTGATTGGCATCAAAGATTGAAATTCTTACCCAAACTCTTAAGCCTTTACTAATTTTTTTGATAAGTAAAAATTTTATTCAAAAGGCTTTAAGAGCATAAAGCATGCACTTAAAGCTGAGTTACACATGTAAATTAGAGCTATCAAAAGCTAAAGAATCCAAAAATTCTCCTACAGACGGAGAAGAAGTAAGGCCCCAAGCCCTAGACCAATCATACAAAGTAGTAAAGAAAAGTTCAAGGAGTTTAGCCATAGGAGTCTCCTGGTCTTCAAAAATCCGCTTATTCCTCTCTCTCCAAATAGTCCACATCAGGCAAGAAGGAATCAAATTCCAAATACCCGAGGACCTCTTTCCAAACCAATTCTACCAACCAAAAAGCAAGGTCAGGGACTTGTGATGGAATCACCCAATCAACCCCCACCCCTTGAAACACAAAACTCCACAACTTTCTAGCCGCCCAACAGTGTAACAAAAGGTGATCCACAGACTCATCCGCTTGCTTGCACATACAGCACCAGCCAGCCAAGACCAAGCCCCTTTGTTTCAGGTTGTCACATGTGAGAATCTGACCTCACGTCACAGTCCACATGAAGAAAGCAACCCTAGGAGGGGCCTTGACCCCCCATATGCACTTCCAAGGGAAAGGAAAAGCTGGAGTTATCCGAAGTTCATGATAAAAAGACCTAGCATCAAAAACGCCTTTCCGAGATGGTCTCCACACTAACTTGTCCATCCCATCACCCCGTGGAGTGTGGGAATGGAGGAGAGAGAAGAAGTCCACCACCTGATCCAACTCCCAGTCATTGAAATCTCTTTCGAAAGTGATATTCCACCCATGGGGTTGAGCTACACCTTGAGACACTAGGACCGAAGCAATAGTAGCCTCTTGATTGAGAGAAAGCCCAAATAGGTCCGGGAAAAGCTCCTTCAAAGGACGATCTGAACACCAATTATCATACCACAAAGAAACCCGAGTGCCTAGGCCAACTTCAAAGCAAATGTGAGTGGAAAAGACCTCCCACCCTTTCCGGATGTGCCTCCACAAACTACATCCATAAGAATCTCTAGGGAGACTACTAGTCCAACCCCCCCTATCCACCCCATACTTGGCAGCCACCACTCTTCTCCAAAGGTGGGATTCCTCTACACCAAATCGCCATAACCATTTGCCTAGGAGAGCAAGGTTAAAGGGGATTAGTTGTCTCACACCGAGCCCTCCTTGCGCGATAGGGGAACAAATTCTATCCCAAGCAACTAGGTGAAATTTGTGCTCCTCCCCCATCCCGCCCCAGAGAAAATTCCGCTGAAGACATTCAATCCTCTTAGCTACATTGACCGGAATGGGGAACAAAGACAAGTAATAAGTGGGCAAACTGGATAATGTACTCTTGAGCAAAGTCAGGCGACCCCCCCTGGATAAATAAACCTTCTGCCAACCAGCTAATCGGCGCTCAATTTTCTCAACTATGGGATTCCAGATTGCCAAAGCCTTATAAGGTGCCCCCAAAGGCATACCTAGATACTGAAGCGGAAGGGTTCCAGTATGACAGTATAGAAGATCCGCCAGATTACTTAAACCCACCACCTCCCCAACAGGAACCATTTCGCTCTTGGACATATTGACTTTAAGGCCAGTGACTGCCTCGAAGCAAGTGACTGCCATGCGAATGTACAGAAGTTGCTCAGGGTGAGCATCACAGAACAGAATGGTGTCATCCGCATAAAGAAGATGGGAAATATTTACATTTGATTGATCACCTCTCCCCACCTGAAAACCATTGACAAAACCCCTCTCAACCGATCTACGAAGCATACAACTAAGCACCTCCATAATCAAAAGAAATAATAGGGGGGACAATGGATCGCCTTGCCTCAATCCACGACTACTACCGAAGAAGCCAGTTGGTGAGCCGTTGACAATCATTGAGAAACGGACTGTAGAAGTGCAGGCTTTCATCCAACGAATCCATCTCGAACCAAAACCCATCTTGTCCATAAGCGAATACAGGCAGCCCCAATTGACATGATCATAGGTCTTCTCGATATCCAGCTTGCAAATGAGGCCTGTGATATGGCTTTTAAGCCTACTATCCAAACACTCATTAGCAATGAGTACCGAATCTAATATCTTTCGAACCCCCCACAAAGGAATTCTGGGCTTCAGAAATGATACCATCAAGAACCAATGCTAGACGATTAGCCAGAACTTTGGCCAGTAGCTTGTAAATACAACCAATCAGACTAATTGGGCGAAAGTCTCGAATGTTCACCGCATTAGTCTTCTTTGGAATCAAAGAAATGAAGGTAGCATTGAGGGATCTTTCAAACTTGCCAAATTCATAAACCTCCCCAAAGAACGCCATAACATCCGTCTCAACAATCCCCCAGCACTTCTGAAAGAAGGCCATGGTGAATCCATCCGGTCCTGGAGCCTTGTCTCCCTGAAGTTTCAGTAAAACCTGCACCACTTCCTCCCTCTCAAAAGGTCTCTCCAATAAATCCCGATCAATGGGATCAATTGAATCAAACTCAAGCCCATCAACCTTCGGGCGCCAAGGTTCACTTTCTTGGTAAAGGGAGTGATAGAATTTCTCCACCTAGGATTTGATCTCCTCTTTATCATCATAAATACTCCCGTCTACCTCTAGGCTACCCAAATAGTTCCTTCTTCTATTTGAGTTGGCCATTCGATGAAAGAAGCTTGTGTTATTATCCCCTTCCTTAAGCCAAGTGGCACGGGACTTTTGCCGCCACGAAGTCTCTGCCATCCCTTTGAGAACTTCCCTCAACTGCTGCTCCTCAGGGGAAAGACCACCCTGTCCTTCCTTCACATCCAATTCCAAGATGTCTCTCATACAACAATTCTTCCTGTGATGAACATTCCCAAAAGTCTCTTTGTTCCACTTCTTCAAATCCTCTTTCAAGGCTTTGAGCTTGTTAGCTAACACAAAGCTAGGAGTCCCAACAAACTCATAACCCAACCACCAATTTTTCACTTTATCTACAAAACCCTCTTCTTTAAGCCACATGTTCTCAAATTTGAAAGAGTTCTTACCACCCGCCATATCCCCAACAACCATCAGAAGGGGATGATGGTCCGAGATAGGCCGAGGAAGAAGCTTAACCAGAACATCTGAATATTGGGCCTCCCAATCCAAAGAGACCAAAACCCTATCAATCCGGGACATAGAAGGGGGGGTGGTGCCATTACTCCAAGTAAAAGACTCCCCCACCAGTGGAAGATCCACAAGCTGATGAGAATCAATCCAGTCCGAAAAAGAATGCATGGACGGATTGAAATTTTGGCAACCCAATCTCTCACTAGGAGTCCGGATAGCGTTGAAATCTCCCACTATACACCATGGGAACACCCACCTCTGCCTAACTGAAGAAAGCTCCGCCCAACACAACTGGCGGTCTTCCTCAGTATGAGGGCCATAAACTCCCGAACAAACCCAATTAAAATCATCCACTAGACCATTCCAGCAACAGGAAATCGAAAACTGACCCACCACAGCATCCACTCTTTCCACAACCCGAGTGTCCCACATCAAAACTATCTCACCTGCAGTGTTGATGGCATCAAGGGCCACCCAATTAACATGTTGATGACCCCAAAGACTTTTAACCAACCGAAGATTCAAGCTAGCCAACTTTGTCTCTTGCAAACAAATCATATCACAACGCCACTCTCGAAGCAAATTTTTCACAACCTCCCTCTTACGGGGATTATTAAGCCCCCTCACATTCCAACTAATAAAACGTAGCTTCATAAAGACCTGAAAAACCCAACATCCAGCAAAAACACAGTTAAAAACATCTAAGTTGCTTACCATCGTAGTTCACAGAAGAGGTCAGGTTCTTCAGCTCCCGAGCCCCTTTCTTGCTTGAGTTCCTAACCCCTTTTTGAATCAGTTTAGGCTTCCGGTCCTCCTCAATCTTGCGGAGCAGTGCCAGGCACTCCGCTTCATGGCCTTTGATGGAAACTCCAACTTGTTTACTGAACATATTCAAATGCCAGGCAACCCATTTCGACGGTTGAGAAGAGGCATCAATATCCATCACCTAGGGACTCCATTGCCTGAGGGGTTTCCAGGGGACCCATCATATTTAATGGGGTACAAGTCAGAGGACTGGACAAGCCCTTACCCGTGACCCCATCAAAAGGAACCATGGGAAGCATCTCCAAGGGCCTCGCCGAGTCTTCCTCGGCAAACTCCACCACGGCGATCTCTTCCAGTGATGGCAACGCCGCTGTGCCAGTCTCCGCATCGATCAACTCAGCCATCATAGGCTGTTGAGTGATGATTGGAGAACTTTGAGACATCAATCGGGGAGTTTCAGTCCGTCGCCGCTTCCACCGCCGTCGCCGTGATGGTCAGAGGCTGTTGTGAGTTGGTCGGAGATGTCAGAGCCACCAATCGAGGACTTCCACCAGTCGCATCTTCCACCGCCGCCACCGTGATGGAAAAATCCCCCTGCGTCGGAGCATCGTCATCGCCGTCCTGCGATCTTGACTCCTCATCGAACCAAGCATCTTCATCGTGGCTCTCGTCTTCTCCAGAGGCACCGTCTGAGGAAGTCTCCAGATCTTCCTGGAGAGAATGGACCAACAGGTCCTTATTCCCCCCCGATTGGGCTTCCCCGTCGCTAGGCCCAATGGCCTTTTTCGATTGGGCTTGGCCAACTGTTTTAGAATCCAGCTCTCCTTCAGTTTGAGGCCCATGAATAGGGTCCAACCCAACCCATTGCACAGTGCGAGATCCATTACTCTAGAAAAATCCGGATCGTTCTTAGAGATGGGTCTCCAGACAAAATTAGAGGTCCGGGTCGGGCATGGTTCTCTTTTTGCCCATATATTCCGAGATTTTGAATGTCCTCCCCTCGGTTTTTGCAGCGTAACGGGAGATTCCATTTCTAGCGTGACATTTTTGTTGCGCGAGTTTCGTGATCTTCGAGGGTTTCCTGATCGGTCGAAGCCTATCTTGCCCAGAAAATCTCGATCCAACCGCTGCCTTCCCCCTATCTTTATCTCAGTTCGATCTTACTGGAATCTCCGGTGCCGGCGTGAGCTCTCCCAAGAAATACTTGCGAACCTGGAATTCAAACACTGACCACCCCGCACCTCGTCTTCCTTCCGGAATTCTTATGCTGCCCCGATGGGTTCCACTTTGGTACTCCGAGACCTCCACATATTTGCCGCCACTGTTAGCTAGACAACTGGTTCCCAACACCCGATAACCATCGCGATGGAACTCATAGTGTCCTTCAATGGTTTGATTCGGGTTTCTCAATTTCACAAAAACATCTAAAATCCATCTTAACTCCGAGAGGCCAACCCACAGTGAACCTCTATAGCGACCCCGACGTTCCTTGATGTTATAGGGGTCTGCTCTACCCCCATCAAAAGTCAGAGTAAATGCTTTTGAGTCTATGCAAAAAGCATTACCACCGCTTGCCTCATCACCCCTGTGTTGAGCAACATTACGTGTACCATTAACTAAATGTGGCTTTGTGATGTTTTGTATAGGATGAGAAGGTTTAGGAAGGCCCAGGTTATGTGGCAATGGTGCTGATGGGTGGTGAGGGAATGGATTATATGCTGTGTATGGGTTTTGAAGAATTTGAGCATATGAAGGTGGAGGATGTGAGGCCGTGAAGAAGGTGGGAGAAGGGTTGGGGAAGGGAGGTTGATGTGGGTAGGGATGTGGGAGGTGAGGTGGGGGGTAGGAGTTTTGGTGCTGGGGAGGTTGAGTTTGTGTATGGGGGAAGGAGAAGGGATAGGGAGGGGGAGGGGGGAGAGACATGGGAATGGGAATGTGTAGAAGTATAGAAGTATAGCTTTGTATTATATATTTGCATATTCTATAATCAGGCATTGTTCTCAGTCTCTTTAAAAATATTATTTACGAAGCTAAAATGTATTCTCGAACTTTGTGTCTATTCTTATATTGGTCAATGTTTGACACTTTGATCTATGGACACATAGTTTATCAATTTAGCTGATGCTAATTGACTGTTTTCTTATAGTTACATAGTCAAAGATGGATCCTTGCTATCAAAGGAGTGCATGATCTTTCTAGCATTGCCACTTTCATTGTCTTTGGGTTTCTTCCCTTCTTATATGGGAATTCATGTAGTTGGAGCTGCATCATTTAGCATACTGATTTGAAAGGAACCCCTTGGTTTCTCTCTCTAAATCCCTCAATCTCCCTCAACAATCACACAATCAAAACACACAATCAAAACACACTTTGAATAATCCAATCCGATAGGATGGATCCCCTTGGATTTATGAAGAAAACCTCCTAATTCTTAATGAATTCTACCAACTAAATCTATAAGCTCCTAGAGAGAATTCCTAAGATAACAATGGAGTTATTTGGATAATGAGCAACAATGGAGGAATGGGAGAGATAACCCACAATGGGCTTTCTCATGCACTCGTCTCATTGGCCGAGATAGAGCATGCACTCTTCTCATTGGCCGAACTACATGCACTCCTCTCATTGGTTAAGCTAAGTCATGCATCATCATTCCTCTCATTGGCCATCATGCTCTCTTCTCATTGGTTGAGCATAGCATTTCTCATGCATTCCTCTCATTGGCAGCTCATGCTCTCTTCTCATTGGTTGAGCTAAGTATGCATTCAGACAACCAAGGTACAACCTTAGAATCTCTACAATTAAGTACAAGGGGTTAAAGCTGGAATGATAACCCCCAATGCACTAATTAACTAACAAGGTACAAGCTTTGTTGGACTATAATCATGAATATAAGCTATCTGTTTAATCAAATGCTAAGCTAAGCCAATCCGTGCCTTAGTGGCTAGGGTAAGCATACCCACGTATGTGGGATGGTTGGGGTCTTAACATGATTACATGGTCTTGTTCATCTTAATTAGTCAACAACTTGGAAATTGATTACTAGCGGTCTGTCATTTATTCTTTAGGTTATCATCACATTCCATGACATAGTAAATTCAAATAATATGTCAGACATGCACCCTGGAGATAATGTACTTTTTGTCTATCCTATCTGAGTATGGAGACTGTTAAGTCCAGTCCATGATAGGAGAAGTTTAGAGATTTACTTAATGGTTTTGGAATCCCACATCGACTAGAAGAATAAAAGGAGGTGCATTAATCCTATTAAAAGTTGTATTCTCACATTGATAAGAAAAGAAGTAGGTAGGTGTGGTAGTCCCTACAAATAGAGTAAAGGCATAGTCTTTGTTTGGCATGTGAGAGTTAGAAGCAAAACTTTGTCTAGTGAGATAGTTAGAGACTAAACTTTGTCTAGTGGTTAGTGTGAGGGCACATTTGGGTGTATGGGGTTTAGGCTTTGTGAGTGTGGTTGTAATCTTTATTATTGATAGTGGATTTTGGTTGGTGTTGCTCATGGATGTAGGCATAGAGTTTGCCGAACCATGCTAAATTTTGTGCTGTGGTGCTTGCTACTTTATTGTTTTGTGTGATTTTTACGACAGAGAGTGTTTTTGCCTCTTATGTCGGTCGTTGAGTGATGGAGTTTGACACTAGAATACCAGTTTGATGCAGTCATTTAAAGATTGGGAGTGAAGAGGCATGTTTGATTTTTGATACTTTAACTTCCCTTCAGGTGGAGGTTAACAAAGGAATAGAAGTTTTATGGTTCATTCGTGCTATGAAAGCTTCTTTTATGCTCTTCATGATTGAATGGCTACATATAATTTTTTTTTTTTTTCCTCCAAAGTGTTACATTTCCTTGAACTTTTAAGCATTAGGAGCTAGGTTTTTTCTCTTTGGGTGTTCCCCTTTTGTAACCTGCCTATGTACTAGGGTCACACGCCCCCCCCCCCCCCCCCCCCCGCGCTTTTTGCTCTTTTTCTAGTATAATTGTTATATGTAGTTACTTAATCAAAAAAAAAAAAAAAAAAGAGAGTTTCATCCTCGTAGTCATTGGTTTTATGAGTTCTTTTAAAAAAATAAATTCTCTAATAATAAACTTGCTATGGATTGTTATTGTTACTTTTTGTGCATATTTCATGTCAAGTTGCCTGCATGTCAGTTTCCTTTTACATACCTCTTTTGTTTTTGGTATGATTGTGTTGATTCATTTGTTGATGTAGGTAAACGACAAGGACCTTTCAAAGGAGTTGTATAAAAAGTACAGTGCGGTGAGCAATCCTTTTCCTTTTAATTCTTTAAAATAGTGAGTTGAGAATTATTCAGAGATTGAATGATAAAATTGGCATAACCTATCAAGATCATATGCAAAATAACGGGAAGCTTACGTTAATACAAAATCGAAATATTATTGGGGAATTTGAAAATATAAGTGCAATTTTGCTTGTGATAGAAGATGCTTAAATTAATAATTTGTACATAACTAAAATTGAGTTACATTCAGATAAAGGTTTGGAATAGTTGGCTGATTTAAATGAAATCAGTTCACCATTTTGATTATAAGTTTTGCTTATGTATATTTTCCTTGTACTGATCTTTGTTATATTTTTGAGATAATAATATTTTCTTCTACTTCAACAGATCCACAGGCGCAAAATACGTGCTTGGCAGATGATATGTGTCTTATCACAATTCACTCGTCAAGATTCAGTTGGGGAAGTTGCTCAAAGCCTGCACATATCCCTCTATGTGCGTAAATTTTGCTTCAGAGCAATTCTTGTTCTCTCCTTTAAATATTTTGTACAACTTTCAATTTGTTTCAGAAAGTTCAGCCTTGTTCTGGAACAACCATTTCAATTCGTTTATTTAAATTATATATTCTGTATTGTTTTTATGTGTTGAATCAGTTTCATTTTTGCTAAGAAATTTCATGGGAGCCTCTTCAGACTTCTTTTCCATATATGTTATGAGTTAATATCTTGTGGCTATTATTTGTCGTAATAATTTGACCCCATGCTTTATGCACATTGATGTGTTTCTATTTAATAATATCTCTCTATTACCTATAAAAAGAATGTCTTATGGCTATATGCAGATGTCATAAGATCCACGTTTGTGTAATTCATTTTCTGTCTTTGATATGTTGGAGTTCATTCCTTTGCAATAGAAACAAAATGCTTGAAGATTTAATTTCTATTTGCCATTCCCTTCAGTTATGCTAGTTTTTTGCAAGCATGCTTTCAATTTGGCTCCGCCCCCAACAATTAGCATATACTTGCTGATTTCTTGTCCTCCATGAGCTTCTGTCTTAATCCAATTGATAAAACTACTTTATTGTATCCTTTATGAGGTGAGCAATTCTAATAGGTTATAAGTTTTCGTAGGCAGTGTTTGACTATTTATGACATGCTTCGCAGCTATTCATCTTATATATATTTAAAAAATAAGGAATTTTAAATAATCTTTTTTCACTGTTTTCCAGTGGCAGCTGGTCATTAGCAATCATAGATTGATGTAGAGCTTACTCCATGCACTAACTAGTCTTTGTTAGTTCCAATTTTTTTTTTTTTTTAAGTTTAGATACAGTTAACCTTTGTGAGCAAGGATGTGGTTCCACAAGTTGGGGAATTAAGGAATTTGTCTGCAGAATATTCATGTCTCTCTCTTCTTTTTAACAGTAATGTGGTCCCCTAGAATATCATTACCTTGGAGTTATGAGGAGCCAACTTGATTGGCAATGTTAAGATTGATGTTTATTAAAAATCTGTCTTTGAGTTAAAATGCTCATGCATGATCGGAATCTGTACTCTATTATGCTGCAACTATCAACAGTATTGTTGTTGAAGAATTGTAACAATTTGCCTTTGCTATTTTGCTTATTCCTGCAGAGAAACAACTTACCTGCTGTCCGCCAATACTTAGAGACATTTGCAATAAATATTTACTTGAAGTTTCCATCATTGGTAAGGAATTTTCTATTGAATTTCTAGGCCAAATACACCCAGCCCTTTTCATGGATTTTTTGAAGTACAGGAAGGGAAATGGGTTAACTTTTTGTGAAGGCCTGTCAACTTTTGAAGCTTTACTTTCGCAAATTTATTTGTGCATATATCAAAAACTAACATACTATATATATGATGTATATCTAACTATTTGCCAATTTTGGCTGCAGTTTTGTCTTAAAAGATTTTTGCTTGGTAAATTGACTCACACACCTTGCAGGGTAGAACCCACGACCTCTCACCCACCCATTGACCAGTTTTTGACTTAAAAGATTAAGAAAGATCACTTTCTTTACAGTTTTTTGTTTACTTGAAAAAATATCTAAAATATATTGAGTAAAAAAATAAAATACAACAACAACAAAAGCCTTAGTTCCAAAACTTTGGAGTCAGCTATGGATCATCAACAAACTAATTAGGGTCGGTCATCGGCCACATACGTTCTTTTCCACGATTCTATCCTACCCAAAATCATACTCTTTGCCATCTCCGTAATTGACGTTTCCTTTTTTACTTCTTTTACTAACGTTATTTTAGGTCTTTCTCTATCGTTCCATCGACTTGAACCAACTCACTCTTCTTCATTGATGCATTAATTGCTCTTCTCTACTCATGACTAAATCATTTCAAACAACTCTCCATATCTTTTCATCAATAGGAGCCACTTCTATCTTTAAGCATTTATTTTCATTTTAAATCATATATTTCCTTGTATTTCCACTTATCCATCTTAACATTCTCATTTCAATTACACTAATTTTTTAACATGTTTCTTTTTAATAGCCCATTAACTAAAGAAAGAAAATAAAGAACATAATTTATTATGTTAAGTAAGTTGTGGCTTAAAGCTAGCTTCACTGCTTGAAAACTGTGAAGCTAGCGAAGTGGCTTGTGTAAAAGCAGCTTTTTAATCCATCACTCATCTTCTGTGATAGAGAATAATACATTTTTTAATTCTTTTTATTATTATTACCAAAACAATGTGAATGCCATGTTTGTAGAGTTTGCGTCAATGACTTTGTTATTAAACAAATAAAAAAGGAGTTTGTGTCAATGACTTGATTTAAGGGTGTGACTCTCTCATGCCTGCTTGGATTTTTAATTTTTGTCCTTGTAAGGTTTTAAGGATAAGTTTTTCGGCACCTCTAATTTTTAATTATTATTTCACTTCCTTTATAAGATGAAAGCTTCTCACGTTAATTCTTACATTGTTATTTAAATAACAGGTTGGAGAGCATTTAGTTCCTATATTACGAGATTATGACATGAGGCCCCAGGTATATATTTTGTTGGAACGTTCCATAAACCAAAATTTCCTTTGCAGTTGGTTCCATGAAAGAATCTACTACTTTGCAACTTCATTCCTTTTGGATTAATAAATTTTTAGTGTAATTTTTTTTAATCTGTTTCCTTTTCTAAATGTGATTCTCCCTTGTATTCTTCTAATGTGCTTTGGTTGCATCCCTGTGTTTTTCTAGATAAGTTTACTCATTAAAAAGAGAATAAAATGGCCGCCAATTCTATCACTCCATTAGAAGACAAAAAAAAAAAACTAGAAACACATTCTGACCCTATAAGCTAGTCTACAAGGCATCCAGCCCTCTCTTGCTCTTGTTTGGATATGAAAGAGTTTGTAGAATATCTTCCTTAAAGTACATGTCATTATGATGTCATGAATGGGCCAAGTGGTGCCATTTGACTATTTGCAATATGGACACATGACCTTTCCTTTATTTTTCCAGTTTCATTTTGTCTGGAGTTGATACAAGAGAGAGTCTAAGAAAAATAATTGCATGGGGAAATGACTCCAACGTAGTTTTAAGGACCAAGAATGTTAGTGAGGATCTTAAACTGTACTCTGTGATAATGTTAGTGATATTATGAGTGGTGAGCTCTAGATATGACCTAAACTCAACTCAATGAAGCCTTAATCCCAACAGTTTGGGTTGGCTAGATACTATGTAATGAATAAAGTATGTGTCTTTTATTTTATATTTTGATTCCATGCATCATTGGATACTTGTTTTAAAATATATATATTATTGAAGAAAATGATGTTATTTACTGATTCAGAATGATATCTAGTAGGCTTGCTGTATTCAATTATGATTTTCTGCTCTGTGGTTTTGAGCAAACTTTTGATCCTAACTGACTTAATATATATAACATCAATTGTTGGCTGAAATGGCGCTGTTGTTGCTAGGAGTTATTAATTGCTAGTAGTCAACATTAATTGTAGTACTCAACATATCATAGTTGTTGCTCTGTAAGTTAAACCTTGCAGCTGTGTCAAAACACATTAATTTTGGACATCAAATGCAGGCACTCTCTTCTTATGTATTTATAGCAGCTAATGTCATCCTCCATGCATCTGAAGTGGTTCAATTCAGGCATTTGGATGAATTACTTCCTCCTATAGTTCCATTACTGACATCACATCACCACAGCTTACGTGGTTTCACCCAGGTCAGTTTTTGTGAAGCTGATGAATCTTCTGCTCCTCAAAATTTTAGGGAAAAAATTCTTATTTATGATGAATCTTTTATTTATTTTTTGGTTGCAGTTACTAGTATATCAAGTTCTTTGCAAGCTGTTTCCTACATCGGATTCTGGAGCCTCTCAGATAATGCCTTTAGAGAAAAGATGCTTTGAGGATTTGAAATCATATCTGGCAAATAACTCTGATTGCAGGCGGTATGATATTTACTAATGGTTTTTAGATATCACGTTTCTGAAAATATTATAATTTGTTAATGCCATGAACTTTGTGTGTTAGCATTTGTTTGTAAGGTAACTTATGACAAAACAAAAATCTTTCACACTACATTTGTTGTATGATAGCATTTGATTTTATCTATTAACACCTGCCTAATTTTTGTGTTTTTGGTATGCGTGTCTGTGTTAAAATATACATAAAGTTTTCCTGGACAATGCTTTTCAGAAGCTTCTTCCTTGTATGTGAACAAATGAATATAGTTTTTAGTTTTTGTTTTTTTTGTTTTGCTTACAACAAGTGGCATGGGGGGAGGAAAACGATATTCTTGGACTATTTTTTCAACGGTCCAATACCTGCGTAATTTTTGTGTTTTTGTCTATTCAAATCAACATCCTTGGCATAACTATATTCATTTGTTGGACTTTGTGAAATTGCATGGGTTTCATGGCTTATTCCAAGTATGGTGATTCAGATGTTGGACTGTTGGCAAGGAATATTTCATTGTCATAGGTAAAATAAGATTTGGAAAACTATTCCATCATGCATCTTATATGGATAATTTGGTGTTAATTGAATAGCTGAACTTTTATTGGTGTTGAATGTCCTAATCAATGTTATCAAACAATCAGTGTTGAGAAGTTTATGACTTGATGGCTGCCTTTGGGAGGGCAGAATGTGCTCAGGTTCTTTTTTGGAATTTTTAGATTTATTGAATTTGAGAGTGTAATCTCTTACAAGTAGTTTGGTGTGCTTGTTGTATATTCGATCTTTTTCCTCTTCTGAATACCATTATTTGTACTTGTTAAAACAAAATAAATTGAGAGATGACAGAACCTCATGTCCAATATTAAGCCCTCTTAACCTGAGGGTTTATATATAATTAGATTGTCATCATAGGAAATTTGAATTATTATTTTTGTGTAAAAAGTTTAGATATGGTCAGGATTCTGGGTTTATGTTGGGGGGAAATGGGCATAGATATTTAATTGTTGAGCAATATTAATTGGAAATTATTATTAGTGAAAGTATTGTTGAGAACAAGGGGCAGCATAATTGGCTGGGAGCCACTTCTCATAAAGCGGAGGCCACTAGTTCGAGTGCCTCCCCTTTGTCCTCTCTTGGGGCCAAAACTTACTCATCAAAATAATAAAAAATTATTATTGAGCCTGGTTGGTGTTTATGGTGGTAGGTGTTAGAAGTTGGCTATGATTTTCCAAATGGTAGTATTTCATAATGAGCAACAATCTCATAAGTCCAGATGCATACAATCATTTTGAAAGTTTGATTCGATGGAGATGGTGCTGCTAGAGCTACTTAATTCTCATTCTGATGTAGTTGAGCAGTCAAATAAAGTGACTACTAGTCGGGGAGCAAAAGTTTGATTGTTTTATGGAAATGCATGTGATAGACTACCATTTATCCCAAAAACTTAAGCTGATAGGAAAGGGGGGATTCACTATTCTAACACTCCTCCTTACATGTGGGCCCACACTCCCCCTAAATAAATGGTCCCCAACATGTGACATTTTTAACGTTTAAAAGGGAGGTTGGGTGGAAACAGGTTTCAAACTGAGGACCTCCTGCTCTGACAACATGTACCACTAATCCCTTAAATTGATAAGAAATAATGAATGTAGTCACTCAACCATTATTCTAATAGTATGAAATGGTTCCATATCAACAACAGAGAAAGGGAACCTAGTAGAATGACCCAAATTAGTATTTCAATGTGTTTAGTCTTATTTTGGATAGTTTCAATTAGGTATGCGACGTGGATTTGATGCAGTCCATTGAGGGTAAATGAGAATGATGTCTGAAATTTTGTAAATGAAAGTACAGCCATTACATTTCCACCAGAACTGCAGTCCCGTAGTATTTGCTATGAATACTTCAATTCCAAAGTCTTCATGATTTTTTTTCTTTTTTTTTTTTGGGGGAATCGGGTTTTCTTTTTCTTTTTTTAAATTGTATATTATCTTTTTTGTAACACCAAGGGTTAGCACAATCGACAGGGCACCATGTCTCATGAAACAGGGGTCACTAGTTCGGATCTTCCCTTCCCCCTCCTCCTTGGGGCCAAAAGTTACTTATAAATACTTTTTTTTTTTTTTTTTTTTTAAGTGCTATAGAATATAATGTCAATTTATAAAACATGGTGGGCCTACATTGATTGCAAATTTTAAAACACAAACGTAGCACCTATATTATAAAGAACTCTGACCAAGACCATCTTTACTGTCATGCAGACTAAATATGTGGCAAAAACCTCAAGTGTCTTACTTATAAAAAAAAAAAAAAAAAAAAAAAAAAACCTCAAGCGTCTTGTCCATTTCTTATAGTTCTCAAATTATGATTCTTTTGCATTTTTCAATGTAGTCTTTTGACTTTGATGGGTTCTTCAAATAGAGTTCTATTGTTACACCTTGCTTGTAGTTATGTTTGAACTGATTGGCTTCTTTAGTTTACTTGTAAAACAAATGGGAAGTGACCCGTTGTTCTACTATTTTCTGATAAATTCGCAGTAAACCTATGTGCAGGCATGTCTAGCAAAATTGTGTAGTGTGAACACGCTTTTAACTGCTAGTAGGCGGTGAAATAGAAAAATGAGCCAATGAAAGCAGAGCTGATAGGCTCTTTTGTAATCATGCCTGTAGTTATATATTGCTTTGTAGAAAGCTATTCACATTGTAGCTATATTTTATCCTATTTCAGCTTACGAGCATCGATGGAAGGATTTCTTGATGCCTATAATCCCAATAGCTCTGTCACTCCAGCAGGAATTTTCATCAATCGGGTTGAGGTCAGGGACTTCTTTGTTGCAGTTGATTAAGTTTGCATTCTAGCCTTTTTGAACTGAAGCATAGATAGGAAGCATAGAGAAATTATAACCCTTTTTATAATCCTTTCAGTCAACACTGTCGAAGAGAAAGAAAAAAAAAAAAGAAGTAAAAATCCTGTGAACATTGTAGGCACGTCATGGACATTCTTGGAAACATGCACTTATGGCTTAAACCTGAAGCAAAAAGAAGTAGATGGCAAATAGTCTCTATAATTGTAGTAACATGAACTTAGAACAGAGAGTTAAATGTGTTTGAATTACCATGCAAGCAGTAATGGAATACTCTTTCCTACTTGTAATTTGTAATGATGATTCTGGCACTTAAAACTATATCAGGTAAAATATCTTACCCCCTAAAGAAGATATGCACCAAAATATGTTTAGAAAATCCAACAATTGGGCTTCCATCAGGTAAAATATTTCCTACTTGTAATTTAACTTCCTGACATATTGCCACTTCTATGATTTGTTTCATGAGGATATGGTACCTAATGATACAAATGTGCTTCTTTTCTGTTCCCATAATTTAGATTTCTAAGGTACTTCAAATTTAAAAGCATTTTACCATCAAAAGGAAATAGATCTTACTTTTGTCATTAGTCTTTCTGTTAAACACTGCTGAGAGGGGCATTTTTATCCTTGAAGTACAAATCTGTGTATATAATTTATTTTTATATTGCTGAACTGATACGAAGTTTTGTGCAGGGGTTTTCTATAATCAGTTCATGTTGTACAAATTTGTTGTTTATTCTAAAATTCAATTTATAAATATATTGTTTAGAAAGAAATATTTTAGGGTAAATTACACTGACACCACCAAGTTTATAGTGAAATTACATTTAGCACACCCGATTTTTAAGAAAAATATTGCCCCCAAAATAATTGACACTTCGTTTCAAACATCGAGGGTGTCAGTGTAATTTTCCCAACATTTTATTAACCCAATACATGTAAGAACATGGCATCATTTGTACAAACACTTCATATCCATATCAAATTTTCAAGTTCGTATGATGATGTCCTTTGATACCTAATTCCTTCCTGAAGCATGTCAGTGAAAACTGATTGAAATGTGTCAAAATTAGGCAGTTTATCTGACACTACTAGTGAGCAAGCATTTTTGTACTACATTTTTTTTGTTATTGATAAATTCACTAAACAAAATCCATTACTTTGACTAGTGCTGCTTCATGGCTTTTGAGATTTTCTCTCTAAATTTTTAAATGATACTTTCCAGGGCCCTACTTATGTGAGACCAGCACTTGGTAATATCCCTTTTAATACTTGTGTCTCTAAATTTTGTTTTTTTTTTTTTGTTTTCCTTTCGGGGCTATGTTGAAGGAACTTGAGTTTGAATGCGTCCCAATTTCCCTTATGGAGCAAGTTCTCACCTTCTTAAATGTAAGAACCTGATCACTTTTTACTGCCATCTTTTTTGGGGTTTGTATCTCATTTATACTGTTGCAGGATGTGAGGGAAGATCTTAGATGTTCAATGGCAAGGGATGTGGTGACTATCAAGAATGAGAGCTTTGATCCTAACTGCATGGATCTATCATCTAATGCCAAAGAAGAAAAATTGCTTATCCAGCTGCCTAAAGATACTTCTTTAGATTTTCAAAAGAAGGTTACTCTCTCCAAACATGAGAAGAAAGACACAAGTGTTAGTTCCTTCTTCGGCAATAAAGAAATTTATGAACAACTTGCCGGTATGTATTTTAATAGGATTAGTGCATCGCTTTACTATTTTGTTAATTGATGTGGATTTCAAAACCAATAATGAAATTTCTAAACTTCTCTATTATGGGCTAGACTTAATAGTTTGAAGTGTGGTTGGCTCTAGACAATCTATCATTCTCAACCTATTTATACTATAATCCTTGCATAGCATCCCATGATGGAACAACTGGAACTAGTTAACATTGTCAATTTTTTGTGATTTTCCTGCAAGTTTTTGACCACGGGCTTTTTAGCTTCTGCCAGGCCCTTGAAATGAACTCCTAAAAGCAACTGCTGCTATCCTTGCAACCATAAGGTTTGGAGGAAATTAAAGCAATCACCTTCATTGTTCTTAAAACCTCTTCAACACTGGCCAGTGAGCTTTAGCTGAAATGACACCTCCTCCCCCTTGTAAGAGCAAAGTGGAGGATGAGTTTGTGGGTTCAAGACCCACCATGTGTGTATCTCACCAAAAAAAAAAAACCCTCTTCAGCACTGGATCATATGAAGGGCAATAAAGTTAAGCTCAATAAACTAGGGGCAGTGTGATGCCAGTCACCGTATTTTGAGACTCAGGACAGGAGAACCATGTCTACTCACTTTTGAGATTAAGGTGGTTGACTATCAAGCTCCTTATCAGCTCCACTTTATCTCTGTGGAAAAGAAAATGAATTGAGCAACTATAGGTTAAGTTAAATCCTATTTTGCCCCCTTTTCCCTGTTCCTTTGAAAAATTTAAAATCTTCTGCCTTGGAGACATCCAACATATGAGCAATGGGTTTCTGCCCAATTATTTCGTTGTTCCTCAATCTTGATGTAGATGCAGAAAAAAAATCATGATTGCTTCACTATGAAGCTTAAGTGTTGTTATAACTGAATCGCAAATGAAAACTGTTTCCTTTCTCTTCTAACAAATTTCACAACTGCACTATGTGAAGCAGAAATGGAAACAGATGATCAGCTTCTAGATCAGCTGTTGCAGTCTAGAACTTTGGCTATGGAAAGAGTAAGAGCTAGTCAGCAAACTTTTATCCTAGTAGCATCACTGCTTGATCGTATACCTAACCTTGCCGGATTGGCACGGACATGTGAGGTGTGTAATGGTGCTCATAATACTAGTTATAATTGTTGGTTTTTTCCTCCAACTCCAACCAACCCCCCCCTTTTTTTCTGTCTTGACTTGTTCTGGCAGTATTATCTTGCAAAGTTATCTTTTTTATGCCAATTGTTTTTCCTTGCAGGTATTTAAGGCATCAGGATTGACCATTGCGGATTCAAACATATTAAGTGATAAACAGTTCCAACTCATCAGGTTTTGATATTAATCCACTACCGTACATTTGAAACTCTTTATATTCTATAGCTTCACTGGATCTGGAATATAATCTTTGACCCCTATATTCTTGCTTGATATCTAGTTTGTATAGAACAGTTTAATGGCTACATCGTGTTTGATAAAAGGCAGAGCTCTCATGGAGAATCTTTTCCACATATTTCATATAAACTTATTTGAAAATTAGGGCCAAGTGCCTTTAGAAATTGAATTGGCCTCAACTATCATAGGGTTTATCATAATGAAGTGATGTTGTATGACAAAAGAATATGAAACTTAACTTATAATCAAGCAGAAGGGTAACAGTTTCAGATGTGGGAGTATCACCTAATATTGAAGATTCATGTAATTAGGTCTCTTCTGTTGAATATTTATGTTTGTTTTTTGGATAGATACTTCTGTTGAATATTTATGTTATGAATCAGATACTGATCTTGCCTTTCAGTAGTCTCGGGTACAAGCCAACTTGCTAGATATAGAGTATTATTCTTGTCTGCAATATTTTGGTCAAAGACCATTACATAGTCCACATATTTTGGTGTTTCCTCCCCTTTCGCATACATTTTTCTATATATTATTTCATATTTATAAGTCTTGAAGTAAATATTCTTACAATATTTCAGTCAGTCATTTAAGCCCATTGTTTTGTTTCCAGTGTGACAGCAGAGAAGTGGGTTCCTATCATAGAAGTCCCTGTGAATAGTGTGAAGGTTTTCTTGGAGAAAAAGAAACGAGAAGGCTTCTCAATATTGGGATTAGAGCAAACTGCAAATAGTATACCTCTTGACCAGTATGTCTTTCCTACAAAGACGGTAAGCTGTTCAGTGAACTCATACCTTCCAGTTCATTTAATATTGAAAAAAAGTTGGTAGAAATTAATGCAATACATTATGTACATCTATATTTGTCTTCCATTCTTGTTGCAATAGTTAAAGTAGGTTCACACTCGAGCTATACTCATAAAAGAGAGGGTAAAAAAGAAAAGCGTACTTAGGCTCTGTTGGTCAGGAGGAAAAGGGGGTAAAGTTTGTCAAGAGGAAAAGGGGGTAAAGTTTGTCAATTTCTTCTGTTCCCCTTTTCCTCCACCTGCCTGGGTGCTGGCCTTGCATTTTTCAGTTCCAATTTATAATATAAGTGGAAGTGCTTCCAATTCATTTATTAGAAAATTGAACATTTTATCCAATTCGATCTGTATATTTGTTATTTTGCTTATTTCATCATTTTGCCAGGTCCTCGTCCTTGGGCGTGAAAAGGAAGGTATACCTGTGGATATAATACATATTTTGGATGCTTGCATTGAGATTCCACAATTGGGAGTTGTTAGATCTCTGAATGTTCATGTCAGTGGTGCCATTGCTCTCTGGGAGTATACTCGGCAGCAAAGATCCCAATAGATTTTCCATTAAACACAATGTATTTCTACTGTAGTCAGGGATCTTCTGTATCTAATGCCTATGCAGCAAATGATTTAACAGGCAACATGCTTCTTGTCCTTGTATTAGATTCGTATATCAATTCATTTGTGAATATCCTTTAATCTGTGTTGTCACATTTTAGGCCTTTTTTTTTTGTTTTTTTTACAAATATAATGTGGAATGTGGATTAAACAATGGTAGAATGATGGGAATGTAATAATATTAGATTCCATTCCCTTTCTTTTGTCCAATAAAATTCATGTTCAGTCATCCAAAATATAATGCCTAAACCAATTCAAGTGATTTAACCCCCGTCTTTTTTTTTTTTAAAGAAATCGGTGTCACATTTGTTGTGGTGTGATGTTGCTTCATGATACTATCAATAATATGGTCCAAATAATTGGAAAATTTGTGATTTATAAAATATAGCTGCCTTCATGTTTTCTCCTACAATGTCCATCAGCATGACAGATACCCTACGAATGCCTGTTTGTTTGTTCATTTGCATGAGTATGTGAGAGAAAGAAAGCAAGAAGAGGGGTGTTGCGAGGGTCATTGAACCCCTTCTCTACTTTGACTTCTAAAAATCCAGGGGTTGCCCTTTTTTGAAAAGACTATTTGATGCAAAGTAAATTTACACTACAAAGGAAATGATAAACCCTTGAGAGAAAACTCTATCTCAGGGTGATTTTTTGTATTCAATTGATAAGCTTCAACCATAATTCAACCCCTTTTCCTTTCAACCCAAGGGACTATATTCCCTTTACAAACAACCATAAACAGAAAATAACCAACTATGACACACCCAATACTAGGTGTACAAGTGTCCACAACAAACTAACGGAATTCCCCAAAATAAGACTAACAAATAATATGACAAAGCAATAAGATAGTAAAGGGCTGAAAATGAAAATGATTGGCATCAAACCCTCCTTCCTTGAGAACTTGGCCTCCAAGTTAAGTTGTAGGAGTTCCGCCATGTACATAGGGAACCAAGTGTCGAACATTGAAGGAATTTGAATTTGAAGTTTGCACATTGGATGGCAACTCTACTTTGTATGCATTGTCGTTGAGCTTTTGGAGAATCTTGCGAGGCCCAATCTTTCGGTCTTGAAGCTTGGAGTAGGGTCCACCCGGTTGTCTTTCCTTAGGCAAATAGACCCATACTAAATCACCTTCTTCAAAGAGAAGTTGTTGCCTCTTTTGATCAACCCGAGCTTTATACTTGGCATTTGCTTCTTGTATCTTTTGTTGAACCGCTTGATGTACTCGTTGCATGTGTTATACCATGTCCAATGCCTTTAAATTGGACTTAGTTGGTAATGGGAGGGGTAACAAATCAGCCACCCCAGCTGGTTGTAAGCCATAAACAACCTCAAATGGAAAGCTTTGAGTGGTCCTATTGATGGAGGCATTAAAAGCAAACTCGGCCAAGGGTAGAATAACTTCCCACTCTCTTGGGTTTTCTTTGATCAAGCAACGTAGCAAATTTCCCAAACTCCAGTTAACTATTTCCGTTTGCCCATCGGTTTGAGGGTGAAAAGAGGTGCTATAATTCAAATTTGTACCCAACTTTTTCCACAAAGTCCTCCACAAGTGAGCCAAGAACTTAGAATCTCTATCCGATACAATGGATGAAGGTAACCCATGTAACTTATAGATATCCTTGAAGTAGAGCCCCGCAATACTAGAAGCATCATGCACTTTCTTACAAGCCACAAAATGTGCCATTTTCGAAAACCGGTCTACAACCACCATGATAGAATTGGATCTCTTCGATGTAGGAGGTAAACCCATTACAAAGTCCATACTCGCATGTTCCCAAGGCTTACTAGGGACAAGTAAAGGTAAGTGCAATCTGGCATAGGAACTTCCCCCCTTGTTCATTGGCACACTCCACAAGAATTAACTAGGCTACCCACATCTTTCTTCATCCCATGCCAATGATAGTTCCTTTGTAATAGTCCAAGAGTTTTATCTATACCAAAATGTCCTTGAATGTGATGCTCAAGAACTAGTTGCTGCCTAAGTGAACAATTTGGCACACACAACCTTCATTCTTTGAACAAATACCTATCTTCCAACCAATAATTTGGAAAACCAACCCGGTTACCTTATTGTAATGCTTGGACCACCAACCATTGCTTCCCATCCTCCTTGTAACTCTCCTTGAACTCTTCAAACCCACTTCACATTAGTACGCATCATCACTAATAAGTTTTGCCTTCTACTTAACTCATGTGCCACTTTATTGAGTGAACCCGATTTATGTTTTATGGAGAAGTTGAATTGTTGAAGGTAACTAACCCATTTCCCATGTCTTTTGTTGAGGGTTTGTTGGCTATTTAAGTGTTTGAAGGCTTCATGGTTAGTGTTTAGGAGAAACTCTCTATAGGCAAGGTAATAAGCCCAATGCTTGATGGTTTGCACAATGGCATAGAATTCTAAGTCATAGGTGCTGTAATTTAGTTTTGGACCATTCAATTTCTCACTAAAATAGGCTATGGGTCTCCCTTCTTGGCTTAGGACACCACCTATTCCCACCCCATTTGCATCACAATCAATCTCGAACAATTTCTCAAAATCAGGTAAGGATAATATAAGGGCTGTAGTAAGGGCTGTTTTGAGGGTATTAAAGGATAGTTCGGCGGACTCTCCCCACTCAAATTGTCTTTCTTTAGGCAATCGGTCAATGGGGTAGCAATGGCACTAAATCCCTTGACGAACCGTCCATAGAAAGTGGTCAAACTGTGGAAACTACGCACTTCTCCCACTGTTTTAGGAATGGGCCACTCCATGATGGCTCTAACCCTCTCCTCATCCATGGAAATCCCCTTATCCGACACAATGTAACCCAAGAAAGTGACGGTGTTCACACAAAAAGAGCACTTCTTCAAATTGGCATACAATTTCTTCTCTCGCAACAATTCAAATACTCTCCTAAGATGCATAACATGATCTTCCAAGGTCTTAAAATAGATGAGAATATCGTCGAAATATACCACAACACAAACTCTGATCAAAGGTTGCAAGAATTGGGTCATGACCCTCATAAAAGTGCTAGGAGCATTTGTAAGCCCAAATGGCATCACAAGCCATTCAAAGAGCCCATTGTGGGCCTTAAAGGCTGTTTTCCATTCATCCCCGGGTCTCATTCTAATTTGATGGTACCCACTTACGTAGATCAACCTTAGAAAAGACCTTAGAATCGGCCAAGTTGTCCAACATATCGTCTAATCGAGCTATTGGAAACCGGCACTTGATGATAATCTTGTTGATGGCTCTAGAATCAATGCACATCCTCCAAGAACCATCTTTCTTGGGTGTTAAAAGTGTCGGGACAGCACATGGGCTAATGCTATGCCTAATGTGCCCCTTGTCTAAAAGTTCTTCGACTTGACGTTGAAGCTCTTCTTTCTCTTTAGGGGCCATTCTATAGGCTGCCCTATTAGGTAAGGAAGCCCCGGGTATCAAGTCTATTGCATGTTAAATGTCCCTCATTGATGGTAAACCTAGAGGTAAGTCAATTGGTGCACAATCCCCAAACTCCTCTAGTAGCTCTTTGATAACACTAAGGACTTCATCCACACTCTCCTGCACCCTATTTCCCCCATGGGCTACACACAAATCAACAATCAACACATATGCACAACCAAGCTCTAAGCTATCACATATAAAGGTCTTTGTTGAAAGTAAAGTTTTGTCAAGCTTTTGAGGTTTAGGGATTACCTGATGTTTCATAGGAAGTAAGGTGATCTTCTTTCCATTAACCTTCAAGCTATAAGTGTTGTTCCTCTCATTATGGCAAGTATCCCGATTATATTGCCACGGTCTTCCAAGTAGGAGATGACACACGTCCATAGGTACCACGTCGCAACTTACAATGTCCTCATACTTCTTTCGAATGGAAAAAGGAACCATGCACCTCCTTGTGACTTTTATCTTTCCCCCCTTCTTAAGCCATGGAAATTTGTACGGATGATGGTGTTCTTCTGTCTTGAGCCCAAGTTTATTCACAGCTTCTTGGCTCACTACGTTTTCACACGAGCCGCCATCAATGACCAATTGGCAAACCTTGCCCAATATACTACATATGGAATGGAAGATATTATCCCGCAACCATTCATCATCTTCCTCCTTCCTTGGTGTCAACAAATTCTTCTTCATTACTAACACTACTCCATCTTCTTCCTCATTATCACCCCCAACCAACTTATCATCATCTAACTCAACAACATCCTTTACCTGAATAACATCTTCGAGCATAAGAGCTCTACCCCTAGACAACAAGGGTTTGCTGTACTCATTTACTTTGTGGCCCATCTCACCACACTTGAAACACTTGAAACCACTGACATTGCTGTTTCTTGGGGCTGACTTGTAGACATTAGGGCTGCCTTGAGTGTTCAGCTTGCTAGTCTAGTCTTGAGACCATGGTTTGGTCTGAGTTGAGGTTGCTGGTGCTTGACCGCTGGTTCTAGATCTGTAACTTGGTGCCATTGATTTCTTAGCCAATTGTTTTTCCACCATGAGTGCTTGTTTGTATGCTTGGGACAAGGTCCAACAAGTATGAAATACCAGCTGATCCTAGATGTTCAGTTTAAGTCCACTGATGAAACGAGCTACTGTTTGCTCCTCCGTCTCCATTAAATCAATCCTCGCAATCAATTGGTAAAATCGATCCCCATACTCTTCCACAAGCCCTGTTTGCTTAAGATTGTGGAGTGATTGATACAACTGTTGAGCAAAGTTGTATGGGAGGAACTAAGCAGACAGTTTCTTCTTCATCTTGGCCCATTCTTGCACCTTGGGCTTGTCTCGACGTAATCAGTGGATTTGAACCTGTTCCCACCAAGCTGATGCCTTACCATGAACCTTAATACCCACAAGCTTAGTCTTCTTTGCTTCAAGGACTTCATAGTATTCAAAAACCCTTTCCACCGTGCTCAACCACTCCACAAATTCTTCTGGGCCGAGGCTTCCATGGAACTCAGGGAATTCAAGACAGAAATTATTCTCCCAACGCATATCATTGGTACCATGGTCGCGGTGTGGAGCTAGAGGGTCAACTCCATAAGGTGCAAAGTGGTCACGACCTTGATGCAGTGGCTGTGGTGCTCGGTGGAAGCCATATTGTTGATATGGGTCTTGATCAAAACCATGGTCGACAACTTGAGGGTGGTGTGGATCGCGAGCGAAGCCCTAATGGAACCCTTAATGGCGGCAGGGATCGCGATCGAGCACATGAGGTCGTTGTGGTTCTCGATCGAAAAGGAGCGGCTGGCGAGGTTCACCATCTAAGTCCAGAGGTCAGCGTGGGTCGTGATCGTGGCCAGAAGGGTCGCAAGGGTGGTTTTGATATGGTCGACGATAGTAATCGTGACCGATAGGGGGAAAGGATTGCGATCTTAACCAGCAAAGACTAGCCGATTTCCCTTGATGTTTGGGCTTGGACCGGGACCTAGGTTAGGTTGGTTCAATCCGGAATGGTTCAAACGGTGGGTTGGGCTTCATTTGGCCCACACCCCGTGCACGTAAGGCCCTCTGGGTTGGACCATGATAGTCTCCAAAACCTAAGCCCTCTTCGTGATCTTCTTCTTGGTGAAAACTCAAATGAGGATCTTGAAGCTGGTGTGGGTTTGGAGGTTTTGGTATGGTGGATCGGTGGTTTGATTGATCTTCCACACGCCGTGGACCAAATTGGGTTGCTTTCGCTCGTTGATTCCCCTATTCTGGCACCCGATGATTCTGTTTGGCAAAGGGGTTCTCGAACCCGTCATGGAGCTCGGGTTCTTCTAAGCGATTGCATTGTTGCTGGTTCTTCAAGGCCTCAGTAAGTACTCTCACTTCCCTCTTCAGAGCTTCAAACTCGGCATCTCTTGATGATGGTGGGTTGTCAGGTTCCATTTCTGGTTCGTCTTGCAACTGGATTTTTGGCTCGGTGATCACCTTCTTGTTCTTGATTCCACGCACTGGTGCCATTGTTGGAGCTTTCCAGTGAAATCAAGAATTCTCAGGAGATTAAGAACCAAGAAGCTAAAGGATTCCAACTAAAAAGGTATGCACAACTGTGCTCTGATACCAATTGATGCGAACTAAATTTACACTACAAAGGAATTGATAAACCCTGAGAGAAAACTCTATTTCAGGGTGATTTTCTGTATTCAATTGATAAGCTTCAACAATAATTCAACCCCTTTTCCTTCTAACCCGAGGGACTATATTTCCTTTACAAACAACCATAAACAGAAAATAACCAACTATGACACACCCAATACTAGGTGTACAAGCGTCCACAACAAACTAACAAAATTCCCCAAAATAAGACTAACAAATAATATGACAAAGCAATAAGATAGTAAAGGGCTGAAAATGAAAATGATTGGTATCACTATTGCATTCTATGTGCACTGGAATTTTGTACCCCAAGTTTTTTTTTTTTGGCTTGGTTACTTTAGCTGGTCAATAGAACAAAATTCAGAAGACATAAGCTTATTACAATAGCGATTACAGAAAAGAATGTGGTTTTATTTTTGTATTATGGATCACATAAATCTGTAAACATAATGTAAAGTTCCATTTACAGACTTTTTTCCTTCCATTCTATATCTTGAGTAGTGGAGTTGCATAACACACCCTGTAGATTTGGATAGATAAATGACTCTTCACCTATTCTTTTGTAATCTTGAAGACAGTTTTGAAATGAATCCCTGCTTCTTTTGCCCCTGAAAGAATTTATTTGTCAGACCAAACGATGATGTGATTTACTACTCTGCATGAAATTTAGTACTTATCTCACCTCTAAATTCTCTGTGATAGCGTTAATCCTATTGCTTTTTTATCCACGGTGTTTCTTCTTCTTTCTCTCTTTCTTAGCTTGGATACTTGTCAAAGATCTGAAGAAGTTTAGAATCGAGATTTTCCAGCTGCCAAGGCAAGCTGGAGCTCTATCATCTTTTTGCTTTCTCTGAACAGCGGTAATCTGACAAATCAAAAGATCAAGAATAAATACTATAGTACATGCAATGTTAGCATCTTCCTAAAAAAAAAAAGAAAAAAAATTGATTATAGAAACAGGGAGATATTGATCAGGGGGCATAAAAAAATGATCCGATTGACATTCTTCTTTCTCTGTATAAAATATTGCAAAGGCTACAGCTAAATCTGACCTTTTTGTAATTATGAATCAGCAAAATATTTGTAATTAAGGAAAATGGTAAATGGTGCAATCATGGATTTAAATGCAGCTTGGTTCAAAGATGAGAAATTATTTATTCCTCCCGTTGTATTATATATGTGATTCTCCTAACCTAAACAAATAAATGATAATTTCTCCTACAAAATGAGGTATTTTAAGCAATAATTATGATGCTAAAATTTTTGTTTAAACACAATTGTGAAGGATATAGGATTTTGAGGTAGGGTGAAGTTAGTTTAACTGATCAAATTCTTACAGTTGAGTGCAAAAATAAATAGGAAAAATTCTCAAAAACAGGCTATGATAAGAATACTAGGTTAATCGAGTATATACAATAAATGTAAGATATTAGGTTGTACTTGGGTTGTAGGTTGCTTGTTGATGGATGAACTCGACTTAAATGGTAAGGGTGTGATTGTTGCTGATCGAGAAGACTCTCGTAGATGTTGAGAGTACTGAAGTAGCTGGGCTCTCCTATCATACCCTTTACCAGAAGCACCAGGGCTAAATTGGGTCACCTCTTGTTTGGTGGTGCGATGAAGATAATGTTGATGGTGGTGATGATGATGGTGATTTGTTGACACCTTCCTCTTCTTTGGACGCTCTACATACACTGTCACTAACACTGCCTTCTCTTTGCAACATGTAGCCTGAAATTAACACCATGTCAAACATATGCCATTAGAGAGAGAGAGAGAGAGAGTTGATTTACCATTTTGTTTGGCATGTTGAGAGGGTTGAGAGGGTGAGAAGGGACTTAATGGATTGAAGAAGTAAATTATATATATGTTTGTGTATGTGCATGTGTATGTTGTGTTTGTATATATGCATATATATATCATATATGCATTATCATGCAGGCACAGGAAATATTATATATATGCGGCATGGAAATGATAGGCCAAACAGAGATGGTCAACATGATATCATTGGTTCGATCGAAACCAGACCCATTAATAAACGTAAAGAAAGTTCCAAATATGCAAATTCCACACTGACGCAATCTAAAATTTTTTGTAGGACTTTCTAGAGCCTTAGATGCTCTAGGACACTACAAAACAAACATAGAAGGCCGGTTTGTGATGTATAAATAAGTATAATGTACCTATTTGCTCTTCTTTCTCTATTATATATATGCCTTTTCGTTTTACATGGAAATCACGAATTAACATAAATGTTGTAACTTGTAAGTTGCAACCAATCCAAATGACAAAACATAGTACTTCCACATTTTTAGTGCTTCTCACGTTTCATCGGCCAAGAATATATTGCCATCTAAGGGATGAACTATACTAACGAGTAATATTAGTTGCATTGCAAATCATATTATATATATCATATAATTTATATGTAATACATTAATATCTAACTTAATATAATAAAAACCAAATTCTAATACATTCAAAATACTATTCCTATTAATAATTTATTACAAATTATTTTAATGAATATTATTGGTTTTGATAAAAACTGAGTAAATGCAATATTCTTTTAATTACCACGTAATTTAGGATAATTTTTTCTTTTTATTGTTACTACCTATTGTTCAACTATGATTATCCTATGTCACAACATATAATTAAAAAATAAACCTTTGATTATACTAGTGAAGTCTTTTCTTTGATTTGCATATATTTTTAATTAACACGTGTATTGCATAACTCTACTGTTGTTATGATATAATAAAAGTTGAGCGTTACATATGTTTATTTTTTATTTTTTTGCGTAGAATATATATCTTTCTCTTTGCACCAAATAGATACAATATATTTTATTATAGTTTATTTTAATATTTTTGCTCTAAGCTTTTCTTAGGTAACAAATCATACTGCAACTATATTTAAAAAAAAACAAATCATTATAGATTAGAAGACCACATCTGAAAAAAGAAAATAAAAAACTTTTCTTAGAAACCAAATTCAATTCCAAACTAATTAAATTTCTTCAACCAAAAAAAAAAAAAATCCAAACTAATTAATGTTAGAATAATTATAAAATTATACCATCAATCTATTTTCTTCTCTAATTAATTATACAAAATTACCAACAACAAAAAGTGTTATCGTGATTCGTGTATATATATGATGGACAGGAGCCATTTTACAAAGAAGATTGCAGATTGATGTGGTGTGGAATTCGAGTGGCCATATTAGGTAGTTGGAAAACATGGTCATTTTAATGCTGTTCATTTCTCTACAGTTATTTGATCTTGAATATATCTGCATGTAGGGATAGAGTATCTCCTACATCGGTCATATATATCTTCTCTCTCACAACAAGTGACATAGGAGGGAAGATATATATGACTGATGTAGGAAATCATTATTCGCATGGAGGGGCCTTGGGCTTTTGAGGGTACCTTGTTAATAGTAGATAGATCATAGATCATAGATGGGTTGCTAATTGTTAAAATAAAAGGAACAAACAAAGGACAAAGGTTATGTCTATATAATATTAGATTTTATATAAACAAGAGAGTTGATCTAAAGGCCTTAGTTTAGACTTGAATCGAAGAATGATAGTAATACCAGCAGTGATTTATGGATGAAGAGTGTAGAGTCATAGGAACTGGAACAACACGCTTTTGAGTAACCATAGAGTCAAATTTGGCAAACCAAATTGCTAACACAATTCAAATTGCTAACACACTTGAATGTATCTAGAACCTCCGAAACAAGATGGTTCATTGCCCTGGCCCGTTGAATCTCCCTCTCTGTATCAGAAATTTAGAGCTTCGCATTTTCGAGCACCTGTCCATCTTGGCAATTCCTAAGGTTTCTACTGCAACTTCTAGCAATTTTTGGAAACCTCTTCCAGCTGGTACTATCAAACTCAACACTGATGCTGCTGTTCGCGCCCACTCCTCATCCTTAGCAGTCATGGCCCGTAATCACCTTGGTGCTGTTGTGAAAGCATGGGCCTGCAAATCCTTAGTTGGTGACCCTACTATTGCAGAAGCTTATGCTATCAAATGGGCTCTCTCGTTGGCTAAGAGCAACTCCAGCAGTTTTTTAAAATTTTATCTACTCTATCTCTATATTTACACTATCAACAACTCTCTATTTATTTTTACTCCAGCAGTATACTCTATTTCACTCTCTACTCTATATAAATATACTTTTTTATTATTTTACCACATTTAAATATTATATTTTTTCTTTTTCTCAATTGTTGTTTCGCACCAAAAATAACTAACTGCCGTGCAAATCTGAACCAAAAACCACCGGAAAACCACCACCACCACGCCGTGCTTCAACAGAAAACCCAAGCGGAAAATCACCAATCACCACCAAGCCACCACCGAATCACCACTACAACAGAAAACCGTTAACCCCAAGCCACCAAATCACCACCACCCAGAAAACCCAACCGGCAAAACCCAAGCCCAAGCCAAACATCAACAGAAAACACCCAACCACCACTACGCCGTGCTTCAACAGAAAACCCAGAAAACCCAAGCCGAAAATCACCGAATCACCACCACCGAATCACCACTACAACAGAAAACTGTTAACCCCAAGCCACCAAATCACCACCACCCAGAAAACCAGAAAACCCAACCGGCAAAACCCAAGCCCAAGCCGAAAATCAACAGAAAACCCAGAAAACCCAAGCCGAAAATCACCGAATCACCACCAAGCCACCACCGAATCACCGAATCACGACTACAACAGCCCAGCCACCGAATCAACCACCACCACGCCGAGATCGGCAAGCCCAGCCACCGAATCAACCACCACCACGCCGAGGAAAGAAGAAACCCACGCCGTTTCTCCCTTCAACCAAAACCCACGCCGTTTCTCCCTTCAACAGAAACCCACGTCGTTCCTCCCTTCAACAGAAACCCACGCCGTTCCTCCCTTCGACAGAAACCCACGCCGTTTCGTGCAACCACCGCGTTTCCAACTGGCAAGCCCACGCCGTTTCGGTGGGGAAATCCAAAGAGAAGAAAGGAAAAGAGAAGAAGAGAGAGAAAAAGTTGGATGAAAATGAGAGGAAAGAGAAAAAACAAAGTATATATAGTCGGTGGGGAAATTATTTTTTAATCCGATAGAAAACAGATACAAAGCTACAGTAGCTTTTCATTCGTGAAAAGCTACTGTAGACTTTGTAAAAAAATTTACAGATACAAAGCTCATTTAGAGGACTGCTGGAGCCAATATCTTCATTTTATTCTCTACAAATAGAGATACAAAGCTCATTTAGACTACTCTTGGAGTTGCTCTAAGGATGAATGCTTTTCACACGTTATTGTGGAAAGCGACTCTAAATCCTACATCGAGGCTTTCTCTGGTTCCTTTGCTAATGTGTATTGGGAGATTAATGTTTTATGCTTTGATGTAATAACTTTAGCTTTAAACTTCGATGTTTGTCATTTCTCATGGTTAAAAGAGAAGCAAATTCGTCAGCTCATGAGCTAGCTAAATTTGCTACTCCCCTTGATTCTGATGTTTGCTGTTTCGGTGTATCTCTACCTCACTTTGTTCATGAGGCATGGAATAGAGATATGCTTGCCTTTTCTTAGTTTCAATATAAGCCTTTTAAGTACAAAAAATAAAATAAAATTTGGCAAACCAAGAAGGTGGGGGTGGGGCTTGCTTAAGTCCATAAAGGGCACGACGAAGTTTGCAAAACTTATTTGAAGGATGCTTATAACCTGAAGGAGCCTCATATAGACTTCTTCGATGAAATCACTATTCAAGAAGAAATTTTTAACATCCATTTGAAACAGAGACCAATAGCAGATAATCTCAATTGGAAGTAGAGATTAAATAGAGGTCAACCTAGCAACATGAGTAAAAGTGTCCTGACAGTCAATACCACATTCTTCTTTGAAGCCCTTGATAACCAAGCGAGTTTTGTAGCTTTCCATTGATCCATTGCCTCGGTAATGATCTTATAAACCCACTTACACCCAATCGCAAACTTATCGGAAGGCAAATCCACCATGTCCCAAGCTAGAGTAAGTTGTGTAGGGCATCATGTTTATTAGCATAGCTTTCTGTCCAAAGGAGTCAGTATTGGCCTCTTAGTAGATACGCAACTCATGAAGAGTTGAAAGAATAAATAAATAGTGGTAATTAATAAGATGAGAGGGATGAGCTTTTACCTGACTATAGCGACGAAGATCGAGGGCCAATGGATGCTTAGGAACGTGTGATGCAACGTAATTAGTATTGGAACATGTGATGCAACGTGGTTAGTATTGAATGCACCAAGTACATTGTGAGGGGCCAAAGAAAAAGCAACCACTGAGCTGGAATCCCTAGTTGGATCATATGAGGACTCAAGATATAGGGCTATGGAAAGGATAAGTGAATGCACCAAGAATTTGACAATGTTTGCATTATGCACGTCCATTTTGATGAGAGATATATGGTCATGAATAGTGAGGAACGGTGGCATTGTTGTTTTAGAAATTATGAAAGATTTATCATTGTATTTCAAAGCTTTGTCTAAACGAAAAACTTTAATGATAAGAGATTTGTGGAGGGAAGTCGGGGCTAAGAGGCTTAGGTCACCGGGTTTCTCAAATGTTAATTTGGGGATTTTTTCATTCTTTTGTTTTGTTGTTGATAGCTGAAATAGATCGGTTAAATGAATATTTTGATGGACATGGGTCTAAAATGTTGATGTCTAATTTTAAATTAATGGGAAAATTACATTACCCTCCCTTGAGGTATTGCAAAACGACAATAAACGCCAAACTTGACCCAAAATTATAATTTCACCCTTTAGATTTGACATAAAACTGACATGGGTCTTTTCGTTACTAACCTTAATAGAATATTTGTTTTTTAAAAGATTCATTTTACCGAAACTTTTAGCAGAGGAGAGAGAGAGTATTTAAAAAAAATGGAGTATTTTAAAAAATAAAATAATCCATTAAGATTTGTAACGAAAAGACCCATGATAGTTTTATATCAAATATGAAATGTGTGACTATCATTTCGGCTAAACTTTGGGGTTTACAGTTGTTCCGTGATACCTCAAGGGAGGGTAATGTAATTTACCCCAAATTAAAAACAAATCCACATAATTCAAATTATGTCACATCATCCATCTATTAGCCACACAGACAAAGAAACTAATTGAATCGAACAAAAGGATTAATAGTGCTTAGTTCCAAAACTTTAAGGATTAATAACGCTCATTTCAAGTTTAAGGTGCCAATAGCGCTCAATAGGTAAACTTTAGAGATTTTTTTTTTTGAATAAAATGATAGATAATTTATTGATGAAAAGAGAAGATACAAGGAACTAAAAATAATTTCAAAACTCCTTGAACCTCCACAGGGACTTCTTCTAACCAGACTATGGTCTGCTTAAGAGAGGAACCTAACTTGGTAAGCACCCATGCTCCTATGTTGACTTGCCTAGAAATTGCAGAAACTGAACAAGTTCTAAAAGACTTGACAAGAGACCAGATTTCCTCTAGCCACATGGCTTCAAGTGAGCTTCCAAGAACCCGAGAGCTCAAATCTTCCAAGAACTCCGTAGGAGGACCTTCAAGCACAATATTCCCAAAGCCAGCATCTGATGCAAATTGTAAGGCACTAATACAAGCATGAATCTTCGGCTGAACTACTGAGGGTAGAAGTTGAACATTTGAGCACCTTGCTGCGTACACAGCTCCTTCATGATCACGGATAAGGATACCCACAGACAGCTTATTATTAGCTGAATCAACCATAAAATCCCAGTTCACCTTGACAACACCCTCAGGCGGAGGGTCCCACACGGTCACCGGATCAACTAGAACTTGCCTCCGCCGAGAACCCACAGATTCGCAAACGCTCTTCGCACCACACCGTTTAAAATCTTGAAGAAGCAATACTGCATGCCTCACCACCATCACCGGATTACAAGCCTTGTTCTCATGAACCCAGGCATTCCTCTGTCTCCAAAGAAAATAAGCAACACATGAGAATAACTCCACTGCTTCCAAAGTTAACCGAGACTGAGTTACCCACATGAGATCGAAAAAACTGGATGTTGTATAACGATCCCATTTGTGTAGAGGCAATTGAGACTCAATCCAAGCATCATTAGCCACTGGACAAGACCATAAAATGTGACCCACAGATTCCTCCTCCCTAGTACAGCAGGGGCACAACCCATCTGCACGTAAATGACGCCGATGGAGGAGAGAATGGGTAGGAAGAATGCCCACACACGCCCTCCAAAGAAAGTTTTTGACCTTAGGAGGAATTGATAACGACCATAGAAATTTCCAAAACTTCTTATCCAAACCAACTCCAGAGTTTTCACCATCAATTGCAGCTGCTCGATGTCGAACTTGGATGTGATAAGCACTGCGAACAGTGAACAAACCAGACTTCGTGGCCTTCCAGAACAGCCGATCATTCTTTGCTCTCGGAGGCAGAGGAATGGAACAAATAACATTGGTTTCCCATTCTGAGAACAGAGCTCGCACCGACTCCACCTTCCACTCCCGACCTTCTGCATTGATTAGAGTAGACACCCTCTCATTAGGACACAGCTCTTGAAGGGCCAGAGAAGGCTGAGAGATAGTTGAGAAAGGAAGCCAAGGGTCTTCCTTAATTCTGACAGTACTCCCATTTCCAATATGCCACCGCAACCCCATCGTCAACACATCTCTCGCTGAAATGAGACTACGCCATGCATATGATGGTCTATGCCTGACCTTTGCTTCCAAAAAACTGCAGTGAGGGAAATACTTAGCTTTATATACCCGTGAGAGCAAAGAATTTTGATGTTGCATAAACCTCCAACCCTGCTTTGCCAGCAAAGCCTTATTGAACATCCTTATATCCCGAAACCCCAAACCACCAGCAACCTTGGATTTACACATTTTATTCCACTGAAGCCAGTGTGCCTTCCTCGCCTTATCATGATGTCCCCACCAAAAATTGCTGAACATAGAGTTCAAATCATTACAGAGAGACTCAGGTAGCTTGAAACAACTCATCGTGTAGGTGGGAATAGATTGAGCAACTGCTTTGAGAAGAATTTCACGCCCCGCACTTGAAAGGAATTTCTCCTTCCACCCATTCATCCTTCGCCAAACTCGCCCCTTCACTACCCCAAAAGCCATTGATTTTGATCTCCCTACAAAAGAAGGGAGGCCCAAGTACTTCTCATGGCTTTTGATCTTTGGAACTTGGAATAAATTTTTGATCTGCTGGCGCATTGTCCCTGCTGTATTTTTCGTAAAGAAAATGGAAGTCTTTGCTTTATTCAACTGCTGACCTGAAGCTTCCTCATATTGTTGTAAAATATTGACCACTGTTTCACAATGAGACATATTTGCTTGACAAAACAACAATGAATCATCTGCAAAGAACAGATGGGTGAGTTTTGGACCACTTCGACTAGCTGCAACACCAGTAATTTTTCCTTCAGCTTCTGCCTTCCTCAAAAGGAAAGAGAGACCCTCAGCACATAATAAGAACAAATAGGGAGAAAAGGGAGTCTCCCTGACGAATACCCCTAGATGCAGTAAAGAAACCACATTGCTCTCCATTAATAAGCACTGAATATGAAACTGATTTGATACACATCATAATCAAATGGATCCACTCTTCTGCAAATCCAAGACGGCGCATAATTGCCTCAAGAAAACTCCATTCCACACGGTCATACGCCTTACTCATATCAAGCTTCAGCGCCATCTGACCCTTCCTACCATTTCTTTTCAAGCTCATAGAGTGCATAACTTCAAAAGCCACCAGCACATTATCAGTAATAAGCCGGCCAGGCACAAAAGCACTCTGTGATTCTGAGACAATCTGAGGCAAGATCTTCTTCAAACGATTAGCCAACACTTTTGAAATAATTTTATAAATTACATTACATAAAGCAATAGGCCTAAAATCAGTGATTTTCTCCGGGCTTGTAATTTTTGGGAAAATATGAGTATAATTGATCTTACTCAACATGTGGCCTGAGTGAATAATAGAGAGAATAGCTTGAGTTACCCTGGTCCCACTACCTCCCAATAGGTCTGATAAAAAATGGCTGACATCCCATCTGGACCTGGAGCTTTTGTGGGATACATCTGTTGTAAGGCTGCAAAGACTTCCTCCTCAGTGAACTGGGCTAGGAGATTAGCATTCATATCAGCTGTCACCACACTCACCATTCCTTCTAAACAAGAATTAATAGTATCCACCCCTGGTTGAGATGAGGTGAATATATTTTGAAAATAAGTTACTGCAATGTCTGCAATCTTATTCTTCTCTGTCTGCCAAATATTATCTTGATCATAAAGGCCTCTGATAAGATTAGTCTGTCTCCTCTGAGTGCAACTAGCATGAAAAAACTTAGTATTTTTGTCACCCTCACTCATCCATGAAATTCGTGAGCGCTGGCGCCAAAAAATTTCTTCCTTCTCCAGTAAACCATTGAGTTCCGTCTGCAGCTCCACCAACCTAGATGAAAGGCCTGAGATAGACAGATTAGTTTCATGTTGGAGTTGCTCACGCTTCAGCTTGATAGAGGCAGCAAGTGAACCAAAGCGTTCCTGACTCCATGCAATGAGAGAAACTCGGCACTTCTTAAGCTTCTCAGTAACCTTGAACATTCGACTTCCTTCCCTAGTGTCTTCACTCCATGCTTTGCCAATCACTCCCCTGCATTGTTCCTCCTTCGTCCACATGGCTTCAAAGCGGAAAATTTTCTTGCGTTTCACCACTATAGAGCCACTGGGAACATCAAGTAAAAGTGGACAATGATCCGAATTTTGCACAGGCAAGTGATACACCCCAGCACCATCATACTCAGCAACCCAAGTAGCCGAAGCTAACATTCGATCAAGCCTAGCAGTAACAAAAGCTATCCCATCCCTTTTATTTCTCCATGTAAAAGGCAATCCCGAGAACCCCAAATCATGTAACTCTGAATACACCACAGCTTCTCTAAAATCACGAATTTGCCACCCCGGACGGACACCATTGCCAATACGCTCTGAATTATCATCCCTTTTATTTCTCCATGAAAAGGCAATCCCGAGAACCCCAAATCATTAACTCTGAATACACCACAGCTCTCTAAAATCCGAATTTGCACCCCGGACGGACACCATTGCCAATACGCTCTGATATCAAGAATCCATTAAAGTCACCCATACATAGCCATGGGGACGTGTTGAGATGACTGAGATGTTTTAGCAAAGCCCAAGATTCCTTTCTTCTATGAGTCTCTGGGTTGCCATAGAAACCTGTAACCCGAAAACTTTTACCAACCTCCTTATCAACAACCGCCGCATCAATATGGTTCTTTGAATAAGTATTCAAACACAGGTCCACTTTACTATTCCACAAGAGAGCTAGTCCACCCCCTGTACGCACACGTGAAACACAAAAAGCATTTGCAAACTTAGTTGTTACCCTCAAATTTTCAACACCAAACTTGTCTAACCTTGTCTCAGAGAGAAACAAGATAGAAGGATCTTTCTCCTTAATTAATAGGAGAAGTTCTCGAACTGTGCAAGGGTTCCCAAGCCCCTGACAGTTCCAACTTAACAGCCTCATTGTTCCCAGCGGGGCTGGTGTACAGCCTCCACCGATACAAATTCATCTGAAACTTGCGAATCATTGGTACTTTTGAAACGCTTCGTCCCTGGAACCACCTGAGCTTCTAAACATGCGCCCCCCCCCCACGCTTTGAACATACAACAGAGGATTCACTTGGCTTGCCTTTCTCACGTGCCAGCCGCTTCCAATATACTTTGCCTTTCTTTTACCTACTTGTGGGCCCTCCTTAGCTGAAAAGATAACGTGTGGCAAGACACTCGGAGAAATATGCTCTGCTGGACTAACAACCTGAGCTACATGTGGCAAAGATTTCGTAGAGATATTTGTTGTAACAGATGGTGCGTTTAAAACTCCCGCCACCTTCTCATAGTTTTGCCTATTTTCCGGGATATGAGATAAGCCAGAAAAAGCGACACCCTTATCTTTTGGGAGTACCACCTTGCTAGACTCCTTTTCTTTAGCTATCACCGTCTCATGTTGTGCATGGGCTTTATCATTAACATCGTGTTGAGAAACTTCCGCTTCCACTCTATCCACATGCATATCCATCTGTTGAGATTTTTGCGGGCTAGCAGGAATTGGAGATTCCTCATTCTGAGCTGGCACAGAGCTTGCACCTCTGATAGTCGATTCCGAAAAATCCTCCTGGTGGTTAAAGTTGAAATTCAAATTCCCCATTGAATTCGCTCCTCGCCTTCCCAGAGCCTCCTTTCGGTCTCTCCCATACCCCTGGTCACGGCGGCGCTGATTCAACTCAGCAGCACGAAGCCAGGGTCCGTACTGCTGCACTGCTTCTCCCACCTTTTGGCCGCCACGACAACGAATCACACAATCTCTCTCCAGATGGCCAATGACCCCACAGTGAAAACAAAGCCAAGGTAATCTCTCATATTTGAAAGACACCCACATTTGACCAAGAGAAAGAAACGTAATCAAACGGCCTCTTGGAATTGGTTTAGAAATATCCATACTGATACGAGCCCTCAAGAAAGGACCCTACCCCACACCATTTTCAGGAACGTCCACTTCCATAACAGTACCAAGAGTCCCTCCAACTCTTTCTCCTGTTGTCTTAGTCATAAAATATAATGGAACACCATGGAGTTGAACCCAAAAACAGCAGCGATTAAATTGAATTTGAGTAGCTGGACAGGAACCATCAAACTCAGTCAAAGCTAGCAGATGGTTTTCAAAAAGCCATGGTGAACCATTCATCACTCGTGAGCGTTCATGCTCATTGGGAAACTGGAAGACAAATAGATTTTCTCCTATCTGCTTGATTGTTATGCCATGGGTCACTCCCCACAGTCTGAGCATTGAAGATTTCAGAGCTACCTTATTGAAATACTTGTCAGTAATCAATCTCCCCAATAGACAGTTAGACCCAAGGGATTTGGAATTACCCATGGCGTCATCATCAACAACAAATCCCGGAGCCTCATCCTCCGTGAGTGAAAACTTTCTCCATTCCTCCAATAGATGCTCTTCCATATCATAAGAATAGAGAGTAGCAGGAAAATATACAGAACACTGCCCTAGAGACAGACCACAACTTCACCTATAGGGCTCTAGAGAGAAGACTAGAGAGCTCTAGAGAGAAGACTTTGTTAATGTTTATTGCCTTTTTGACTTAATCTTCGCTAATAGGGTGGTAAACTTTAGAGATTAACAGTACATTTAGGCTAAGAAAAATCCAACTAAAGTTTTATATAGAATAATATGAAAGATTTGATTAGGGCATGGGTAACAAATGGCATTATCCTGTGGATTTGGCATTTGCTGTCGGTACATCATGATAGAAACCAAAAAAAAAAAAAAAAGTGTTAAAGTAATAAATACAAAATAACTCTTGTGAAATCCATAATTCTAGTACCAAAATATGATTATAACGAAAAGCCACCTTATACATTTCGCTAGAGTCACATTTCTCAAAAGACAATAAAATAGTCTTCGAACAAGTCACATTTCTTAAAAGACATTAAAATAGTCTTCGAACAAAAATATTAACTTAAAAACTTTTTATAATACACATTTTTCTTGTTGTAAATTAAAAGAAAATATGGAGAGACAAGAACAAGAAAATGAGAGAATGAAACCGTATCAGAATGTTTCATTAGTGGTCATCCACATATTGCTCTATATTCAATTGTGTATCTCTTTACAAATAGAACGCACATATATATAGTGATTCGATAGTACTATTCACATAATAATTCATGTTACTATGCAAGTACTATTTGGGTACTATTCACTCAATAATATGGTAGCAATAATTCATCATCTCAGCTGGCAATCACACTCTTCCGCATCTTTAATAATTCATCTGCCGACAGCATCTTTCATAACACTCTCCCTTGGATGACCACTCATAAAGAATATGTCTCGTTAAAACCTTGTCAAGGAAAAACCCAGTGAGATAAAAACCAGTGGCGAAGGAAAAAGAGTACAGTATTCTTATGAACCTTTAAGTACTTTTGGATTGCCTCATTAAAACCTTGCAAAGGAAAACTCAGTGGGAAAAACCTTAGCGAAGGAAAAAGAGTACAATCAGCACATATTTTTTAGTGTATTTACTCCCCCTCAAGAGTACATAGATCTTCAATTATCAAAGAAAAGATCCTTATGTCGACGCATGCCAATATTATGAACAATCTTCTGGAATGTCTAAGTTGTCACATGACCATATCTACTTGACATCAACATCACCGCTCTTCTGGAGAATATTAGGTGAGATGTGTTTGTTTCATGAATTGCTACATCTTTGTTTGCTTGATAAATCTTCATGCAATAGTAGTGTTGTCACATGTGAATAGTATTCTATTTCTGATCGTCCTTGGTCTGGATCAGAAAGATATCATGCGCTTGTATTTCCCATTAACTGTAGATTTGATCAAGTGCAATTTTCAAAATACATCAGAGTATCAATTGCACTAATGTATGGTACTTCAAGACCATAAATTTCTTTATACTCTTCTTGAGGACGAAAATGGTTCTTCTTAACATCAAGTGACCAATCAATTAATGAAGTAATCAAATGATAAGTTTTATTCATATGGAAGTGCTTCAAGACTTCCTCTGTGTATCTTGACTAGTGAACAAGAATTTCATTTGGAAAGTGTTCAACTTGCAAGTCAAGACAAAATTATATTTTACCTAGATCTTTCATCTTGAATTCATTCTTTATATGATTGGCGGTTTTTGTGAACTTTTCAGGAGTTTCAACAAGATTTAACATATACCGCAATAATAGCAAATCGGGATTCTCATTCTTTAACGCATGGACAAATATGTATTCTTCTTAAATCCTTAAAAATATTTGCTAAGGCAATTGTACACTTGCACCCAAATTGCTTTAAACCATATCTGAATTTTTGTCACTTAGTATAGTATATCCTTCAGGGATTATATGCTTTAGGCATTTTCATATTCTTCAGGGATTATATGCTTCAAGCATTTTATATCCTTAAGGGATTTTAAATTATATACTTCATACATTCCATATCCTTCAAGGATTTTTAAATTATATGCTTCAAGCATTCTATATCCTTTAGGGATTTTAAATTGTATTCTTCATGCATTACAAATCCTTTAAGGATTTTTAAATTGTATGCTTCATGCATAACATATCCTTTAAGGATTTTAAATTGTATGTTTCATACATTACATATCCTTTAAGGATTTTTAAATTGTATGCTTCATGCATTACATAACCTTTAAGGATTTTAAATTATATGCTTCAAGAATCTTTGTTACTTGGTAGGAAATATCCTTCAGGGATTATATGCTTCAGGCATTTTATATCCTTTAGGGACGTTCAATAATTCATATAGATATGTAAATATCCAATCTACCAAGTTAATCAAAATTCTTAATGAAATTGTATCCATTAGAAGAGCATATATTTCTTTATAATTATAATAGATTTCTGCAGGAAACCTTATTACATAAGTTGTACTTTGTACTTCATAGTACAAATACCCACATGAATTTAAATAAGGCATTACACCATTAGGTGTATGGACTACAAGTCCAAATATTTCATATTTTACTCATGAGTTTAGCTCTATTTGAATTTCACATTTGCCAATAATTCTCTATATGAATTCCACATTGACCGATAATTCTATATATGAATTCAACATTGATCAATAATTCTATAAATTCCACATTAATCAATAATTCTATATATGAATTCAACATTGATTGATCATTCTATATATGAATATCCATTTTTAACAAACTATAACACTTATTCTCCAACCTATTTTATAACTCAATTGAGAGTCAACTAAATAGTGTTCTCAACCGGAAAATAGAGCAATGATTATATCAAAATATATGACCAAAAGATTAATCTTTTAATTGATTGACTTCAATTTGAAAGACTAGCTATTTGATTCGCAGGGAATTCCAAACATTAATTGTACCCATGGTTAACAATGAATCAAGGAATTTTACAGAATAAAAACCTTTTAAGATTAAATGAAACAATCAATTAGAAAGGATTATATATTAAAAACCATAGAAGATTGAAGAATAAATACTACAATTTCATTCAAAGTTTCACCCCTAGCCTTAGCTAGGGTGATTAGCTATTCGTAATAATGAAGAACAAAATACTCAAATTAAGTAGGCTAATCATCTTTGAACAAAAAAATTAAAAGTAGTAACAATAAAATCTAAATAAAATTGAGAAATGTTAAGCCGGATTACAGCAGAAGAAAGAGTTGAACTGCTGCCTGGTTCTCACTGTGCAACCCCCACTTGCACTGCTCCAATGTTGCGGCTCCAGTCCAAGAAGAACAGCTCCACTGTTTTCTCCCTTCTTTTTCTTTCTTTTTTTCTTCACTAGTGCTGCCTGCTCTCTTTCTTTTTCTTTCTTTTTTTTTTTCTCCACTAGTGCCGCCTGCTTTTTTCTCTCCTTTCTCTTTTCTCTTCTTTTTTCTTTCCAGTTGCTTCTTCTTTTGTTTTCTCTTGCGCTGTTCAGTGCTGTCTTTTTTTTTTCTCCTGCGGCTTAGACTATCAAGGGAATAAAACATATCCTCCAAGTTGTTGCCGCCCACCTTTCTATCAAACCACGCGTGAATTTCATTTAAGCTCTTAGAGCTCTGATCCTGTGCAATGCGACTTGAAAACGTAACATGCAATCCACGGGTACCACTTTTCAAGTCGCATTGCACAGGATCAAAGCTCTAAGAACTTAAATAAAATTCACGCGTGGTCTGATAGAAAGGTGGGCGGCAACAACATGGAGGACATGTTTTATTCCCTTGATAGTCTAAGTCGTGGGAGAAAAAAAATAAAATAAAAAGATAGTGCTGAACAGCACAAAAGGAGAAAAAAATACAGAAAAAGAAAGAGAAAAGCAGGCGACACTAGTGGAGAAAAAAAAAAAAGAACATTGACCGATCATTCTATGTATGAATTCGACATTGGTCAATGATTCTATGTATGAATTCGACATTGGTCGATGATTCTATACATGAATTCGGCATTGGCCGATGAATCTATACATGAATTCCATAATGGTCAATAATTCTATATATGAATTCCAATATGGTCATTAATTTCTACGTCGATACTTTTCGACGGTTTGTGGTTCAAATTCACCATTAAGAGCAAATATATTGTCAACAACAAATTTATTTCTATCCAATATTTCTCCTGTATAATATATCGAGATCTCGAAATTTCAGGTACCATTTTCTCTTCAGGAGATTTCACTTCAGGGAATAACTCTTCAGGAGTTTCCTCTTCTAGAGGTTTATTTTCAGGAGATATTGTGCACAATTTTGGATAGATTAATTACCTTATTGTCTGTTTCATGGGTATAGTCTCTTCATGGATTGCAACTTATTTTTCTTTCTTTCTTTCTTTTTTACAAAAACTATCTTATCCAATACCTTACAAATAAATAATTCTTTGAACTTACAGTTCACCTTGATTTGTGTAAGAATCAAAATAAGATATTTTTGTCAGGATCAAAATAAGATATTTTTGTCATGCTTTTGGCACAAGTTTTCTCCCCCTAATGGTGGAGAGTCTATTTCAAAATTATATAATGAAATTCATTATCAAAATACAATCAACCAAATATTCAAAAATTCAAAACATGTGAATACATAATCAAGTATCATGATTGTATATAATGAAATTCAAATCATGATATAATCAACTAAATATCAAAAATTCAAAACATGTAATCACATAATCAAGTATAGCACTAGACATTGAGCAGTAGACATTACTAATTTCGTCAGAGGTTGTTTCTGAATTGGAAGAGCATGTTTCGACAGTTACTTCTTTATCATTTTTATGAAGAACATTTACAGTCGAAGGATCTCCTTTTTCTGTTTTTTATCTTGGTTAATTCTTTTAACATCTGATCAATCTTTTCACTAGTTTTAGTCTTACTAGTTTTTAGACTTAAACCAGGTTTTAATTCTTGAGTTTTTACCAAAGGTGTTTCCATGGGGACTTGTTTAGTATTGATTGAATCAATTTTATTTTCAATTTTATCAAGTTGATCGCCAATAACATTTAGACATTTATTAGTATAATTGTTTTGTTCAATTATTTTTCTTTGATCTTCCTTTTCAGGAATTTTAGGAGGTGGTAGTTTGAACGGGGAGGCTTTTACTAAATCATTTCCGATTTTTATTAAAATATTTTCTTTAGGTGGATGGGTGGATTCAATGGATGTTTTATCTGGTTTTGTCCATTTTGAGGTTGTTAGGAAGTTTAAGTTTTTTAACTTTGGGTAGTAATTTTCAACAAAATCAAAGAAATGAATGTTCATTCTTAGATCTTGCATTACAGTTTTCCATTTATCAAAGATTCTTTTCTTTTCTTCTTTAGTATGAGATTTGCTATGCTTATCTCTCTTATCTTTACTTTTCTCAGAATCAAATTCTGTATTTAACATATTCCAGTTTATTTCAAAGGATTTTTTAATAACATTTAATTGGTTTTCAATTTCTCCTTCCATGTCAAAGGGTGTAGGATTTATAGATTCATTATCAGATTCGATATTTTTATTAGGTTGGTTGTCAATCGAATAATAGGCTGAATTTACTTGAGTGTTTTCTTCTTTAACTCATTTTTGTTTAATATCTTTCTCTTTTTGTTTATTAAGGTTTAGCTGATTAAGGTATTCATTTAAATCTTGATCTCTTTTACTGGCTGAAGAGGAGCTCGAAAATGAGTGTCGAGATTTGGTGTATTTTATCATTAGGGGTATTTTGGATTTACTGTGATCAAATCTTATTTTAACAGTACCATCAAGATATTGTTCAACAGAGTTTAAGTTATCAGTTTCAGTGATGTTTATTGGTGGTAGTAAAGTGGGTGGCATCTCGTTGGGGAGATCCCATTCATCAGGGAGTTTAATATCTTCCCATTTTATCATTTTGGGGACATCTATTTTAATATCTTCGCTACTGGCTTGCAGCAAGAGAGTTTTTTCTTTTGGGTATTTTAATAAAGCTTGAGGATTCAAGTTTGTTTTTAATAGCTTATAGTATATTCTGTATACTAAAGCAAGAAGACGACTACCTTCTATCATTTGATATCCAGTAGTGTTTATTTTTAGTGTTAATGCCTTTTCAGGGGCACCATCATCAAGACTTATGGTTAAGTCTAGGTCAACATTAAAATGGATTGGGCCTTTACTAATGTTGGCTTCAACCATTCCTAGGAGACCTTACTTATGGCAAGTAAATCTGCCATCAAGCAATCTTAATAGCACTGCGGCATTTATACCTTTTCGAGTTAAGGGTTTAATACCAACTTGAATTAATCCAAGGTGGATGAATTTGTAACCTTTATTTCTGAATTCTCTCATTTCTTTCTTTCGAAACAAAAGACATTCTTCTTTATTTTTACTAAGAGCATAAGCTCTTTCGACAGTTTTAATTTTATGTTCAGCCTGGAATACAGACGGAACCCAAGAGGTTTTGTAAACCTCTTTTTTATCAGGTTTTGGGATACTCCAATTTTGGAGATCATTATCAGAATGAAGAATTTCATCTTCTTCATGCACAATATCTTCTAATGATGCCAGACTAGATCTGGATCTAGTGCTGGTAGTTGAGTTAAATCTGCGTAATCTATTCATCTTTTAAGTTTATCAGTTTTCTGGGTTTATCAGATTAATCTTTTTAAAGTTTTCTCTCTTATGATTATCATGTTTTCTCTCTCTACCTGTGCCTCACATCCGCTCATGCCTCTCTTGGGACTTATTGTTTGGAAAAAAGACTCACTGTTTGGGTAGTAACACACAGATTTTGAAATAGACAAGATAACAACAAGAAATAGACAGTGTCAAGATTAATATGAAGAACACATATATTAAGAATATATTAAAATAGATTAATAAGGCAGTAGAACTAGCCAAGATATATATATTAAAACAGATTTAAAATATGGGGTGTAAGAAGATTATGGATGCAAGAAATTAACAAGAAAGTAATTACTTTGATTTAAAAGTAATTACTTACAATTTAGAAGATAGACTGGAGGGTGTAAGCTTCCATGATTACAAGTTTATAATGTTTATGTAGTGAGAACTGGAGAATAACCTATTCTAGTTCTTAAGCTTCAGCACATGAATGCTTAGAACGTTATAAGAGTAAGTAGGTCTAATAAGTTCTGCCATTTAACATTACAAGCAGCCATATATATAGGCAAGAGGGAAAAGCCTAGAAGTCTTCAGAAGGCCTTGGATTCTTCAAGATTTTACTATTGCTTTGCTAGAAGTAAAAGCAATTTACCAGAGTAACTATGGCCGAAAGTTGCATTGTCTGATATGGAATAGTGCAGATTATGCCAATCAGGTACTATTTGCTACTGTTGGAATAGTGATTTTGACTGTTGCTTTTATCAATTTGTCGGGCATACTTATCAATAGTGAGTTTATCAGAAGACCATCAGTCTAGATTCAGATCATAATCTTCATACCCATCATATGGGTCTTGAGAGTTCTGATACCATTTCGAGGTAAATGAGACAGGAGCATAAGGAAGTTTAGCAGTGGATGATCCTTCTGAGGATGCAGGAGAGTGCTTGCCACCAGCTAATTGGCGGCATTGTATTGCAGCCATCTGGGCAATTTCTGCAAGTTCCTCGAGGGATTTTCCTTTTAACAAATCTTTAATAGAAAAAATTGGAGAGGACTGTTTATCTTCTATCTCCTTCATTGGTTCAATTGGAAATTCTTTGTAGACAAAACCAATGATTCTGTCTCAGTCGAATTTATCAAACCATTTAACAGCATAACTTCTGATCATGACATTATCTTCAATTTGGTAATGCCATTTAACAATCCAGGGGACATGGAATTTAGCACAGAATAGCAATATTGGAGGAAAATTGCTATTGAGGCAATCAATATTAAGTGTTTTTGACTTTGATATTGAGTATATTAAAGGAAGCCAAAACTCAATCCCTGACTTCCTTTACCCGTGAATTTCTGCAGAACAAAGATGGCGGATAAAAAGTCCCAAAAACCATCCTCCAGCAGAAATCCCCCTGTTAAAAAACCCACTATTAAAACTGAGCTAATCACCCCTAGCATATGATCCCCACCAGATCACCCCTGTTAACTCCCCTGTTAAAACAACATCATCCTCCAGGATGGTATCCTTTGGTAAACCAATCCAGCAAAGCCTGTCCTTCGCTAGAGCTCTAACTAGTGACTATGACCCCTAGTTGGTGTTGTTGGGGGAGGGACAACTACCTGTTTAGCAAAGGTGTCATAGTCACTGGTTAGAGCTCTAACAAAGGACAGGCTTTGCTGGATTGGTTTACCATGGGATACAATCTTGGAGGATGATGTTGTTTTAACAGGGGAGTTAACAGGGGTGATCTGGTGGGAATCATATGAAACTAGCTAGGCTAGGGGTGACTAGCTCAGTTTTAACAATGGGTTTTTTAACAGGGGGATTTTTGCTGGAGGATGGTTTTTGGGACTTTTTATCCGCCATCTTTGTTCTGCAGAAATTCACGGGTAAGGAAGTCAAAGATTGAGTTTTGGCTTCCTTTAATATATTCAATATCAAAGTAAAAAACACTTAATATTGATTGCCTCAATAGCAATTTTCCTCCAATATTGCTATTCTGTGCTAAATTCCATGTCCCCTGGATTGTTAAATGGCATTACCAAATTGAAGATAATGTCCTGATCAGAAGTTATGTTGTTAAATGGTTTGATAAATTCAACAAAGACAGAATCATTGGTTTTGTCTACAAAGAATTTCCAATTGAACCAGTGAAGGAGATAGAAGACAAGCAGTCCTTTCCAACTTCTTCTATTAAAGATTTGTTAAAAGGAAAATCCCCCGAGGAACTTGCAGAAATTTCCCAGATGGCTGCAATACAATGCCGCCAATCAGCCAGTGGCAAGCACTCTCCTGCATCCTCAGAAGGATCATCCACTACTAAACTTCCTTATGCTCCTGTCTCATTTCCCCCGAAATGGTATCAAGACTCTCAAAACCCATATGATGTGTATGAAGATTATGATCTGAATCTAGATTGATGGTCTTCTGATAAACTCACTATTGATAAGCATGTCCGACAAATTGATAAAAGCAACAGTCAAAATCACTATTCTAACAGTGACTTTTTATTGTAGCAAATAGTACCTGATCGACAGAATCTGCATTGTTCCATATCAGACAATGCAACTTTCGGCCACAGTTACTCTGGTAAATTGTTTTTACTTCCAGCAAAGCAATAGTAAAATCTTGAAGAATCCAAGGCCTTCTGAAGACTTCCAGACTTTTCCCTCTTGCCTATACATATGGCTACTTGTAATATTAAATGGCAGAACTTATTAGAACTACTTACTCTTATAACGTTCTAAGCATTCACGTGCTAAAGCTTAAGAACTAGAATAGGTTATTCTCCAATTGTCACTACATAAACATTATTAACTTGTAATAATGGAAACTTACAGCCTCCAGTCTATTTGCTAACATATGTTATACCCTTTCACAACAAAAGAAGATGGTATCACGACTGCTCATTTTGGACAGTCTGTTAAATTCAAATTTCTCAATAAAATTGAACAGAACACTGCTAAATTATTAAAAGAAAATTTGATTTCACAATCAATTTGTTTAATCAATAATAAAAGAAAAAAAATTAAAATTTTTAAATGAAGAAGTCAAATTTAAAAGACTTGAAGAAAAATTAACCTGTAAAATCCTTCAACAAAGAATTGAAAGATTTCAAGAGAAATTAAACCAAGAAGTTTATTCTAATTTTCCCAATGCTTTTTGGGATAGAAAAACTCATGTTGTTAAATTACCATATGTTAAAGATTTCAAAGAAAGAAACATCCCTACTAAAGCTAGACCTATCCAAATGAATCAAGAAATCATGGAATTTTGTAAAATTGAAATTAATGATTTGCTTGGTAAAAAGATAATCAGACATAGTAAATCACCTTGGTCTTGTCCAGCTTTTTATGTTCAAAAAAATGCTGAACTTGAAAGAGGAGCACCCAGACTTGTAATTAATTACAAGCCTCTGAATAAAGTCTTGGAATGGATTAGGTATCCAATCCCTAATAAACAAGATTTGATAAACAGATTGAGCGATTCAATTGTTTTTAGTAAATTTGATCTTAAAAGTGAATTTTGGCAGATCCAAATACATGAAGATGATAAATATAAAACTCCATTGAAGTTTTCTCACTTATTATTATCAAGTTTTCTCTCTCTACATGTGCCATGTCCGCTCATGCCCACCGCTCACGCCTCACCTAGGACTTATTGTTTGGAAAAAGGACTCACTGTTTGGGTGATGACACACAGTTTTAAGATAGACAAAATAACAACAAGAGATAGACTTTAGCAGGATTAATATGAAGAACACAAATCACTGATCAACAGAAAAGAAAGAACAGATTTAACAGATTATAACACAACGGCCAACAAAAGAGTAAGAACTTGGCTCTGATACCAAAAGGGGAAGCAGCGCATATATAAATGAAAACTCTTAATAAAAACAAATAATAAGGCGGTAGAACCAGCCAATAATGGATTAAAAACAATTTTAATATAATGAACAAGGTGGTAGAACCAGCCAAATTATGGATGCAAAATAGTATCAAGAAAGTAATTACTTTATATTGAAAGTAATGACTTACAGTTTAACAGAAAAGCTGGAGGCTGAAAGCTTCCATGATTACAAGTTTAATATGGGTATGGGGTTTATGAGAGAACTTGGAGAAGCCTATTCTAATTCTGGAGTTTCAGCACATGAATGTCCAGAATATTACAAGTGAAAGGGCTAAGAAGTTTTGAGGGTAACATTACAACATAAGGTCATATATATAGGCATTTAACAAAGAGCAAGTCTTCGGAGGAGGAAGTCTTGGTCTTGGAATCTTTCATCATGACTTTACTATTTGCTTTTGGAAAAGCAAAAGTAAAATGTTTTTAGCATCGGTAAAAGTAGCCAAAAGTGCATTGATTGGCACTCCTTGTCTAACTTGTTTAACAAATAGTGGGATTCTCTACTGTCAGAGAGATTATCTGCTGCAGGGACATGACAACTGCTTTTATCAATTTGTTGATCATGTTAACCAATAGTGGATTTATCGGAAGACCTTTAGTCAAGGTTCAGATCTTTAATATCATACCCATCATATGGGTCTTGGGAGTCCTGATACCAATTTAGTGGAAATGATACAGGCTCATAAGGCAGGTGTTTAGCATTGGATGATCCTTCTGAGGATGCAGGAGAGTGTTTGTCCACAGGCTGACTGGCATTGGATTGCAGCCATTTTGTAAATCTCTGCAAGTTCTTCAAGGGTCTTTCCTTTTAACATATCTTGAATAAAAGAAGTTGATGAGGACGGTTTGTCTTCTAACTCCTTCAGAATTTCTATTGGGAATTCATCATAGACAAAATTGATGATTTTGTCTCTGTCATATTTATCAAACCATTTAACAGCACAGCTTCTTATCAGGATATGATCTTTAATCTGATAATGTCATTTAACAATCCATGAGACCTTGTATTTAGCACAAAATAGCAAAGTTGGAGGGAACCTACTATTATACTCTGTGCATTTGTACATTTTGGTGAAATGTAGTAATGCTTCATGGAGAGTATGTGTGCTTAATTCTGGGCCATCTGGGACTTTCTTTGTGACCTGTAAAACATTAGGGATGATCTCGGCTTGGGAGCCATGCTTAGACCACCATTTAATAAACCACATGGGTGATTGGCATTCTAGTTTAACAAAATTGTATTCCTTGTGCCATGTTAGGAACCAAGAATGAGACATGTTATCATTTTGATGCAAGAGTATTTTGGACCATGCATCAATATAATCATAATATGAATATTTAATAGGATGACCTTGGAGAGATTTTAACAAGAATGGGTGAGAGCCCCATTGTCTGAGAGAGGTAAATTTAATAATCTCAATTTTGTGATTGAGAACTTTCCTTTGGATGGAGTATTTATCATAGAGAGTTCTAATCTCAACAGAACCTTCTTGCTGAAGAATGTTCTGATAATATTGAATGGTTTTATATTGATCAGGGGGAGCAAAGTGCTTGTTGGGCACCATCACGTGGGTTGGTTGGATGGTAGTATTTTATCAGTGTGAGTGGATTGGTGATATTTTTGTGGTAGAACTCTATATGGAGAAGTTTTTCATCATACAGAGGGAGGAATGGAGAGGTTTTAGCATATTTGGGTTTAATAGGTGCTGCCGGGGTAGAGGCAACTATTTGTTTAGGAAATGGATCATAATCACTGGTTAGTTAGTGCTCTGGCAAAAGGACGGGCTTTGTTGCTGCACTGGTTTACCAAGAGATACCATCCTAGAGGATAATGGTTTATCAGAAGAGTTAACATGGGTGATCTGGTAAGGATCAAATTTAACAAATTGGCTAGGGGTGACTAGCTCAGGTTTAACATTGGGAAGTTTATCGGATGGAATTCTGCTGGAGGATGATTTTTTTGACTTTTTATTCGCCATCTTTATTCTACAGAAATTCACAGGTGAGGAAGTCAGGGATTGAGTTTTGGCTTCCTTTAATATATTCAATATCAAAATAAAAAATACTTAATATTGACTGCCATCGGGCAAAAATACTTTTTAATATCCTGCATCAAAACACATTTTTGCCTGATGGTAGTCAATATTAAGTATTTTTTATTTTGATATTGAATATATTAAAGGAAGCCAA
>OU015764.1:9485772-9561625 GCA_907173295.1 Fagus sylvatica | reverse complement strand
GTTCCTCCTTCGTCCACATGGCTTCAAAGCGGAAAATTTTCTTGCGTTTCACCACTATAGAGCCACTGGGAACATCAAGTAAAAGTGGACAATGATCCGAATTTTGCACAGGCAAGTGATACACCCCAGCACCATCATACTCAGCAACCCAAGTAGCCGAAGCTAACATTCGATCAAGCCTAGCAGTAACAAAAGCTATCCCATCCCTTTTATTTCTCCATGTAAAAGGCAATCCCGAGAACCCCAAATCATGTAACTCTGAATACACCACAGCTTCTCTAAAATCACGAATTTGCCACCCCGGACGGACACCATTGCCAATACGCTCTGAATTATCAAGAATCTCATTAAAGTCACCCATACATAGCCATGGGGACGTGTTGAGATGACTGAGATGTTTTAGCAAAGCCCAAGATTCCTTTCTTCTATGAGTCTCTGGGTTGCCATAGAAACCTGTAACCCGAAAACTTTTACCAACCTCCTTATCAACAACCGCCGCATCAATATGGTTCTTTGAATAAGTATTCAAACACAGGTCCACTTTACTATTCCACAAGAGAGCTAGTCCACCCCCTGTACGCACACGTGAAACACAAAAAGCATTTGCAAACTTAGTTGTTACCCTCAAATTTTCAACACCAAACTTGTCTAACCTTGTCTCAGAGAGAAACAAGATAGAAGGATCTTTCTCCTTAATTAATAGGAGAAGTTCTCGAACTGTGCAAGGGTTCCCAAGCCCCTGACAGTTCCAACTTAACAGCCTCATTGTTCCCAGCGGGGCTGGTGTACAGCCTCCACCGATACAAATTCATCTGAAACTTGCGAATCATTGGTACTTTTGAAACGCTTCGTCCCTGGAACCACCTGAGCTTCTAAACATGCGCCCCTCCCACGCTTTGAACATACAACAGAGGATTCACTTGGCTTGCCTTTCTCACGTGCCAGCCGCTTCCAATATACTTTGCCTTTCTTTTACCTACTTGTGGGCCCTCCTTAGCTGAAAAGATAACGTGTGGCAAGACACTCGGAGAAATATGCTCTGCTGGACTAACAACCTGAGCTACATGTGGCAAAGATTTCGTAGAGATATTTGTTGTAACAGATGGTGCGTTTAAAACTCCCGCCACCTTCTCATAGTTTTGCCTATTTTCCGGGATATGAGATAAGCCAGAAAAAGCGACACCCTTATCTTTTGGGAGTACCACCTTGCTAGACTCCTTTTCTTTAGCTATCACCGTCTCATGTTGTGCATGGGCTTTATCATTAACATCGTGTTGAGAAACTTCCGCTTCCACTCTATCCACATGCATATCCATCTGTTGAGATTTTTGCGGGCTAGCAGGAATTGGAGATTCCTCATTCTGAGCTGGCACAGAGCTTGCACCTCTGATAGTCGATTCCGAAAAATCCTCCTGGTGGTTAAAGTTGAAATTCAAATTCCCCATTGAATTCGCTCCTCGCCTTCCCAGAGCCTCCTTTCGGTCTCTCCCATACCCCTGGTCACGGCGGCGCTGATTCAACTCAGCAGCACGAAGCCAGGGTCCGTACTGCTGCACTGCTTCTCCCACCTTTTGGCCGCCACGACAACGAATCACACAATCTCTCTCCAGATGGCCAATGACCCCACAGTGAAAACAAAGCCAAGGTAATCTCTCATATTTGAAAGACACCCACATTTGACCAAGAGAAAGAAACGTAATCAAACGGCCTCTTGGAATTGGTTTAGAAATATCCATACTGATACGAGCCCTCAAGAAAGGACCCTACCCCACACCATTTTCAGGAACGTCCACTTCCATAACAGTACCAAGAGTCCCTCCAACTCTTTCTCCTGTTGTCTTAGTCATAAAATATAATGGAACACCATGGAGTTGAACCCAAAAACAGCAGCGATTAAATTGAATTTGAGTAGCTGGACAGGAACCATCAAACTCAGTCAAAGCTAGCAGATGGTTTTCAAAAAGCCATGGTGAACCATTCATCACTCGTGAGCGTTCATGCTCATTGGGAAACTGGAAGACAAATAGATTTTCTCCTATCTGCTTGATTGTTATGCCATGGGTCACTCCCCACAGTCTGAGCATTGAAGATTTCAGAGCTACCTTATTGAAATACTTGTCAGTAATCAATCTCCCCAATAGACAGTTAGACCCAAGGGATTTGGAATTACCCATGGCGTCATCATCAACAACAAATCCCGGAGCCTCATCCTCCGTGAGTGAAAACTTTCTCCATTCCTCCAATAGATGCTCTTCCATATCATAAGAATAGAGAGTAGCAGGAAAATATACAGAACACTGCCCTAGAGACAGACCACAACTTCACCTATAGGGCTCTAGAGAGAAGACTAGAGAGCTCTAGAGAGAAGACTTTGTTAATGTTTATTGCCTTTTTGACTTAATCTTCGCTAATAGGGTGGTAAACTTTAGAGATTAACAGTACATTTAGGCTAAGAAAAATCCAACTAAAGTTTTATATAGAATAATATGAAAGATTTGATTAGGGCATGGGTAACAAATGGCATTATCCTGTGGATTTGGCATTTGCTGTCGGTACATCATGATAGAAACCAAAAAAAAAAAAAAAGTGTTAAAGTAATAAATACAAAATAACTCTTGTGAAATCCATAATTCTAGTACCAAAATATGATTATAACGAAAAGCCACCTTATACATTTCGCTAGAGTCACATTTCTCAAAAGACAATAAAATAGTCTTCGAACAAGTCACATTTCTTAAAAGACATTAAAATAGTCTTCGAACAAAAATATTAACTTAAAAACTTTTTATAATACACATTTTTCTTGTTGTAAATTAAAAGAAAATATGGAGAGACAAGAACAAGAAAATGAGAGAATGAAACCGTATCAGAATGTTTCATTAGTGGTCATCCACATATTGCTCTATATTCAATTGTGTATCTCTTTACAAATAGAACGCACATATATATAGTGATTCGATAGTACTATTCACATAATAATTCATGTTACTATGCAAGTACTATTTGGGTACTATTCACTCAATAATATGGTAGCAATAATTCATCATCTCAGCTGGCAATCACACTCTTCCGCATCTTTAATAATTCATCTGCCGACAGCATCTTTCATAACACTCTCCCTTGGATGACCACTCATAAAGAATATGTCTCGTTAAAACCTTGTCAAGGAAAAACCCAGTGAGATAAAAACCAGTGGCGAAGGAAAAAGAGTACAGTATTCTTATGAACCTTTAAGTACTTTTGGATTGCCTCATTAAAACCTTGCAAAGGAAAACTCAGTGGGAAAAACCTTAGCGAAGGAAAAAGAGTACAATCAGCACATATTCTTTAGTGTATTTACTCCCCCTCAAGAGTACATAGATCTTCAATTATCAAAGAAAAGATCCTTATGTCGACGCATGCCAATATTATGAACAATCTTCTGGAATGTCTAAGTTGTCACATGACCATATCTACTTGACATCAACATCACCGCTCTTCTGGAGAATATTAGGTGAGATGTGTTTGTTTCATGAATTGCTACATCTTTGTTTGCTTGATAAATCTTCATGCAATAGTAGTGTTGTCACATGTGAATAGTATTCTATTTCTGATCGTCCTTGGTCTGGATCAGAAAGATATCATGCGCTTGTATTTCCCATTAACTGTAGATTTGATCAAGTGCAATTTTCAAAATACATCAGAGTATCAATTGCACTAATGTATGGTACTTCAAGACCATAAATTTCTTTATACTCTTCTTGAGGACGAAAATGGTTCTTCTTAACATCAAGTGACCAATCAATTAATGAAGTAATCAAATGGATAAGTTTTATTCATATGGAAGTGCTTCAAGACTTCCTCTGTGTATCTTGACTAGTGAACAAGAATTTCATTTGGAAAGTGTTCAACTTGCAAGTCAAGACAAAATTATATTTTACCTAGATCTTTCATCTTGAATTCATTCTTTATATGATTGGCGGTTTTTGTGAACTTTTCAGGAGTTTCAACAAGATTTAACATATACCGCAATAATAGCAAATCGGGATTCTCATTCTTTAACGCATGGACAAATATGTATTCTTCTTAAATCCTTAAAAATATTTGCTAAGGCAATTGTACACTTGCACCCAAATTGCTTTAAACCATATCTGAATTTTTGTCACTTAGTATAGTATATCCTTCAGGGATTATATGCTTTAGGCATTTTCATATTCTTCAGGGATTATATGCTTCAAGCATTTTATATCCTTAAGGGATTTTAAATTATATACTTCATACATTCCATATCCTTCAAGGATTTTTAAATTATATGCTTCAAGCATTCTATATCCTTTAGGGATTTTAAATTGTATTCTTCATGCATTACAAATCCTTTAAGGATTTTTAAATTGTATGCTTCATGCATAACATATCCTTTAAGGATTTTAAATTGTATGTTTCATACATTACATATCCTTTAAGGATTTTTAAATTGTATGCTTCATGCATTACATAACCTTTAAGGATTTTAAATTATATGCTTCAAGAATCTTTGTTACTTGGTAGGAAATATCCTTCAGGGATTATATGCTTCAGGCATTTTATATCCTTTAGGGACGTTCAATAATTCATATAGATATGTAAATATCCAATCTACCAAGTTAATCAAAATTCTTAATGAAATTGTATCCATTAGAAGAGCATATATTTCTTTATAATTATAATAGATTTCTGCAGGAAACCTTATTACATAAGTTGTACTTTGTACTTCATAGTACAAATACCCACATGAATTTAAATAAGGCATTACACCATTAGGTGTATGGACTACAAGTCCAAATATTTCATATTTTACTCATGAGTTTAGCTCTATTTGAATTTCACATTTGCCAATAATTCTCTATATGAATTCCACATTGACCGATAATTCTATATATGAATTCAACATTGATCAATAATTCTATAAATTCCACATTAATCAATAATTCTATATATGAATTCAACATTGATTGATCATTCTATATATGAATATCCATTTTTAACAAACTATAACACTTATTCTCCAACCTATTTTATAACTCAATTGAGAGTCAACTAAATAGTGTTCTCAACCGGAAAATAGAGCAATGATTATATCAAAATATATGACCAAAAGATTAATCTTTTAATTGATTGACTTCAATTTGAAAGACTAGCTATTTGATTCGCAGGGAATTCCAAGCATTAATTGTACCCATGGTTAACAATGAATCAAGGAATTTTACAGAATAAAAACCTTTTAAGATTAAATGAAACAATCAATTAGAAAGGATTATATATTAAAAACCATAGAAGATTGAAGAATAAATACTACAATTTCATTCAAAGTTTCACCCCTAGCCTTAGCTAGGGTGATTAGCTATTCGTAATAATGAAGAACAAAATACTCAAATTAAGTAGGCTAATCATCTTTGAACAAAAAAATTAAAAGTAGTAACAATAAAATCTAAATAAAATTGAGAAATGTTAAGCCGGATTACAGCAGAAGAAAGAGTTGAACTGCTGCCTGGTTCTCACTGTGCAACCCCCCACTTGCACTGCTCCAATGTTGCGGCTCCAGTCCAAGAAGAACAGCTCCACTGTTTTCTCCCTTCTTTTTCTTTCTTTTTTTCTTCACTAGTGCTGCCTGCTCTCTTTCTTTTTCTTTCTTTTTTTTTTTCTCCACTAGTGCCGCCTGCTTTTTTCTCTCCTTTCTTTTCTCTTCTTTTTTCTTTCCAGTTGCTTCTTCTTTTGTTTTCTCTTGCGCTGTTCAGTGCTGTCTTTTTTTTTTCTCCTGCGGCTTAGACTATCAAGGGAATAAAACATATCCTCCAAGTTGTTGCCGCCCACCTTTCTATCAAACCACGCGTGAATTTCATTTAAGCTCTTAGAGCTCTGATCCTGTGCAATGCGACTTGAAAACGTAACATGCAATCCACGGGTACCACTTTTCAAGTCGCATTGCACTGGATCAGAGCTCTAAGAACTTAAATGAAATTCACGCGTGGTCTGATAGAAAGGTGGGCGGCAACAACATGGAGGACATGTTTTATTCCCTTGATAGTCTAAGTCGTGGGAGAAAAAAAATAAAAAAAATAAAAAAATAAAAAGATAGTGCTGAACAGCACAAAAGGAGAAAAAAATACAGAAAAAGAAAGAGAAAAGCAGGCGACACTAGTGGAGAAAAAAAAAAAAGAACATTGACCGATCATTTTATATATGAATTCTATGTATGAATTCGACATTGGTCAATGATTCTATGTATGAATTCGACATTGGTCGATGATTCTATACATGAATTCGACATTGGCCGATGAATCTATACATGAATTCCATAATGGTCAATAATTCTATATATGAATTCCAATATGGTCATTAATTTCTACGTCGATACTTTTCGACGGTTTGTGGTTCAAATTCACCATTAAGAGCAAATATATTGTCAACAACAAATTTATTTCTATCCAATATTTCTCCTGTATAATATATCGAGATCTCGAAATTTCAGGTACCATTTTCTCTTCAGGAGATTTCACTTCAGGGAATAACTCTTCAGGAGTTTCCTCTTCTAGAGGTTTATTTTCAGGAGATATTGTGCACAATTTTGGATAGATTAATTACCTTATTGTCTGTTTCATGGGTATAGTCTCTTCATGGATTGCAACTTATTTTTCTTTCTTTCTTTCTTTTTTACAAAAACTATCTTATCCAATACCTTACAAATAAATAATTCTTTGAACTTACAGTTCACCTTGATTTGTGTAAGAATCAAAATAAGATATTTTTGTCAGGATCAAAATAAGATATTTTTGTCATGCTTTTGGCACAAGTTTTCTCCCCCTAATGGTGGAGAGTCTATTTCAAAATTATATAATGAAATTCATTATCAAAATACAATCAACCAAATATTCAAAAATTCAAAACATGTGAATACATAATCAAGTATCATGATTGTATATAATGAAATTCAAATCATGATATAATCAACTAAATATCAAAAATTCAAAACATGTAATCACATAATCAAGTATAGCACTAGACATTGAGCAGTAGACATTACTAATTTCGTCAGAGGTTGTTTCTGAATTGGAAGAGCATGTTTCGACAGTTACTTCTTTATCATTTTTATGAAGAACATTTACAGTCGAAGGATCTCCTTTTTCTGTTTTTTATCTTGGTTAATTCTTTTAACATCTGATCAATCTTTTCACTAGTTTTAGTCTTACTAGTTTTTAGACTTAAACCAGGTTTTAATTCTTGAGTTTTTACCAAAGGTGTTTCCATGGGGACTTGTTTAGTATTGATTGAATCAATTTTATTTTCAATTTTATCAAGTTGATCGCCAATAACATTTAGACATTTATTAGTATAATTGTTTTGTTCAATTATTTTTCTTTGATCTTCCTTTTCAGGAATTTTAGGAGGTGGTAGTTTGAACGGGGAGGCTTTTACTAAATCATTTCCGATTTTTATTAAAATATTTTCTTTAGGTGGATGGGTGGATTCAATGGATGTTTTATCTGGTTTTGTCCATTTTGAGGTTGTTAGGAAGTTTAAGTTTTTTAACTTTGGGTAGTAATTTTCAACAAAATCAAAGAAATGAATGTTCATTCTTAGATCTTGCATTACAGTTTTCCATTTATCAAAGATTCTTTTCTTTTCTTCTTTAGTATGAGATTTGCTATGCTTATCTCTCTTATCTTTACTTTTCTCAGAATCAAATTCTGTATTTAACATATTCCAGTTTATTTCAAAGGATTTTTTAATAACATTTAATTGGTTTTCAATTTCTCCTTCCATGTCAAAGGGTGTAGGATTTATAGATTCATTATCAGATTCGATATTTTTATTAGGTTGGTTGTCAATCGAATAATAGGCTGAATTTACTTGAGTGTTTTCTTCTTTAACTCATTTTTGTTTAATATCTTTCTCTTTTTGTTTATTAAGGTTTAGCTGATTAAGGTATTCATTTAAATCTTGATCTCTTTTACTGGCTGAAGAGGAGCTCGAAAATGAGTGTCGAGATTTGGTGTATTTTATCATTAGGGGTATTTTGGATTTACTGTGATCAAATCTTATTTTAACAGTACCATCAAGATATTGTTCAACAGAGTTTAAGTTATCAGTTTCAGTGATGTTTATTGGTGGTAGTAAAGTGGGTGGCATCTCGTTGGGGAGATCCCATTCATCAGGGAGTTTAATATCTTCCCATTTTATCATTTTGGGGACATCTATTTTAATATCTTCGCTACTGGCTTGCAGCAAGAGAGTTTTTTCTTTTGGGTATTTTAATAAAGCTTGAGGATTCAAGTTTGTTTTTAATAGCTTATAGTATATTCTGTATACTAAAGCAAGAAGACGACTACCTTCTATCATTTGATATCCAGTAGTGTTTATTTTTAGTGTTAATGCCTTTTCAGGGGCACCATCATCAAGACTTATGGTTAAGTCTAGGTCAACATTAAAATGGATTGGGCCTTTACTAATGTTGGCTTCAACCATTCCTAGGAGACCTTACTTATGGCAAGTAAATCTGCCATCAAGCAATCTTAATAGCACTGCGGCATTTATACCTTTTCGAGTTAAGGGTTTAATACCAACTTGAATTAATCCAAGGTGGATGAATTTGTAACCTTTATTTCTGAATTCTCTCATTTCTTTCTTTCGAAACAAAAGACATTCTTCTTTATTTTTACTAAGAGCATAAGCTCTTTCGACAGTTTTAATTTTATGTTCAGCCTGGAATACAGACGGAACCCAAGAGGTTTTGTAAACCTCTTTTTTATCAGGTTTTGGGATACTCCAATTTTGGAGATCATTATCAGAATGAAGAATTTCATCTTCTTCATGCACAATATCTTCTAATGATGCCAGACTAGATCTGGATCTAGTGCTGGTAGTTGAGTTAAATCTGCGTAATCTATTCATCTTTTAAGTTTATCAGTTTTCTGGGTTTATCAGATTAATCTTTTTAAAGTTTTCTCTCTTATGATTATCATGTTTTCTCTCTCTACCTGTTCCTCACATCCGCTCATGCCTCTCTTGGGACTTATTGTTTGGAAAAAAGGACTCACTGTTTGGGTAGTAACACACAGATTTTGAAATAGACAAGATAACAACAAGAAATAGACAGTGTCAAGATTAATATGAAGAACACATATATTAAGAATATATTAAAATAGATTAATAAGGCAGTAGAACTAGCCAAGATATATATATTAAAACAGATTTAAAATATGGGGTGTAAGAAGATTATGGATGCAAGAAATTAACAAGAAAGTAATTACTTTGATTTAAAAGTAATTACTTACAATTTAGAAGATAGACTGGAGGGTGTAAGCTTCCATGATTACAAGTTTATAATGTTTATGTAGTGAGAACTGGAGAATAACCTATTCTAGTTCTTAAGCTTCAGCACATGAATGCTTAGAACGTTATAAGAGTAAGTAGGTCTAATAAGTTCTGCCATTTAACATTACAAGCAGCCATATATATAGGCAAGAGGGAAAAGCCTAGAAGTCTTCAGAAGGCCTTGGATTCTTCAAGATTTTACTATTGCTTTGCTAGAAGTAAAAGCAATTTACCAGAGTAACTATGGCCGAAAGTTGCATTGTCTGATATGGAATAGTGCAGATTATGCCGAATCAGGTACTATTTGCTACAGTAAAAAGTCACTGTTGGAATAGTGATTTTGACTGTTGCTTTTATCAATTTGTCGGGCATACTTATCAATAGTGAGTTTATCAGAAGACCATCAGTCTAGATTCAGATCATAATCTTCATACCCATCATATGGGTCTTGAGAGTTCTGATACCATTTCGAGGTAAATGAGACAGGAGCATAAGGAAGTTTAGCAGTGGATGATCCTTCTGAGGATGCAGGAGAGTGCTTGCCACCAGCTAATTGGCGGCATTGTATTGCAGCCATCTGGGCAATTTCTGCAAGTTCCTCGAGGGATTTTCCTTTTAACAAATCTTTAATAGAAAAAATTGGAGAGGACTGCTTATCTTCTATCTCCTTCATTGGTTCAATTGGAAATTCTTTGTAGACAAAACCAATGATTCTGTCTCAGTCGAATTTATCAAACCATTTAACAGCATAACTTCTGATCATGACATTATCTTCAATTTGGTAATGCCATTTAACAATCCAGGGGACATGGAATTTAGCACAGAATAGCAATATTGGAGGAAAATTGCTATTGAGGCAATCAATATTAAGTGTTTTTGACTTTGATATTGAGTATATTAAAGGAAGCCAAAACTCAATCCCTGACTTCCTTACCCGTGAATTTCTGCAGAACAAAGATGGCGGATAAAAAGTCCCAAAAACCATCCTCCAGCAGAAATCCCCCTGTTAAAAAACCCACTATTAAAACTGAGCTAATCACCCCTAGCATATGATCCCCACCAGATCACCCCTGTTAACTCCCCTGTTAAAACAACATCATCCTCCAGGATGGTATCCTTTGGTAAACCAATCCAGCAAAGCCTGTCCTTCGCTAGAGCTCTAACTAGTGACTATGACCCCTAGTTGGTGTTGTTGGGGGAGGGACAACTACCTGTTTAGCAAAGGTGTCATAGTCACTGGTTAGAGCTCTAGCAAAGGACAGGCTTTGCTGGATTGGTTTACCATGGGATACAATCCTGGAGGATGATGTTGTTTTAACAGGGGAGTTAACAGGGGTGATCTGGTGGGAATCATATGAAACTAGCTAGCTAGGGGTGACTAGCTCAGTTTTAACAATGGGTTTTTTAACAGGGGGATTTTTGCTGGAGGATGGTTTTTGGGACTTTTTATCCGCCATCTTTGTTCTGCAGAAATTCACGGGTAAGGAAGTCAAAGATTGAGTTTTGGCTTCCTTTAATATATTCAATATCAAAGTAAAAAACACTTAATATTGATTGCCTCAATAGCAATTTTCCTCCAATATTGCTATTCTGTGCTAAATTCCATGTCCCCTGGATTGTTAAATGGCATTACCAAATTGAAGATAATGTCCTGATCAGAAGTTATGTTGTTAAATGGTTTGATAAATTCAACAAAGACAGAATCATTGGTTTTGTCTACAAAGAATTTCCAATTGAACCAGTGAAGGAGATAGAAGACAAGCAGTCCTTTCCAACTTCTTCTATTAAAGATTTGTTAAAAGGAAAATCCCCCGAGGAACTTGCAGAAATTTCCCAGATGGCTGCAATACAATCAGCCAGTGGCAAGCACTCTCCTGCATCCTCAGAAGGATCATCCACTACTAAACTTCCTTATGCTCCTGTCTCATTTCCCCCGAAATGGTATCAAGACTCTCAAAACCCATATGATGTGTATGAAGATTATGATCTGAATCTAGATTGATGGTCTTCTGATAAACTCACTATTGATAAGCATGTCCGACAAATTGATAAAAGCAACAGTCAAAATCACTATTCTAACAGTGACTTTTTATTGTAGCAAATAGTACCTGATCGACAGAATCTGCATTGTTCCATATCAGACAATGCAACTTTCGGCCACAGTTACTCTGGTAAATTGTTTTTACTTCCAGCAAAGCAATAGTAAAATCTTGAAGAATCCAAGGCCTTCTGAAGACTTCCAGACTTTTCCCTCTTGCCTATACATATGGCTACTTGTAATATTAAATGGCAGAACTTATTAGAACTACTTACTCTTATAACGTTCTAAGCATTCACGTGCTAAAGCTTAAGAACTAGAATAGGTTATTCTCCAATTGTCACTACATAAACATTATTAACTTGTAATAATGGAAACTTACAGCCTCCAGTCTATTTGCTAACATATGTTATACCCTTTCACAACAAAAGAAGATGGTATCACGACTGCTCATTTTGGACAGTCTGTTAAATTCAAATTTCTCAATAAAATTGAACAGAACACTGCTAAATTATTAAAAGAAAATTTGATTTCACAATCAATTTGTTTAATCAATAATAAAAGAAAAAAAATTAAAATTTTTAAATGAAGAAGTCAAATTTAAAAGACTTGAAGAAAAATTAACCTGTAAAATCCTTCAACAAAGAATTGAAAGATTTCAAGAGAAATTAAACCAAGAAGTTTATTCTAATTTTCCCAATGCTTTTTGGGATAGAAAAACTCATGTTGTTAAATTACCATATGTTAAAGATTTCAAAGAAAGAAACATCCCTACTAAAGCTAGACCTATCCAAATGAATCAAGAAATCATGGAATTTTGTAAAATTGAAATTAATGATTTGCTTGGTAAAAAGATAATCAGACATAGTAAATCACCTTGGTCTTGTCCAGCTTTTTATGTTCAAAAAAATGCTGAACTTGAAAGAGGAGCACCCAGACTTGTAATTAATTACAAGCCTCTGAATAAAGTCTTGGAATGGATTAGGTATCCAATCCCTAATAAACAAGATTTGATAAACAGATTGAGCGATTCAATTGTTTTTAGTAAATTTGATCTTAAAAGTGAATTTTGGCAGATCCAAATACATGAAGATGATAAATATAAAACTCCATTGAAGTTTTCTCACTTATTATTATCAAGTTTTCTCTCTCTACATGTGCCATGTCCGCTCATGCCCACCGCTCACGCCTCACCTAGGACTTATTGTTTGGAAAAAGGACTCACTGTTTGGGTGATGACACACAGTTTTAAGATAGACAAAATAACAACAAGAGATAGACTTTAGCAGGATTAATATGAAGAACACAAATCACTGATCAACAGAAAAGAAAGAACAGATTTAACAGATTATAACACAACGGCCAACAAAAGAGTAAGAACTTGGCTCTGATACCAAAAGGGGAAGCAGCGCATATATAAATGAAAACTCTTAATAAAAACAAATAATAAGGCGGTAGAACCAGCCAATAATGGATTAAAAACAATTTTAATATAATGAACAAGGTGGTAGAACCAGCCAAATTATGGATGCAAAATAGTATCAAGAAAGTAATTACTTTATATTGAAAGTAATGACTTACAGTTTAACAGAAAAGCTGGAGGCTGAAAGCTTCCATGATTACAAGTTTAATATGGGTATGGGGTTTATGAGAGAACTTGGAGAAGCCTATTCTAATTCTGGAGTTTCAGCACATGAATGTCCAGAATATTACAAGTGAAAGGGCTAAGAAGTTTTGAGGGTAACATTACAACATAAGGTCATATATATAGGCATTTAACAAAGAGCAAGTCTTCGGAGGAGGAAGTCTTGGTCTTGGAATCTTTCATCATGACTTTACTATTTGCTTTTGGAAAAGCAAAAGTAAAATGTTTTTAGCATCGGTAAAAGTAGCCAAAAGTGCATTGATTGGCACTCCTTGTCTAACTTGTTTAACAAATAGTGGGATTCTCTACTGTCAGAGAGATTATCTGCTGCAGGGACATGACAACTGCTTTTATCAATTTGTTGATCATGTTAACCAATAGTGGATTTATCGGAAGACCTTTAGTCAAGGTTCAGATCTTTAATATCATACCCATCATATGGGTCTTGGGAGTCCTGATACCAATTTAGTGGAAATGATACAGGCTCATAAGGCAGGTGTTTAGCATTGGATGATCCTTCTGAGGATGCAGGAGAGTGTTTGCCACAGGCTGACTGGCATTGGATTGCAGCCATTTTGTAAATCTCTGCAAGTTCTTCAAGGGTCTTTCCTTTTAACATATCTTGAATAAAAGAAGTTGATGAGGACGGTTTGTCTTCTAACTCCTTCAGAATTTCTATTGGGAATTCATCATAGACAAAATTGATGATTTTGTCTCTGTCATATTTATCAAACCATTTAACAGCACAGCTTCTTATCAGGATATGATCTTTAATCTGATAATGTCATTTAACAATCCATGAGACCTTGTATTTAGCACAAAATAGCAAAGTTGGAGGGAACCTACTATTATACTCTGTGCATTTGTACATTTTGGTGAAATGTAGTAATGCTTCATGGAGAGTATGTGTGCTTAATTCTGGGCCATCTGGGACTTTCTTTGTGACCTGTAAAACATTAGGGATGATCTCGGCTTGGGAGCCATGCTTAGACCACCATTTAATAAACCACATGGGTGATTGGCATTCTAGTTTAACAAAATTGTATTCCTTGTGCCATGTTAGGAACCAAGAATGAGACATGTTATCATTTTGATGCAAGAGTATTTTGGACCATGCATCAATATAATCATAATATGAATATTTAATAGGATGACCTTGGAGAGATTTTAACAAGAATGGGTGAGAGCCCCATTGTCTGAGAGAGGTAAATTTAATAATCTCAATTTTGTGATTGAGAACTTTCCTTTGGATGGAGTATTTATCATAGAGAGTTCTAATCTCAACAGAACCTTCTTGCTGAAGAATGTTCTGATAATATTGAATGGTTTTATATTGATCAGGGGGAGCAAAGTGTTGTTGGGCACCATCACGTGGGTTGGTTGGATGGTAGTATTTTATCAGTGTGAGTGGATTGGTGATATTTTTGTGGTAGAACTCTATATGGAGAAGTTTTTCATCATACAGAGGGAGGAATGGAGAGGTTTTAGCATATTTGGGTTTAATAGGTGCTGCCGGGGTAGAGGCAACTATTTGTTTAGGAAATGGATCATAATCACTGGTTAGTTAGTGCTCTGGCAAAAGGACGGGCTTTGTTGCTGCACTGGTTTACCAAGAGATACCATCCTAGAGGATAATGGTTTATCAGAAGAGTTAACATGGGTGATCTGGTAAGGATCAAATTTAACAAATTGGCTAGGGGTGACTAGCTCAGGTTTAACATTGGGAAGTTTATCGGATGGAATTCTGCTGGAGGATGATTTTTTTGACTTTTTATTCGCCATCTTTATTCTACAGAAATTCACAGGTGAGGAAGTCAGGGATTGAGTTTTGGCTTCCTTTAATATATTCAATATCAAAATAAAAAATACTTAATATTGACTGCCATCGGGCAAAAATACTTTTTAATATCCTGCATCAAAACACATTTTTGCCTGATGGTAGTCAATATTAAGTATTTTTTATTTTGATATTGAATATATTAAAGGAAGCCAAAACTCAATGCCTAATTTCCTCACCCGTGAATTTCTGCAGAATAAAGATGGCGGATAAAAAGTCAAAAAAATCATCCTCCAGCAGAATTCCACCCGATAAACTTCTCAATGTTAAACCTGAGCTAGTCACCCCTAGCCAACTTGTTAAATTTGATCCTCACCAGATCACCCCTGTTAACTCTCCTGATAAACCATCATCCTCTAGGATGGTATCTCTTGGTAAACTAGTGCAGTAGCAAAGCCCGTCCTTTGCCAAAGCACTAACCAGTGATTATGATCCATTTGCTAAACAAATAGTTGCCTCTACCCCGGCAGCCCCTATTAAACCCAAATATGCTAAAACCTCTCCATTCCTCCCTCTGTATGATGAAAAACTTCTCCATATAGAGTTCCACCACAAAAATATCACCAATCCACTTACACTGATAAAATACTACTATCCAACCAACCCACATGATGGTGCCCAACAGCACTTTGCTCCCCCTGATCAATATAAAACCATTCAATATTATCAGAACATTCTTCAGCAAGAAGGTTCTGTTGAGATTAGAACTCTCTATGATAAATACTCCATCCAAAGGAAAGTTCTCAATCACAAAATTGAGATTATTAAATTTACCTCTCCCAAACAATAGGGCTCTCACCCATTCTTGTTAAAACCTCTCCAAGGTCATCCTATTAAATATTCATATTATGATTATATTGATGCATGGTCCAAAATACTCTTGCATCAAAATGATAACATGTCTCATTCTTGGTTCCTAGCATGGCACAAGGAATACAATTTTGTTTAACCAAAATGCCAACCACCAATGTGGTTTATTAAATGGAGGTCTAAGCATGGCTCCCAAGCCGAGATCATCCCTGATGTTTTACAGGTCACAAAGAAAGTCCCAGATGGCCCAGAATTAAGCACACATACTCTCCGTGAAGCATTACTACATTTCACCAAAATGTACAAATTCACAGAGTATAATAGCATGTTCCCTCCAACTTTGCTATTTTGTGCTAAATACAAGGTCCCATGGATTGTTAAATGGCATTATCAGATTAAAGATCATATCCTGATAAGAAGCTATGTTGTTAAATGGTTTGATAAATATGACAGAGACAGAATCATCAATTTTGTCTATGATGAATTCTCAATTGAAATTCTGAAGGAGTTAGAAGACAAGCCGTCCTCATCAACTTCTTCTATTCAAGATATGTTAAAAGGAAAGACCCTTGAAGAACTTGCAAAGATTTGCAAAATGGCTGCAATCCAATACCAGTCAGCTAGTGGCAAACACTCTCCTGCATCCTCAGAAGGATCATCCAATGCTAAACATCTGCCTTATGAGCCTGTATCATTTCCACCAAATTGGTATCAGGACTCCCAAGACCCATATGATGGGTATGATATTGAAGATCTGAACCTTGACTAAAGGTATTCCGATAAATCCACTATTGATAAACATGACCGACAAATTGATAAAAGCAATTGTCAAGTCCCTGCAGCAGATAATCTCTCTGACAGTAGAGAATCCCACTGTTTGTTAAACACGCCAGACAAGGAGTGCCAATCAATGCACTTTCGGCTACTTTTACCCATGCTAAAAACATTTTACTTTTGCTTTTCCAAAAGCTAATAGTAAAGTCATGATGAAAGATTCCAAGACCAAGACTTCCTCCTCCGAAAGACTTGCTCTTTGTTAAATGCCTATATATATGGCCTTATGTTGTAATGTTACCCTCAAAACTTCTTAGCCCTTTCACTTGTAATATTTTGGACATTCATGTGCTGAAACTCCAGAATTAGAATAGGCTTCTCCAAGTTCTCTCATAAATCCCATACCCATATTAAACTTGTAATCATGAAAGCTTTCAGCCTCCAGTTTATCTGTTAAACTGTAAGTCATTACTTTCAATATGAAGTAATTACTTTCTTGATACTATTTTGCATCCATAATTTGGCTGGTTCTACCACCTTGTTCATTATATTAAAATTGTTTTTAATCTATTATTGGCTGGTTCTACCGCCTTATTTTTTTCTTTTATTAAGATTTTTCATTTATATATGCGCTGCTTCCCCTTTTAGTATCAGAGCCAAGTTCTTACTCTTTTGTTGGCCGTTGTGTTATAATCTGTTAAATCTGTTATTCCTTTTCTGTTGATCAGTGATTTGTGTTCTTCATATTAATCCTGCTAAAGTTTATCTCTTGTTGTTATTCTATCTAAAAACTGTGTGTCATCACCCAAACAATGAGTCCTTTTTCCAAACAGTAAGTCCTAGGTGAGGCGAAAGCGGTGGGCATGAGCGGACATGGCACAGGTAGAGAGAGAAATCTTGATAATAATAAGTGAGAAAACTTTAAAAAGATTAATTTGATAAACCCAGAAAACTGATAAACTTAAAATGATGAAAAAATTGCGCAGATCTAATTCAACTGTCAACTCTAGATCCAGATCTAGTCTAACATCATTAAGTGACATAGTGCATGAAGAAGATGAAATTCTTCATTCTGATAAGGATCTCCAAAATTGGACGATCCTCAAACCTGATAAAAAAGAGGTTTACAAAACCTCTTGGGTTCCGTCTGTATTCCAGGCAGAACATAAAGTTAAAACTGTTGAAAGAGCTTATACTCTAAGTAAAGATAAAGAAGAATGTCTCTTGTTCCGAAAGAAGGATATGAGAGAATTTAGAGATAAAGGTTTTAGATTTATCCATCTTGGATTAAAGAAAGAATTCTAGTGAATGACTAAGAGGAAGTGCCTCTGGTATTTCAGTTTCGACATGGCCTTGATCTTCTGGTGAAGTGGCAATAATGTGAGCCTCCCTTGTTTGCATTATACTCTTCTTTCGCCCCTGTAGGTTTGCCAATTGAACTCCGTCTCCATCTCTTCGTCTTCGTTATCTAGCGTGAGTATTAGTGGTACTCCTCGGTTGTTATCGATTCGGCTGTCCCAAGATTGTCTCATTTCTATTAAAAAATCAAATGTCTTAAATCATTCGATATAAGGGCTTCACTTCAAAGAGGCATAGGAACAATGTCCCGAAACTGAAGATGAGACTGAAAGCTGCCATACGAGATTAGAGAATAGAGCCAAAGCCCATAGCACTGGCGACGTCTTCGGCATAAATGCAAGGAGGATGTATAGCTGATATAGGATCTTGTGGAACAGGATTTGATTCTGCAAGTGGTTCGGTACGAACGAAGAAATTTCGAACAAAAGGATCAGAACTCGCTGATAGGAAAGGAGAGAAAAACAAAGCAATCCCTTTGGGACAGGATTCCACGACTCTATCATTTTCATGAGAGCCCTTCTATGCGGTATACTTTTGCTCCGACTTCCACTCTTTGTCCCATTGACTGTGCTCGGACCGCTGGAGCCGAAACTGGTTGGTGCTTTGCCGGGTCTAGGAAAAGCGGATTCTCAGTTAACTGCTTTTTTTTTAGCTCCAGTTCCTTCACTCGGGCTACTTTGGACACTCTCCCGTCTAAAACAAAATCTATTCCAACCACTCCTCGAACGTGTCTTTCTTTCACTCGAGAAGGGGGAGCTAAGATGCTACGTGAGACTAAGCATCAGGTAGAAAAGCCAAGTTGGTATTAAACCCCTTACACAAAGAGGTATTAATGCTTTTGTGTTGTTAAGATTGCTTGATGCTAAATTTACTTATCATGAACAAGCCCGTCTAGGAATGGTTGAAGCCAATGTTAGTAAAGGCCCAATCCATTTCAATGTTAACCCAGATTTAACTTTAAGTCTTGATGACGGTGCCCCTGAAAAGGCATTAACTCTAAAAATAAATACTACTAGATATCAAATGATAGAAGGTAGTCATCCCCTTGCTTTAGTATACAGGATATTATAAGCTGCTAAAAACAAACTTGAATCCTCAAGCTTTGATAAAAGATCCAAAAGATCAAACCCTTTTACTACAAGCAAGTAATGAAGATATTAATATAAACGTACCAAAAATGATAAAATGGGAAGATATCAAACTTCCTGACGAATGGGATCTCCCCAATGATATGCCACCAACCCCTCTTCCACCAATAAACATTTCTGAAACTAATAACTTAAATTCAGTCGAACAATACCTTGATGGTGTTGTAAAAATTATATTTGACCATAGTAAACCAAGAATACCCCCAATGATAAAATATAATAAATCTCGACATTCATTTTCTGGCTCTTCTTCAGTCAGTAAAAGAGAGAGAGAAATAAATGAACATCTTAGGCAATTAAACCTTGATAAACAAAAGGATATTAAACAAAAAGGTGTTAAAGAAGAAAACACTCAAGTAAATTCAGCCTATTATTTAGTTGACAACCAACCCAATAAAAACACTGAATCCGATAATGAATCTCTTAATCGTACACCTTCTGACATGGATGGAGAAATTGATAACCAATTAAATGTTATTAAAAAACCTTTTGAAATAAACTGGAATATGTTAAATTTAGAATTTGATTCTGAAAAGAACAAGGGTAGACGAGAAAAACATCATAAAACCTATAATAAAAAAGAAAAGAAAATAATGTTTGATAAATGGAAATCTGTAATGCAAGATCTACGAATGAATATTTATTTCTTTGATTTTGTTGATAACTATTACTCAGAATTAAAAGAATTAAATGTCCTAACAACTTCAAAATGGACAAAGCCTGATAAATCAACTGTTGAATCCTCTCATCCACCAAAAGAAAATATTTTGATAAAAATAAAAAAAATGATCTAGTAAAAGCCTCTCCATTTAAACAACCACCCACTAAACCTGAAAAATATGAAGAAAGAAAAATAATTTAACAAAATAATTACACAAATAAATGTCTAAATGTAATTGGCGATCAACTTGATAAAATTGAAAATAAAATTGATCTAATTAATATTAAACCAGTCCCTATGGAAATACCTTTGATAAAAACTCAAGAGTTAAAACCAGGTTTAAGTCTTAAAACTAGTAAGACAAATACTAGTGAAAAGATTGATCAAATGTTAAAAGAATTAAACAAAGTAAAAGGAGAACCTTCCACAATAAACGTAATAAATAAGAATGATGAAGTAACTGTTGAAACATGCTCTTCAAATTCAGAAACCACCTCTGATGAAGAGATTGATAAACTTGAAAAAGCTTTTGGTAAACATCAAAGAATAACCAATAAAAAACCAAACCCAACTACTTTCACAAAAAATTGGTATCCCAGACCTACACCTACGGATATGCAATTTGAAGAAAGAAGCTTTTAGCACCAATTCTTGGTGTCTGCTGATAAACTTTATGAATGGAACATTGATGGACTTTCTGAATAGGAAGTTCTTAATAAACTTAGCCATTTAACCATGATTGCTAATAGTTACATGACTAATCATCAATTAACTCATGCTGAAATAATTGATTTATTAGTTACAGGTTTCTTTGGTAAATTGAAATCTTGGTGGGAAAAGCATCTCACTGAAAAGTCTAGAGACCTTATTAAACATTCTGTTAAGAAAGATGAGGAAGGTAACCCCATCTTTGATGAAAGAATTGGAATGGGAATTCCTGATGGAGTTAATTCCCTTGTTTTCACAATAATAAGACACTTTATTGGTACACCTAGTAACATTACCTCTAGGATTCATGACCAATTAAGTAAATCTTAAATGTCCAACCATGAGTGACTTTAGATGATATGAAGATGTTTTCACCTCTAGAGTTATGTTAAGAGAAGATCGTAATAAACCATTTTGGAAAGAAAAATTCATTGATGGTTTACCTAATCTTTTTGCCCATAAAATCCGAACTGTGTTAAGCAATTCCAATGGGATCATTGATTATGATACCCTAACATATGGAGACATAATAAGTACTATTAAACAAGAAGGATTAAAAATGTGCATTGAACAAAGAATTGCTAATCAACAAAATGATAATAAAAGAAAAGTTAAATATGAAATGGGAAATTTCTGTGAGCAATACGAAATTCTTCCCATGGCTCCTTCACAAAGGAACCATGTTAAACATAGAAAAGAAAAATATGATAAAAGAAAATTTTGGAAGAAAAGTAAAAACTTTCAACCAAATGAATATTATAATAAGAATAAAAGATTTGCTAAAAAATCTAACAAACACTAAAAAACATGATAACAAGAAATTTGATAAAAAGAAAACAAAATGTTTCAAATGTAATAAATATGGTAATTTTGCTAATGGCTGCAAAGTTAAACAAAAAATTAATCAACTTCAAATAAATGACAAAGAAAAAGAAGAATCGTACAAATTCTTGAATTAAGAAACACTGATAGTGAAAATGATATTTCACCTGATGAAATTGAACGTGAAAAGTGTCTTTCTTAAAGACACTTTTTAATCAAATTTTGGTCAAAAATTGTCTTTAGAAAATACGATTTTAAGAAATATAAAAATTTTGGTCAGAAAGTATCTTTCAGAAAGACGATTTTCACGTTTAAAAGTGTCTTTCACAAAGACGATTTTGAACGAGTCCATATTTCAAATAAACATCACAAGTCATGTTTGGCCCAAAAACTTAAAATATATATATATATATATTATATATATATATATATATATATATATATATATATATATTTTAACAATTTTGGCCTTCATAATAATAGTCAGATATATTCTCCCAAGAAAATGAATTTATTAATGAGTATCTAGCTATGTATGCGTGTCTAGCAGTAGCATTTGGAAATAGAAAAAGGAGTGTGTACCTGGGTCCGCTTCCCGCCAAGGACTCCTTTTAATTTTTATTCGGAACTCTCCATCTCTCACTGTCTCTTTCTCTCTTTTTGTCTGCCAATTGCATGTGCCCATCACTTTTCCTTCTACATCAAACCCCACTCACTCTCACATATCTCTGCCGCACACTACCTCTAGAAACTACTTCTTCTTTATTTTTTATTTCTTTCTTTTCTCTATTCACTGTCTCTTTCTTTCTTTCTTTCGTTCTTCTCATTTCTCCTAGCCACCGCCTCACTCTCTCTCTCCATTATCACACGGCAGTGATGGAGCCAGGCTCCACACAAGGCTTCTCTTTGACGCAGCCACTCAGCCCCTTCGCCATGGATCTAGGCCGCATGACCTTCGCGATCTCGATGACGTCGTCGAGCGAGATGTTGCCGCTGTGCTTGATGTTCTTCGTCTTCTTGCGGTCGCGCTCGGGCTTGACAGTGACGCGGAGACCCTTCCAGTCCTTGGCGGTTTCCTTCGTTAGAAAATAGAAGGTCCGAGTCAGTACTCTACCATGGCCGGATCCGAGGCGTGAAGCATTCTCAAGCCGATTTAGCTCTTCTTTGACCGGATCTGATGATGGTGGTTTGGTCAGATCCGATCCAACGGCTGATTGAGCTCCACGTTGACCGGGTCTGAAGAACCTGCATTAAAAATTGGGTATTCTCTGTTTTGTGTGTGTGATTCGGTCTTTTCTTTTTCATTTTTGTTTGTGTTGTTGTAAATCATGATGCAGATAAAAATATGGAAGGAGGAACACTTATCGATGATGGTAGTTCGTGAGTTCAGAGCAATCCATTTGGTTTGGCTGCTGATAAATGGAGCGGATCAAGTGCTCCATATTTTTTAAACCTTGTGATGCAGCTTCTTGTATAGCTGTCTGATCATCCATCTTGGGAATCTGTGGCTGAGGTTGTGGGTGTTGCTAAACAAAGATTGGTTGCTCTTCCCCGAATTCCAGTGATCTTGATTTTCTTGGTCCTCGTTCTCAGTTGGTTAGAGAACTCGTGCTGATAACGTGTTATAAATTAAAAGAAAATATGGAGAGACAAGAACAAGAAAATGAGAGAGAATGAAACAGTATTAGAACATATATACATATATATATACTGATTCAATATAACTATTCACATAATAATTCCTGCAATAGAACTATTCACATAATAATAAGTACTATTTGGATACTATTTATTCAATAATTTGACAGCAATAATTCATCATCTCGGCTGGCAATCACACTCTTCCGCATCTTTAATAATTCATGAATCTTTAATAATTCATCTACCGACAGCATCTTTCATAACAGTTCTATCTTTTTTTCTTTTTCATAAACAATACATAATGTTCTATCTACTATTGAATCATGGACTTCATTGGGCCTGAGAAAGTGGGTTCAAAAAATTGCTAGTGGAGACTACGCACAGGCTATGGTATGTCGGTATCTTTGCTCCAAAGATGAGCCTTCAACGTTTCATATTCTAGCTGCTCTCATCCAAATAATTATGGTATACATTTGATATATTCATTTTCTTCATACCATATGAACCCCAAATTATGTGGGACCCAAAGAGAATGCATTATTTACTTTCTTGCTTTCTTCGGCAATGAAAACTTCTTCTCTCTATTTAGCGAAAAAAAGAAAACTTCTCCTCTCTTTTTTTCGATGAAATTGAAAACCTCTATCGGAACTCGGAAGAAGGAGAGAATATGACCATATAGAGAGATTAATTCAATATAGATGTGATGTAAAAGTTCACAATTACGCCTCCCAATCAAATAAAGTCACGTCACACTTTTTCAAATAAAATCGTAAGTCCTAATATATAAAATCAAAGTCTTACCAAATACTCCAAATATTAATAAAAAAAACTGGTCACCATCACGAACCAGACGCAACTCTGCTTCCCTCCCCCCTCTCGATGACAAAAAATCTGATCCAATTATCGAGTTCACCAGAAACCCAGTGATTTTGGATGGAATTTTCGACCCTAAAAAGATTTCAATCGAATCGACCTCAATGATGGCTTTGCCTCCAAATTCAGCTTCCACACACAACAACGACGCCGATGCCTTACAGAGCTCCAACAATGGCTTGCGAGGCCGTTAATGACACTACAAGATCCGCGACTCGCAAGTAGCAATTCCAGGGGTCTTTTAATTGTGTAACTAGTTATTTTCTTTTCCAATTACATATATTGAACCCAACACGAACTGATTGCATAACATTTTAAGTATTATATAATATATCAAAATCAAGACGCATGGGATTGAACCCAAAATACAGCAAAATCTGTTTAGGATTGAACCAAAAACTTAGGAGTCAAATCAAAACTTATCAAGATAACAATTAATAGCAAAACCCATACAAAATTTACAAAATAACATGAAGAATATATCAAGATTAAAATTACCCACACAAGTGATCTTGGCAAAAGGCCCAATAAAAGAGTTTTCAGTGGTGCTGGATCAAAGAAGAATGACATACCACAAGGTCTCCCATGAATATAGAAGTACGAGGTTCCCATTAATAAGAGTACTAGGATAATACATGTTCATGGATGGCGTACAAGAGGTAGATAGATGATGCGCCAGATAAATAAAAAGCTCATAGGCAAGGGAGAGTTAGTAGGACTTGTTCATAGCCCATAAAGAGAGGTAATGACTTATACATGAGGAGGAGATTGTTGGGTATACAAGTGTAAGTAAAAGTCCAACATGAAGAATAAGTAAAGATGTCAAAGAATTAAGAGAATAAATTCAATAAGGAGCCGGTGTAATACCCGGTTTTACACCCACCAATAAGAGCATGCCACGTCAGTTTTTTAAACTTTGTTTCACACTTCAAAATCAGCTCACCCACACACAATTATTTCTTTTAAAAACAATGAAATCCCAAAAAAAAATAACACCGGAGAAAACCGGATCTAGAGAGAGAGGAGGCAAGGGAGAGAGAGAGCCCGACGGTGGATTCGCCGCAACCACCGTATCACACAACAATCATTTCCCCACTCCCCACCATATCACAACAAAGAACAAAGACAAAAGAAATCGCCTCTTCTCCTCCACGTTTTCGTAAACCCATATCTCAAAACCAATCTCTCATGTAAACATAATTTAGTAGTCGACATCACTCAGATCATATATTGCATGTTATGCCTTCTATATTCACTAGGGATGGGCAAGTTTAGTATTTTCTGGCACTCGGCTGGAATCGTGGAGGCCATGGCATTGACCAAAATTTCTCTTCAAAACCATGGGGGCATGATAAGGGAATCCTGAATTAATTGTGTTGCAAATGGTTTCATCATATAATTATGACCAAAACCCGGCCCTCAAATAAATTACCAATGTTTTCTTGAGTCTTGAATGTTTCACTAAAATTCCAGATAGGGAAATTAAGGCAAGAATCTCAACCCAGTTAGCCAACCTTGAAGCATACACAAAGAGGTCTCTTCAGCGGTTATTGACTACACCTGGTGGTTCAAAACTAATAGGTTCAAATATTACTAGCTTCATAAATAAATATGCCATTACATTTCAACAAAAGACCCACACCCAAGCTCCATAGCTTCAAGCTTGACTTGCAAACCCACTTGAACCTAATTTGCAAGCTTCTCAAGAAAAGAAGGTTCTCAGAGGAAACCCCATACCCTCCCATGGTTTTCCACTGCCACCCATGGCAACCCACGGTGGAGATCGTCCTCCAAACGTAAAGAAATCACCAACCCACGACACCCACGGTGTAGATCGGCTTCCAAAGGCAAGAAATCACCACACCTCTCTCTCTCTCTCCCTTGCCTCCTCTCTCTAGATCCGGTTTTCTCCGGTGTTATTTTTTTTTGGGTTTTCATTGTTTTTAAAAGAAATAATTGTGTGTGGGTGAGCTGATTTTGAAGTATGAAACAAAGTTTAAAAAACTGACGTGGCATGCTCTTATTGGTGGGTGTAAAACCGGGGTATTACACCGGCTCCTTATTGAATTTATTCTCAAGAATTAATATAACTTAATTGGGCCAAAACTTATAGGCTTAAACTTTTAGGTCAAGTAATGTCACTATGTGTTATATTTACTTTTCAATTAGAGTCTCTTCAAGGTATTATCTTCCCAATAATAAGATTTAATGCACGTTGATAAATTTATGAATTGTCACATAATAAGTTGGAATAACTTTATTTGTTGTTCAAATACCTTCCTCTGACATAGATGTGAGGTGAGTCCAATGGAGAGAACCCATGGCCATAGGTGAGGCATGCTTTTATACTAGAGATTCAATAAATAAAGTTTTTTATTTATTATTTAATGCCAAAGGAAAAATAAAATAAAATAACCTTTCTACTTGGAATGGCAATTTTCCTTTGTTTTCAAAAAATTACTGGTTATGTTTGGTCTTTTCAACAATTTTTCACAAAATCTTCTGGATATGCCTTCTGTATATACTACACTAGACTAAGAGCATCTCCAGCACCTATCTATCCGGCTCTCTATCTCCACATGTGGAGAGCAAAAATGAAGAATTTGTGCTCCAGCAACTCTTCAAAAACCCAAAATGTTACAGTAGCTTTTCATTTGTGAAAAGCTACTGTACACTCTTCAGCCACTCTTCAGTTGAACTAAAAATTGTTTCTGACCCGCCTATTTAAGTTTTTTTTTTTTTTTTTCCTTTCTTTCATTTTGCACGATTTTTTTCTCTCTCTTCGTTTCTTTTTCCTTCTTTGCTCTTCCCTCTGTTCTCCATAGATTTCTTCGTTTCCTTCTCTGCTCTCCCCTCTGTTCCCCTTTGTGGTGGTTGGAAACGGGCTTGGGTTTGCGCTGATCTCGATCTCGGTGTGGTGGCGTGGTGGTTGACGGTTGGATCTCGGTTTGGGTTTGCCGATTTCGGCTTGGGCTTGCCGATCTCGGCCTAGGCTTGCTAAGAAACCACTGCTTTCACCACTGTTTTCTCCTTTCAACAACCTTTCTGGTGTTCCAGCCCCAGTATCAACCTCAGCTTTTGGACGCCTTCGGACAGACTTTTCATCAGATTTCTCACCCTCCCCATCTCCAGGTTCTACAAGAGTCTGATACTCAACCACTGAACCATTCTCAGGAAAGAAACCATTAACTGAATAAAGAAATGAATAAAAAATATAATAATTAAATGGGATAAAAGAATAAAAAATATATATATTTAAATAGAGTAGAGATAAAATAGAGAGTCTGCTGGAGAGTGTAGCTCTTCAAATAAATAAAGAGTTGCTGAAATCTCCACATGTGAAGATAAACTAAAGAGTAGTGCTGGAGATGCTCTAACAATGAACTTTTCGGAAATCTGCACTTTCCAAGGTTCTAACTGTTATGAATTTATGATATATCCTATTTCTCTGTTGAGATTGTCGATATACATCTCCCACCAATCATTCTCCATGGATTGCTCTACATATTTTTTTTGCTAAATAAATTTTCATTCAAAAATCAGAAATAGTGAAAACATCACTCCATCAAGCCTCTAAAATAGAGGGAGTGAGAGAGCTATAATTACAACAGAAAGATTGATTGTGAAAAGAAACTAAGAACATTCTCATCAGTCTCAGCATAATATGAGTCAAATTGTAACTAAAACACCTACTTTTTCTATTTTAACTAACTTACTATTCACATACATGTGTATAAGACTATATTTATTTCTTCATCTCATTTAAATATTATTTTCTCTCCAAAATAAATCACTTTTTTTTCTCTTCCTTATCCACAATTCCACCCTTCTCTTTCACAACTTCTCAAAGCACACAACCCACCTTCATTATCCTTCACAAAAAATTCATAGATCACAACCCACCATTTTCTTTCACAATTTCTGATAAAAAACTTCACATATCACTCCCACCTTCCCATCTTCATTTTCTTTCACAATTTCACAAATCAAAAACTTCACATATCACAACCCAACTTCACAGAAAAACAAACCAAGTCACCAAAACCCATTTGTACCACAGCCACCGTGAAATCTCAACACACATCATAACCATAAATCAACAACAAATTGGGTTTATTACAAAGATTCAACCAACAGAGACACAATCAACAATAAATTGGGTTTACTATACAAATTCAAAATCAACAAACCCGAAATCAACTCACCGTAGCCTGATTTGCATTGTCGTGCCTTCATCATGCCTCCAGAGTCTGATGTCACAGTGATCGTCTCGGATCAGTAAAAGCTCACCTCGGCCCCAATTTTCTTCGTTGTGACCTTCCTCGGCACGCTCAAGCCCATACTAATCTCGGCCCAAACTATTTTTGGCGCAAAGTGTTGAGAAAGAGGGGGGACACCCACGGTGAGAAGAGAATGAAAATATTATATAAAATGGGAAGCTCTTGGTTTGTGGATGAACAGGTGCACAACTTCTTCGGCGAGCTACTGTAGAAAATGGAAACTCGGATTGAAGTATGGAGAGTCTAGTGCGGGTGTGTTTTGTGGGTTTCTAGCTAATTTTTTGGTGAATATACGGTATAGTGTGGCTAATGAGAATGCTCTAACTTGGCCAAACAATGAGCCACATTATTTTCTTCTTGCCTCAGCCAACAAAAGGAACAAGAATTAAAAGCTAAACTTAACCTCTTTGAGAACAAATTGAATCGATCTTCCAAAGGTAGCAAGTATCATCACCATTTAGAGCATCCAAACAAATTTTAAAGTCCCCCTTAACATATAGTATTAGTATAGAAATAATTATTCAGTAATCTCGAGAGTAAAATATTGACGTATTATTTATCTCACATAAATGGTAGATCACACGAATTAAATTTATGGTTAGATTAATTTTGCCAATAGCCTTGTAACTCAATTGGTGAAAGAACGGACGTACGCCATTATTAGACTCCGAGTATCCAATAATTTTTCGTATGAATGAGACTCACGTGAGTGCATAGTGGAGGATTAATTAATGGTAATAGGCATTTGTCAATTTGGCCCTGTAAAGGCAAGGGGAGCGAGATCCCTTTGGATTCTTTAGTCTTTGCCACTCTTTTTTTTTTTTTTTATCAATAAGAGAAAAGTATTCATTAAAGAAAAGAACCTGAAAGGTTCGTATTACATAAGGAAACAAAAGCTTGGGGGCCATTACAAAAATTTAAAGGGCCCCAGGACAAATTGTGAAGAGACCACTGAGCAAGAGCATGGGAAGCTCTATTGGCATCACGCCTAATGAAGACTCTAGCAATCAAGACTACCCATAACATCCAAAAATTCCAAAATAAAAGACTGTATTTGCCACAGACAGAGCCCAACTCTATTCCCAGCCTGAACACATTCTTTACAATCAAACTCAATAGCCACAGCAGGGAACCCATGAAGAATAGCAAGTTGACCAGCCGAAAGGATGGCTTCCGTTTCGGCTTGGAGAGGGATGATGGTATTCACCTTTCTAGAGAAAGCAAAAACCATATTCCCTCTCCAGTCACAGGCAACAACAACAATAGATGAGAAACAGTGACCCACTGCAACATCACAATTGATTTTAATAACTCCTACCTTTGGTCTTTCCCATCTAATAGATTCTAAGCACAACTTATCAAAGGGAACAAACTTGAAGAAGACAGCATTATGATGTCTCCAATTTTTGTCAAAATCCAAGTCTTTGCCACTGTTAGGTATAGACGTATAGCTGCTTAACATTTTTATATTACTAAGAGCATTCACTCCAGTTTCACTACTCCTTTTTTTTTTTTTTTTTTTTTTTTTTTCTAAAATTTAACTATAATCAAGTAAAAAGCTAACACATCAACCTCAATAGACATCCCACTAAATTTATTTTATGAATAGTAACTCACTCTTAGCATTGAGTTACTGTAGCTCAATATTTCATTTTTTATTATTGTTGAGAATAAGAAGAGAGAGAGAGAAAACAGAGACTGAAAGTGAGCAAAATAGCTCTGTATAATACATTCAGCAATCTATAATATAAATTAAAACTTGAAGCAGAGAGAGAAAATTTTTTCCCTCCTCCATACACCGCCACGTCATAATCTCTGCATTCACATTCGTCTATGTCATCCTTCTCTCTATTCAATTCATTCACTCTCACACTTTGATGGAGATCAAGGCACCACTTCAAAGGACCTCGTTCAAGTACCAATTGGGCTAGTTACGAGAGCACGAGCAAAGAAGTTCAAGGATGTACTCAACGGGCTCATTCAAGAGTTATGGGCTCAAGCAAATTCGTGGAGGCCCATTGGGCATGATCCACCTGGGCAACAAAGAATCATCACTTTGATTCAAGTTCTAGAAGGATCCGGTCAAGGCCAATAAATTGGCTGGTTTACTTTCCTTTTCCAAGTCAATTAATTGGGCTGATTGACAACCATTTCAGACTTTCCTTAATTTTAGGCACCCTCCATCCATTTAGACTTTTCCATTTCAGACTTTCAATCATAATTTCAGTCTGGCACCTTCCATTCTAGACTTTTCCATTTCAGACTTTCAATCTATTTCAGTCTATTTTGGCTGCTAATGTCAGACATTATTAGCCTTAATTTTAGGCCCTTAATTTTAGTTTTTAGAACCAAATTTTAGAACCAAATTTCTCTTTATTGTATGAGGCATCTAGGGTTGAAAACAGGTTATAAATAGCCTGCACTCATTGTAATAGAACATCATTGATCATTAATAAAAACTGGTGAGGTTTATTCTCTTTGGTTCTTTGAAGAACTACTTGAACTTATCGGGATTTCCCGTGGCGTTCATCTCGACTTATCAAACGGAAACTCCATCACCGTTTGTGGCGTCTTCCTTATACCGAGGTTCTTGTTTGTCATAAACAAAGGGTCGAGGTCTTCCATTCGAATCTGTCCATAGAACGATCTTGGGTTCCCTTTCGTTGTTGGGTCTCGTTATTCTTGACGGGGTTCACATCATCTGGTATCAGAGCACGGTTTCTAGTTCAGGTTTGCCTATCCTTTAACATTTTTCATTCCTTTGTTTCTTCTTTAGCCGTCCATCCATATCATTTATCTCTTCTTAGCAGAATTTCCTTTACCCTATCTGTTCAACCTTTGTTTGTTCTTGTTGATGTCTAAACTATTGTTCTGGTCTCCCATCTCTTAGTTATTTCGAAAATCTTATTTTTATTATTCACAAAAGCTAGTTGCTGATCAAAAAAAAAAAAAAAAAAAAAAAAAAAAAAAAAAAAAAAAAAAAAAAAATTCACTATTCTGTGCTTCCAAAATTTCAAACTGCCATATTCCTTCTAATTCTAATCTGAAAAAAAAAAAAAATTCCATATTCCTTGTGTCCAAATCTGAAATTCCTTGATTAATTCTTGGTGAATTGTTGCGGGAAATTTTGAGTTGTTTGTTTAGTTTCAAAAGAACTGAAAGAGAATTATCGAGTGAAAGAGTGGTGAGAACATCGGAGGGTAAAAGCCATATTATTTTGAGTGAAACACGAGTGGAGAGTGATCCACATTCTTGAGTGTAAACACGTAAGGGAGTGATTCGTGAGGTCCTTTCTTTTTTGTTTCTTTTCTCTCTAACCTTTGTTTTGCAGCAATCATGACTTACGATAGTGGTAAGAGCATTGCCGAAGATGAAACAAAATTGGCTGATCCGAAAGTTGTTTATGGAGGCCATGATGAGTGAGATGAGGCGTGTGATGAAGATAGAGATGGAGCAGGTTCACGAACGGATAGATCAAATGGAGAATAGACGTGAGGAGCAAAAACAAAACGGTCGTAATTTGCGTAGAAGGGAAAGAGTTCCAGCGAGGGAGGAGGAAGAAGAGCGTTATGGGTCTGGTTTTGATGAAGAAGAAGATCGGGATTCCATTGTTAACAATAGGAGACCCGGAGGAAGATTTGGAGGAGCTAGGAATCGCGAAGATAACAACTTGAGTGGTATTAAGATGAAGATTCCGTCCTTTCAAGGTAGATCTGATCCTGAGGCATATCTTGAGTGGGAGAAGAAGATGGAGTTCGTGTTCGATTGCCACAACTACTCGGAGACAAAGAAGGTAAAATTAGCTGTGATTGAATTTTCTGAATATGCTGTTACTTGGTGGGATCAGCTTGTGATAAACAGGAGGCGGAATAGAGAACGACCAATAGACACATGGGAGGAGATGAAAGTAGTGATGAGAAAGCGGTTCATTCCAAGTTACTACTACAGAGAGTTGTACAAGAAGCTACAAGGTCTTAGACAAGGGAGTCGAAGCGTAGAAGATTACTACAAGGAGATGGAGATTGCTATGATCCGCGCTAATGTAGAGGAGGATCGGGAGGCCACAATGGCTAGATTTTTACTTGGCTTAAACCGGGAGATCCATGATAAGGTAGAGATGCAGCATTATGTGGAATTGGAAGATATGGTGCATATGGCTATCAAAGTGGAACAACAACTCAAGAGAGGGAGTGGGACACGTGCAGGCCATAACTCTAGTTCTACCTCTTGGAAATCGAGTCATGCCAAGCCACTGGACAAGTCACAAACTCCCAAACCCGAGCCCAAGTCCGTGACCACCAGCCACGTTCCTCAAGGTAAAACCGAAGCCTCTACCTCTAGGAATCGTGATATTAAATGTTTTAGATGTCAAGGCAGGGGCCACATTGCAAGTCAATGTCCAAACAAGCAAGTCATGGTGTTGCAAGCCAATGGTGAGATTGTGACCGATTGTGAAGATTCTGACACCGACGACATGCCGCCATTGGAGGACGTTTTCGAGGAGGAGTATTTAGCCCCTGACGCATTGACATTGGTGGCAAGAAGAGCATTGAGCTTGCAAGCAAAAGGAGTCGATGAAATACAGCGGGAGAACATCTTTCACACTAGGTGCTACGTTAAAGACAAGGTATGTAGTGTGATTATTGATGGTGGTAGTTGTACTAATGTTGCAAGCACAATTATGGTGGAGAAATTGGGATTGCCCATGGCAAAGCACCCTAGACCGTACAAGTTGCAATGGCTAAATGATAGTGGTGAGATAAGGGTGAACAAGCAAGTGCTAGTTGCATTTCGAATCGGTAAATACGAAGATGAAGTGATGTGTGATGTAGTACCGATGCAAGCAGGACATTTATTGCTAGGGCGTCCATGGCAGTTCGATAGGCAAGTGAAGCATGATGGCTTTACGAACAAGTACTCTTTTGTACTTAATCAACGATTAATCACTCTTGTACCATTGACACCGCAGCAAGTATACGAGGATCAAGTGAGATTACAAAAGGAGAGTGATCAAAAGAAAGAGAGTGAGCAAAAGAAAAAGAGTGAAAATCAGAGAGGGGCCGAGAAAAATGAGAGAGAAAAAGAAAATCAAAGTTTGGCCCTTGAGAGAAAATCAGAGAGAACACAAAAGAATTTCTATGCAAAAGTGAGTGAGATCAAGCGAGCAATGTTTTCAAATCAGCCGATGATTGTACTTTTGTACAAAGAGGCACTTTTAAACACTAACGAACTAGACCTTGCTTTGCCTAGTTCTATTGTTTCTCTTTTGCAGGAGTACGAGGATGTCTTCCCCGAGGAAACACCACATGGGTTACCTCCAATCCGAGGGATTGAACATCAAATTGATTTTGTGCCCGGTGCAACCATTCCAAACCGACCAGCTTATAGGAGCAATCGTATACAGGTTGATGAAGAGAAGGTACGTGCAATCCAAGAGTGGCCGAGCCCCACAAGTGTAGGTAATGTTCGTAGTTTTCATGGACTTGCTAGTTTCTACCGGCGGTTCGTGAAGGACTTCAGTAGCTTAGCCGCACCGCTTACTGAAGTGATCAAGAAGAACGTTGGATTTCGGTGGGGAGAAGAACAAGAGAAGGCATTTCAATTGATCAAAGAGAAGCTGACTAACGCACCTTTGTTGTCTTTACCTAACTTTTCTAAAACGTTTGAAATTGAATGTGATGCTTCAGGTGTTGGTATAGGCGCCGTTCTTATGCAAGAAGGACGACCGATTGCTTACTTCAGCGAGAAACTCAGCGGGGCAGCCTTAAACTACCCAACTTATGACAAGGAGTTGTATGCATTGGTTCGGGCTTTAGAAACATGGCAGCACTACCTATGGCCTAAGGAGTTCGTGATTCACACCGATCATGAGTCCTTGAAACACTTGAAGGGCCAACACAAGCTAAACAAAAGGCATGCGCGATGGGTGGAGTTCATAGAGACGTTTCCATACGTCATTCGGTACAAGCAAGGTGATGATTTGAGGGCAAATCCTTTTCAAGAGGAGGGGAATGATGGAGATCAAGGCACCACTTCAAAGGACCTCGTTCAAGTACCAATTGGGCCAGTTACGAGAGCACGAGCAAAGAAGTTCAAGGATGTACTCAACGGGCTCATTCAAGAGTTATGGGCTCAAGCAAATTCGTGGAGGCCCATTGGGCATGATCCACCTGGGCAACAAAGAATCATCACTTTGATTCAAGTTCTAGAAGGATCCGGTCAAGGCCAATAAATTGGCTGGTTTACTTTCCTTTTCCAAGTCAATTAATTTGGCTGATTGACAACCATTTCAGACTTTCCATAATTTTAGGCACCTTCCATTTTAGACTTTTCCAATTTCAGTCTTTCCAATCTATTTTAGGCACCTTCCATTTTAGACTTTTCCATTTCAGACTTTCAATCTATTTCAGTCTATTTTGGCTGCTAATGTCAGACATTATTAGCCTTAATTTTAGGCCCTTAATTTTAGTCTTTTAGAACCAAATTCGTTTCTCTTTATTGTATGAAGCATCTAGGGTTGAAAACAGGTTATAAATAGCCTGCACTCATTGTAATAGAACATCATTGATCATTAATAAAAACTGGTGAGGTTTATTCTCTTTGGTTCTTTGAAGAACTACTTGAACTTATCGGGATTTCCCGTGGCGTTCATCTCGACTTATCAAACGGAAACTCCATCACCGTTTGTGGCGTCTTCCTTATACCGAGGTTCTTGTTTGTCATAAACAAAGGGTCGAGGTCTTCCATTCGAATCTGTCCATAGAACGATCTTGGGTTCCCTTTCGTTGTTGGGTCTCGTTATTCTTGACGGGGTTCACATCAGACACTGAAAGTGAGCAAAATAGCTCTGTATAATACATTCAGCAATCTATAATATAAATTAAAACTTGAAGCAGAGAGAGAAAATTTTTTCCCTCCTCCATACACCGCCACGTCATAATCTCTGCATTCACATTCGTCTATGTCATCCTTCTCTCTATTCAATTCATTCACTCTCACACTTGATTCTCTCTCTCACACGTTCTAATAATTCTAATGCTTTCTCTCTTTCTTCTTAATTATTCTTATCAGTAACTCATCAATCTCCCACTCTCCTCTTAGTAACGCTTCAGCTACTCATTAAATTACTCTAAATTAAATAAATGGGCATTAAGTTGGTCACCCTTTTAACTTCCCACCGTTCACCCACGAAATCCATCTTGCTTGGCAACCCTTTTCACATTCCAACGATTACACCCACAAGGTCAAACATCAAAGCAATGAGATTTTTTATTAAAGGTGCACAGCTGAACCAGAATTTTACTTGCAAATGCCACAAAAACTTCTCATTCATAACATAGCTTACACGGCCTTGGCTCTCAATCTCCATCAATTACAAACAGGTTTCTCTTTCTCTCCAAACCATCAAAAGCAATTCCAACAATTAAACCTGCTGTGTAAAAATTTATATGTGGCTTTGAAAGGAGAGTCTGGCAAAAGCCTATGCATGTGTACTAAGGCAAAGGATTAAGCTCTTGAGAAATCGCCTACAAGGTGTGTGTCAAAATGCTTGACCATATACCACTCATTCCAGAAGCTTCTCCTAACTGAATCTCTCCATTCCAAAGGGTCAAAGTCTCTGCCGCTTCATTGTTAACGCTGCTTTCACTACCTCTTAAGCCCAGCCAAGTGAGTTATGACATTATGAATGTTGTATATTTTTTATTAACTGTAACACCCAATATGTAGAACTAACCAATGGAGAGACTAAATCAAGAATAGCACAATGGAAGATTTAGAAAGAAATATCACAAAAGGTACAATTGAAATAACACCAAATCTACAATTGTGATAACACAGAAGCTTCGATTTATCTATGTAACATTCCTCTGCACTTGGGCTCTTCGTCCCAAGGCAATGCGTCTCATATTTCCCCCTCTCTCTCACACACGTCCCATATTTCCCCTAACGCAACCCCTTAACATGTGCCTTCTACTCTGTACTTAAGGTTAATCAAAGAGAAATGCTCTCTCTTTCTCTCTCTCTCTTTTTCAAATTCGGTTTAATTGAACTATTGGTTTCTCTATTGGTTTTTATGTGAGCTTTTGCAGTAAAAGCTTGAGCCCATTCATAGAACTAGGATTGAAGGAGCAAAGATGTTGTGGATTGTGTTTGCTTGGTAGTGTTTATATTGCACTCTGTCTTTTATTATCAATTGGGATTGAAGGAGCAATGAATTAGCAATTTTTTATTATCTTTTCTTTTTCCAAGTTTCTGTGTATGTGAGCTTTCGAATTTGTAGATAGATTCGAAATTTGAAAGAAGTATTGGATTATAATTCTCTTTGGGTTCCATTTGGGATTTGCAAGTTGTAATTTGATCAAAGTTGGAATCTTTTTATATTTATTTCTTTAGAATTAAATGACCTTGATCTTTGAGATTGTGTATTTGAAAGTTTAATTAAGAAGTGGGCCTTTTTTTTTTTTAAATTCATTTTCGTAGTGAGTTTGTGCATTGGGATTACAATTTGGGAGTTTCTTTGCAAATTTGAATTTATCATTGAGAAAAAAAGTGTGGGTATTTAGATATTTGAAGAATTTAATTGGTTTGTAAGGAGGAAAATAGGTGTGGAATAAATGTTGATTGTTATTTAGATATTATTTTGTCGGCTATAATGATTTACATTAAATGGAGAATTTAAACTTGAATGGAGCATTCCTAATTATTAGACGTAGGGCACATAATTTTTGAAGAATCAAAATGTGAATGGACTATCTTAATTTCATTTTAATGAAAAATAATAATGGCTTTAAAACTTCTAAATTAAATGTATATGACTCCCTTTTTCTTCTTAGTATTTGTATGGGAAACATTTACATATATGGTATCATATATTAGAAAATGATTTATATTTTTGAATTAGAGTAGGATAAGATATGAAAAAGTTGTATCATTTGCAAGAATATCGATTAAACATAGTACAAATTAAATTCATATAAAAAAGTAATTACATATTCTGCGCATCGCGCGGGTTTGCGACTAGTTAGGTTAATACATGGAACTGCCTTTATATAGGCAGAGTAGTGTGTGCAGTACAAGAATGTGCAGTACAAGTATATTGGGCCTAAAGCCCAGTAAGCCTACAATAAGCCTATAATATATACTAACATCCCCCCTCAAACACAAGGTGGTGACGAAGAAGCCATCTTGAGTTTGGACACAAGATCGCGTAAGCGTCCCGGTGGATGGGACTTGGTGAAGACATCAGCAAGCTGGTCCTCAGAGGAGACAGATAGTAAGTGAAGAGCACTCTGCTGAAGATGATGACGAATGAAGTGACAATCGATCTCAATGTGCTTGGTGCGCTCATGAAAAACATCATTATGGGCAATGTGAATAGCACTACGATTGTCGCAGTGAATAGGAGTACTGGTGGTCTGGGGAGCACCCATGTCAGCCAGGAGCCAACGAAGCCAAAGGAGTTCCGAGGTGGCATCGGCGAGAGCACGGTACTCAGCTTCAGTACTGGAACGAGCAACAACAGACTGTTTCTTGCTACGCCAAGAGATAAGAGAGGAACCCAGTAAGAAGCAGTAACCTGTGGTAGAGCGACGATCAGTGGGATCTCCAGCCCAGTCTGCATCAGCATAGGCGCGCAACTCAAGGGAAGACTGTGCCGAGAAGTGAAGACCATGAAAGAGTGTCCCCTTGATGTACCTCAAAATACGAAGAACTGCAGCATAATGAGTGGAGCGAGGAGCAGACATGAACTGACTAACCAGATGAACAGCATAAGCAAGGTCCGGACGGGTGACAGTAAGATAGATGAGACTGCCCACCAACTGTCGGTATAAAGTAGCATCAGAGAGAGGCTCACCATCAGTAGTATTGAGCTTGACATTAAGCTCTAAGGGAGTGGAGACAGTCTTGCTATCAGTGAGACCGGCCTTAGAGAGAAGATCAGAAGCATACTTGGCCTGAGAGAGATAGTAACCATCAGAAGAGGAGGTGACCTCAAGACCGAGAAAGTAGCTAAGAGTGCCAAGATCTTTCATCTCAAACTGTTGACTAAGGAATGTCTGTAGATCACAGATGCCTGCAGTGTCATCACCTGTAATAATCATGTCATCAACATAAAGAAGAATGAGAGTGATACCAGTAGATGTATGACGAATGAAGAGAGCTGAATCATATGAACTAGGGGTGAAACCCTGCTGAGCAACCACAGAACTGAACTTAGCAAACCAAGCCCGAGGAGCTTGCTTAAGACCATAGAGAGCACGGCGAAGGCGACAAACTTGATTCTGAGAATCAGGGTAGCCAGGAGGTGGCTGCATGTAGACTTCCTCAAGAAGATCACCATTGAGGAAGGCATTTTTCACATCCATCTGAAACAGAGGCCAATGACGAACAGCAGCAACAGCAAGTAAAGATCGAACAGAGGTAAGACGAGCAACAGGAGCAAAAGTCTCCTCATAATCAATGCCATATTCCTGAGTGAATCCCCTAGCAACCAAGCGAGCCTTGTAACGTTCAACGGATCCATCAGCCCGAGTCTTGATCTTATAGACCCATTTACAACCAACTGCAGACTTGCCAGGAGGCAAAGTGGTCATGTCCCAAGTATGAGTCTTGTGAAGTGCATCAAGTTCATCAGCCATAGCTTGCTGCCAAAGAGGATTAGTGCTAGCCTCACGATATGTATGAGGCTCATGGAGGGTAGCAAGGGCAAAATAACAATGATAATCAGAAAGATGAGAAGGAGGAGCCCTTACCCGAGTGGAACGACGTATATCTGTGGGAGACTCTGATGGTGCTGATGGTGCAGGATCCGAATCAGGCGAGCCAGCAGTTGGAGACAAAACCAAAGATGGGACATCTGAAGAGCTAGGAGGCGGGACAGAGTCCCTCACAGGGTCAGGGTAAAGGTCAATGGAAGGATCAGTGAAAATGGGAGCCATGGAGGAAGAGATAAAGGGAAAATGTTGACGACTAGAAAAAGTCTGATGTTCCCAAAATTCAACATGACGGGAGATACGAAGGCGACGAGATATGGGATCATAGCAACGAAAACCCTTTTGAGAGATACCATAGCCAAGAAAACAACACAGCCGAGACCTTGGTTCAAGTTTGTTTCGTTCATGGGAAGGAAGAGAGACAAAACAAACACAACCGAATACTCGAAGAGAGGAATAGTCTGGGAGTTTGTCATAAAGTAACTCAAAGGGAGATTTCTTGTGAGTAGTAGGTGAAGGAATGCGATTTATGGTGTAAACGGCAGTGAGAGCCGCTTCACCCCAAAAACGCTCAGGGACAGAGGCAGATATGAGGAGGGTACGCACAACATCAAGAATATGACGAAGTTTGCGTTCGGCACGACCATTTTGTTGAGAGGTATAGGGACAGGAATAGTGGGGAAGGGTGCCATTAGAATCCAAAATGGAGAGGAAAGATTTATCATGATATTCTTGGGCATTATCTGACCGAAAAACCTTAATTGTGCGAGAAAATTGTGTTTGGATCATTTTGTGGAAAGTTTGAAAAATAGAAACAAGGTCAGAACGATGTTTTAACAAGTAAATCCAAGTGAATCTAGAATAATCATCAACAAATATCACAAAATAGCGAGATCCCCCCTCAGTGGTAAATGGAGCAGGACCCCAAACATCAGAATGAACAAGGTCAAAAGGTGCAGAAGAAAAAGAGTCACTGTTATTAAATGGTAATTTTGTTTGTTTGCCAAATTGACAAGACATACAATCAAATTTATTAAAACTAACAGACCCTAAGTGACCTTGAGAAGCTAATAATTGAAGACGAGATAAAGAGGCATGACCAAGACGAGAATGCCATAAGTCTGGAGATAAGGTGGTTGTGGCAGCAACAGAGGAAGAGACCATATGTGAGGGAATCTGCAAGTTGCATAGCTCAAACAAACGTCCAGTCTTACGGCCTGTCCCAAGCAGCTTGCCCGTCAGTGGATCCTGCACATCAACACCATGATTAGAAAAGTGGAGATCAAGGCCAAGTTCACAAAGTTGACCAACAGAAAGAAGATTGAGGGACAACTTTGGAACAAGATATGTATTAGGGATAGTCAAATCAGGAGAAGATATAGTGCCTATGTGACTAACAGACATATGTGAGCTATCAGCAGTGTAAATGATAGGGGAAGGAGCTAAAGGCGTCTTTTGAGAAAAATGGGAAGCATGAGGAGTCATGTGATTACAGCAAGCTGAGTCTAAGAGCCAAGATTTGTTACCTGAGGTGACTGAAAGGGCAGGGGAAGGTTGAGACATATACCGATGAAACATACTCTCAAGTTGAGAGACAGTGACCACAGGATCATCAACAGGGGCAGAACTCACAGCGGCTGCTTGTGGACGAGGAAAAGTACCTCGGGACTGATGTTGTTTCCTTTTGTCATCCTTTTTCTTGCGGTAGCACTCAGTGATGTCATGACCTGGTTTTTGACAGTACGTGCAAATACGACGAGATCAATCAGAAGAAGATGGAGGACGGGGTGTAGCCAGGACAACATCTGAAGAAGACAAATGATGGTGAGGACGTCGATTTTCCTCAGAAATAAGCTCCTTGACAGCAGCATCAAGTGAAGGAAGAGGAGAACGACTAAGCAAAGCAGCTCGAGTAGGTTCAAAGTCCTCACGGAGACCCATCATAAACTGTGTGAAGCGACGACGATCTTTGTACTTGGCAAAAAGATCGATGTCTTCAGCATATCGAAGTGGTGGATCAGCTGCAGCTAGTTGTTCCCACATAGAAGCAGTCTGTGAGTAATAATCAGAAATAGACTGACCTGATTCTTGGCGCATTTGATAAAGCTTGACTTCAATATGAAACTCCAAGGCAAAGTCATAAGTGCAGTTGTACCGAGTGGCCAAGAAAGACCAGGCCGCTTGACCTGTTTCCAATCGAGGAAGGAGACTGCTAATGGCAGGCACAGAGGTGTTAATGAACCAGGAAAGGATCCGGCATTGGATGCTTTCCCACTCCTCAAGACGAGCCTCAAAATCATCAACCTGAACAACTGCTGCAGCTACAGAGTCACCATCAGAACTATCGGAATCTGTGTCAGACCTAGGCACTGGTTTTGGAATGTCACCAGTAACATAACGCCAAAGTCGACGCCCTTTGAGAAATACAGTCATGTTTTGGGACCAAGCATGATAAGAAGCGGGTCCATCAAGAATAACAGTAATGGGATGTGTAATCTCATGACCTGAAGTAGAACCCATACCTGGAAGAGCCGGATGAGAAAACGGACTTAAAAAATGGAATCTACGCGAAAAACCGTGAAGGACAGTGTTTTTTTTTTTTTTTTTTTTTTTTTTTTCCTGTCCGGTCAACGGCGGCGGCGGTCAATGGTGACGGACTAGGGCTGACGTCACTAGGGTTGACGTCAGCGTGATGTCACTAGGGCTGACGTGGCACGGCAGATGGAGAGAGTGCGCGTGAGGCGCGTGAAGGCGCGTGGCGACGCTGGTCGACGCGTGGAAGCGCATGCGCGCGTGGCTAGAGAACCCGAGTCTTCTAGCGGCGCGTGCGGGGCTGGATCCGGCCGATTTTGGTGGCAATGGACAGATCTTGATGATATTTATCCAATGAAGCTGTGTTTGAGTCAAACAGCAACTCGGAGATGAGGATTCCGAGGAAGGCAGAAACGACGAGAGGGTTTGTGATCTTAGGGAAGAGACCGTGGACCCGTAGAAGCGGAGGAACGCAGGATTTTGCCTAGTGAAGGCCACAAAAAAGTGGCTCTGATACCATGTTGAGAATAAGAAGAGAGAGAGAAAACAGAGACTGAAAGTGAGCAAAATAGCTCTGTATAATATATTCAGCAATTAGGTTAATACATGGAACTGCCTTTATATAAGCAGAGTAGTGTGTGCAGTACAAGAATGTGCAGTACAAGTATATTGGGCCTAAAGCCCAGTAAGCCTACAATAAGCCTATAATATATACTAACAATTATTTCCACCAATGTCTCTCTCTTTCAGTATCTCTCCAACACGGAAATCTCTCACTTTCTCTCTATCTCTCATGGCATATCACTCCCTTTCTCACTCACTCACTCTCACGGCAAATCAAGGAGCTTTGAGATCTGGAAAATCAAGCAGCTCTTTGAAGACGACGACAAACACCTCCGGAGAAGTTGCCGATCAACATCTCCGCCTCCTTTACTGAAGCTTCGCTCCTTGGGATCACGACATCGACAGTCGCCGCCTCCTTTTCCAAGCTCCCCTCTGTTGGGGCAACGGAAGCTTTTGACACTACTTAGTTAGGCCAAATTACCGTCTATGTGTGAATTAAATTAAATAACCTTCCAAGCAATAAAGAGAGAAATAATCACGCAATAATCAAAAAAATCAACCACACAAGAACACGCCAAATTTACGTGGAAAACCCTCCAGTGTAGAGGGAAAAACCATGGGGCAAATCCGATCAATCCACTATAATAAAATAGAGATTACAATACTCAAGTTTATGCCCAAACTTGAGTTCAAAATAAATTGAGAAATCACTCTTTAGGAATAAATACAATCTCACCATAAAAAAACTGGAACCCAGTGAAACCAATAACATAGTAAGATCCTTGAATACTTCAACTCTCCGCGGTTGTAGCACCCAAAATCCCTCCTAGAGAAACCCCCAATTTATCTCCTTGTGTGTGTCTTGAACCAAAGAAAAAAACCTCACTTTTTTCTTTCTCACCAGTGCTACACAGTGCACTGCTAGGTTCTTTCTCACTGATACAAAAGCACGCACACACACTGCCTTTTATATCAGAACCTACCGCCTCACATACTCCTATTTCTAATAGAATTGGAGACTTGCTTTGCTTGGGAAACACGCTCATTAATTGAGAATGAATCAAGTGTGGGCTGTACACCTAAAAAGCGGTGCACCCAACACCCTCCTTATTCAGGAGATCTTTGCTCCTAACCCACACTTTTTGTCGAAGTTTGGTGAATTTTTGTTTTGAAAATGTGTAGTTTTTTTATTGGTTGGTGGGAGATGGTTTTTGCTGGGATTTAATGATAGAAGAAAATGCAGAGAGAAAGAGTTTTGCTATGATTTTTTATGGGTGACTCTGGTTGATCGATGTACACAGTTGGGGTGATCGTGAAACCGTGGTTGGCTGTGGATTGGAGAAAGAAGATCAGTGAAAGGAGAAAGGGAAAAGATAGAGATGGGAAGAAATAATAGAAAAACTAATAAAAAAATATTCAAATGTGAATAGAGAAAAAATAAATAAATAAAGAGACTGATGCAATTGTACGTGAATATTAAGATAACTAAATGAGAAAAAGTAGGGACTTTAATTATAATTTGGCTCAAATTACCTTGAGATTGATGTAAATGCTCTAACTAATAATGTCGCTGAGTTCCACGCGAAAAAGCTGCAACGGAAAATTCAATGGTCAAATATCCCTAAAGAAAAGGCCGGCCTTCTTGATTACTTAAACAACTTGTTGCTTTTTAAAAACATTCTTGAATCATCATCATCTTCTTCTTCTTCTTCTTTTTTCATATTACCAATTGGGGGGATGATAAATAATAGAATTTGAATCTAAAATATCTTGATTTTTTTTTTTTTTTTTTGATTACTGTAGACACTAATATGGATAGAAGGGGACATTATTTAGATTTGAAAGATTACATGAATGATGGTTTCAACTAATTAATTCATGGGGGGACCCACATTTTATGTGAGATGAGGGAATACGCGTATATTTGTTTTTCAAGAGTACTAAATAATTTTCGTTGAAGGAGAGGGGAGATGCTTTTTTATTTTATTTTTTAAACAATTAGGAAGTGGGATTTGAATTTTTAATAAAAGAATCAAATGTTACTAAATCATAAAACTTTTGGTAAATTAGTAATATGATTATTGATTAATCATTTTATAAAAAAAAATGAATTAATCAATAAATATATATATATATATATATAATATATATATATATATATATATATAATATATATAATATATATATATATATAAGAATATAAAAACCGGTCTAAGCCTTAAAACTAGTCAAACAAAAACTAGGGAAAAGATTGACCAAATGTTAAAAGAATTAAATAAAGTAAAAGGAGAACCCTCCACAATAAACGTAATAAATAAAAATGAAGTCACTGTTGAAACATGCTCTTCAAATTCCGAAACAACTTCTGATGAAGAAATTGATAAACTTGAAAAAGCTTTTGGTAAACTCCAAAGAATAACTAATAAAAAACCAAACCCAACAACTTTCACAAAAAATTGGTATCCCAGGCCTACACCTCCAGATATGCAATTTGAAGAAAGAAGCTTTCAACACCAATTCTCGGTGTCTGCTGATAAACTTTATGAATGGAACATTGATGGACTTTCTGAACAGAAAGTTCTTAATAAACTTAGCCATTTAACCATGGTTGCTAATAGTTACATGACTAATCATCAATTAAATCATCCTGAAATAATTGATTTATTAGCCACAGGTTTCTCTGGAACATTGAAATCTTGGTGGGAGAAACATCTCACTGAGGAATCTAGAGATCTTATTAAAAATTCTGTTAAGAAAGACGAAGAAGGTAACCCCATCTTCGATGAAAGAATTGGAATGGGAATTCCTGATGGAGTCAATACTCTTGTCTTCACAATAATAAGACACTTCATTGGTACACCTAGTAACATCACCTCTAGGATCCATGGCCAATTAAGTAATCTTAAATGTCCAACCATGAGTGACTTTAGATGGTATTCAGATGTCTTTACCTCTAGAGTAATGTTAAGAGACGATAGTAATAAACCATTTTGGAAAGAAAAATTCATTGATGGTTTACCTAATCTTTTTGCTCATAAGATTAGGACAGTATTAAGCGACTTCAGTGGGATCATTGATTATGATACCCTCACATATGGAGACATCATAAGCACTATTAAACAAGAAGGTTTAAAAATGTGCATTGAGCAAAGAATTGCTAAACAGCAAAGTGATAATAAAAGAAAAGCTAAATATGAAATGGGAAATTTCTGTGAACAATATGGAATCTTTCCCATGGCTCCTTCACAAAGGAAATATGTTAAACATAAAAAAGAAAAATATGATAAACAACGAAAAATTTGGAAGAAAAGAAAAAATTTTCAACCAAATGAATACTATAATAAAAATAAAAGATTTTCTAAAAAATCTAATAAAAATTATAAAAAATATGATAATAAAAAATTTGATAAAAAGAAAACAAAATGTTTTAAATGTGGTAAATATGGTCATTATGCCAATGACTGTAAAGTTAAACAAAAAATTAACCAACTTCAAATAAATGATAAAGAAAAAGAAGAATTATATAATCTTCTTGAATTAAAAAATACTGATAGTGAAAATGAAATATCACCAGATGAGATTGAATCCTCCTCTGATGAATATTCATCTTCATCATCCTCAACCCCAGATATTAAATTTGCTTGCACTGATAATTGTTGTGCTAGTAAATCCATAAATGTAATTTCTAAACAAGAGGAACAAGAAGAGTTGCTCCTCGAAGCAATAAGTAAAATTAATGACCCAGAGTTAAAAGCAAGCATGCTTCACAAACTCAGGAAAATGCTAAATAAAAAAGAAGCAACTAAAGATGATAAATTACCCAAACCAACAATCAGTCTTTCTGAAACCCTTGAAAGATTTAATAAACTTAAACCAAAGAAAATAAGCCTTGAAGACTTACAATCTGAAATAAATCAAATTAAAAGAGAAATCATCCAATTAAAAGCTGTAAATGAACAGCTTGAAAGCCAAAATGCTAAATTGGAAGGTAAAAATAATAAACTGGAAGATCGTGTATCTATCCTTGAACTTGATAAAATATTTAAACCCACTAATAATAATGATTCTTCTTCTGAAGATGAAAATCCTGAATCCTCTACAAGAAGAATGAATAAATCTGATGATGAAATAAGATATTGCAATTTATTAAACAAAATAACACCTATAAGATGGCATACAAATGTTAAATTAATAATTGACGACCATGAAATTGAAGTCATTGTTCTAGTAGATTCTGGAGCTGACTTAAATTGCATCCAAGAAGGTCTAATTCCTACTAAATATTTTGAAAAATCAACTGAAAGATTAAACTCTGCTAATGGTAGCAAAATGCATATTAAATATGAAATTAATAATGCTCATGTTTGTAAAGACAAAGTTTGTTTTAAGACATCTTTTGTCCTTGTTAAAAATCTAAATGATAAAGTAATCCTTGGATTACCATTTATCCATTTGTTATTACCTTTCACAACAGATGTGGATGGTATTACAACTGCTCCTTTTGGACAGCCTGTTAAATTCAACTTTCTCAATTTAATTGAGGAAAATGATATTAAAATCTTAAAAGACAATTTGATCTCCCAATCAATTTGTTTGATAAAAAATAAACAAAAACATTTAAAGTTTTTAAAAGATGAAGTTCACTACCAAAGAGTTCAACAACAATTAAACTGTAAAATCCTTCAACAAAAGATTGAAAGATTTCACGAAAAATTAAACCAAGAAGTTTGTTCTAATTTCCCCAATGCCTTTTGGAATAGAAAAACTCATGTTGTTAAATTACCATATGTTAAAGATTTCAATGAAAGAAATATTCCTACTAAAGCCAGACCAATCCAAATGAATCAAGAAATCATGGAGTTTTGTAAAAATGAAATTAATGATTTACTTGAGAAAAAGATAATCAGGCCTGGTAAATCCCCTTGGTCTTGTCCTGCCTTCTATGTTCAGAAAAATGCTGAACTAGAAAGAGGTGCCCCTAGACTTGTAATCAATTACAAGCCTTTGAATAAAGTCCTGGAATGGATAAGATATCCAATTCCAAATAAACAAGATTTAATAAATCGATTGAGCGATTCAGTCGTTTTTAGTAAATTTGATCTTAAAAGTGGATTTTGGCAAATCCAAATCCATGAAGATGATAAATATAAAACTGCATTCACCACCCCATTTGGCCATTATGAGTGGAATGTAATGCCCTTTGGATTAAAAAATGCCCCGAGTGAATTCCAAAATATTATGAATGACATTTTTAATCCCTTTAGTAAATTTTGCATTGTCTATATAGATGATGTTCTCATTTTTAGTAAATCCATTGAGGAACATTGGAAACATTTGAATTCATTTCTAGACACTATTAAATATAGTGGATTAGTTGTCTCCTCCCCAAAGATTAAACTTTTTCAAACTAAAATTTGATTCCTTGGTTACAACATCTATCAGGGTAAGATAAGTCCCATAGATAGAGTCATCAAGTTTGCTGATAAATTTCCTGATGAAATTCTTGATAAATCTCAACTCCAAAGATTTTTGGGTTCATTAAACTATGTTGCTGATTTCTATCAAAATCTTAGAAAACAATGAAAGCCTCTTTTTGATAGACTTCAGAAAAATCCTCCTCCTTGGACATCTGTTCACACTTCAATTGTCCGAGATATTAAAAAGTATGTTAAGACTTTGCCTTGTCTTGGCATTCCAACAATAAATTCTTTCAAAATTGTTGAAACTGATGCCTCCGATATTGGATACAGTGGTATTCTGAAGCAAAGAATAAGCCTAGATTCTCCCGAGCAAATTGTTCATTTTCATTCTGGTGTCTGGAGTAAAGCGCAAAATAATTATAGTACTATTAAAAAAGAAATTTTATCTATAGTACTATGCATTGATAAATTTCAAACTGATTTGATAAATCAAAAATTTCTCATTCGAATTGATTGCAAGTCTGCAAAATATGTTTTGGAAAAAGATGTTGAAAATATTGCATCAAAACACATTTTTGCCCGATGGCAGTCTATATTAAGTATTTTTTATTTTGAAATTGAATACATTAAAGGAAGCCAAAATTCTATCCCTGACTTCCTCACCCGTGAATTTTTGCAGAATAAAGATGGCGGGTAAAAACTCCAAAAAAGCCGCCACTAGCAAAGTTCCACCCAATAAACTCCCAGAAATAAAACCAGAGCTAGTCACCCCTAGCCAGCTTGTTAGGTATGATCCCAACCAGGCCAGCCCAAATAAACCATCATCCTCCAGGATGGTATCTCTAGGAAAACCTGCCCAAAGCAGCACTTCCTTTGCTAAAGCCCTCACTAAGTCCTATGACCCATTTAATAAAAAGATTGTTTCCAGCCACTCCAGCAGCCCCAATTAAAAACAGAAACAACAAAAAAGCTGTTTCTCCTCACCACCTACTCTTCGCAGAAAAACTTTTTCCAATAGAGTTTGAACACCGAAGAATTGAAGATCCCCTCCACTTAATAAAATCCTACTTCCCACCTCATCCCACTGACGGAGCCCAGCAGCATTACTGACCCTCAGTTCCATACAAAACCATTCACTTTTATCAGAACATTCTCCAGCAAGAAGGTTCTGTTGAGATTAAATCCATCTTTGATAAAACCCCTGGCCCTACAAATAAGGGTCTCCTCTTTCACAAAATAGAAATTATTAAATTTACTCATCTGAGAGATTGGGGTCAACCCAAAATATTTAAACCCAAAATATTTATCAACAATGGTTTTATTTTCTTTTGTCCACTTTGAAGTGGATAGAACATTTAATTCTTTTAATTATGAATAATATTTATCAACAAAATCAAAGAAGTGAATGTTCATTCTTAGATCTTGCATTACAAATTTCCATTTATTAAAGATTAATTGCTTTTCTTCTTTATCATGGGTTTTGCGATGTTTTTCTCGCTTACCCTTGTTTTTCTCAGAATCAAATTCTGAATTTAACATTTCCCAATTTATTTCAAAAGGTTTTTTAATAACATTTAATTGGTTATCAGTTTCACCAAGTATTTCAGAAGCAGTTGGTTCTAAAGATTCATTATCAGATTCAACGGCTTCATTTGTTTTATTATCAACTGTGTAATAGGCTGAATTTACTTGAGAAGAATCTTCTTTAACACCTTTTAATTTAATATCCTTGATATCTTTATTGTCTTTTTTATCATTCTTTTCTTTTTGTTTATTAAGATTTAGTTCATTAAGATATTTTTCTAAATCTTTTTCTCTTTCTAGATCTTGATCTCTTTTACTAGTTGAAGAAGAACCAGAAAATGAGCGTCTTGAGCTAGAATATTTTATCATTGAGGGTATTCTTGGTTTACTATGGTCGAACCTAATTTTCACAGTTCCATCATGGTACTGCATAACAGATTCTAGGTTATCTTGTTTGGCAATATTTATTGGGTTTGGAATTGTGGGTGGCATCTCATTTGGGAGATTCCATTCCTCAGGAAGTTTGATATCTTCCCATTTAATCATTTTTGGGACACTTACATTAATGTCTTCCCTACTGGCTTGTAGGAGCAAAGTTTGATCTTGGGGATCTTTTATTAAAGCTTGAGGATTCAAGTTTGTTTTAAACAGCTTGTAGTATATTCTATATACTAAAGCAAGAGGACGACTTCCTTCTATCATGTGATATCCAGAAGTATTTATTCTTAGGGTTAGTGCTTTTTCAGGAGCACCATCATCTAGGCTTAAGGTTAGATCTGGGTTAACATTAAACCAAATATATATATATTTAAATAATCATATAACGAGTTTTATTTCCACACAAAATACTCACTTATAATGATTGCCAAAAGTCTTGTAACTGAATTGACATTATTTATTCTTCGATATGAGCAGAACTATAGTTCAAATCCTCCCCCAATAATCAAATTACAAAAAACAAAAATAGACTAATATTAATTTTCACTATTTTTTTTTATTAGATCATGAGACCATCAATCTAGAGTCTATACACTAACAACATACGATTCATATTGAACTTAGACATAAGATTATTTTCTTTTTAGAAGGGTGTAATTAGACTATACAGCCATTTTTTTTCTTTTTTTGGGTACGTCTAACTACACCAAAGCATTTAAGCCTTTAAACAAATATATATATATATATATATATATATATATATATATATATATATATATATATATATATATATATATTTATGTATTAATTATTATATTTTATTTTTCACATCTTGAGCAAAAGCACAAGGGTTTCGGCTTTTCTCTTGAAATCTAGCTTTTCAAGGAGAATGGACACACACCTTATCCTAGCAGGGGTGGGCATATACCCGCGAAACCCGACCCGCCCGACAAAACCGGCCGACCCGAGTAACCGCCCGCCCGCCCGAAGATTAATGAGAATAACGGGTTTCTGTTTTTTTTTTGTTTTTTTTTTCCAAATCTTTGTCTCCCTCTTTCTCTCTCATTTTCGTGTCTGCCGCACACTTCTACATGTCTTCTACATGGACTTAAATATCAATTAGAATCAGACTATATATCAGCAATTACCCTCACTTCCAGACAAACTAGATAAGATCTTGCTAATAACACTGAATCTCATGACTTTTGATTTTGAAAATTATAGCCAAACCCGACTGACCCGACCAACCCGTCTAGGAAATTTTTCCAAACCCGGGTCGGGTCCATTACAAAATTTGAATATAACATCTTACAATAAAAAAAATAATAACAATAAAATACATGAAGTTTTATAAAGTCCTTCTACGAGTCTTCAACATGGGTTCGGAGCTTATCTTTCCTATGCCACAACTTGAATCCCATTCTCACAAAAGTGTCACCTCCTGCTTGCTTGCCAACATCTTGCCTAAATAGGTAACAACATAAACAAAATGCTACATCCTTTTCTATGCTGTATTCCAACCAATTTTTGTGTTCAATAAACCAATCAGCATTAAACCGACGCATTGATCCACCAATTTCTGTTTGAGGTAAATTGTGGGGAACAAGTCAATAAGGACCCTTTTGTATACTTGCTCTTCTTATATTATCTTGATCATTAGGATGATAAAATGTAGAGACGTAGCCAAGATTTCTATTGGGCGGGAGCCGAAGTATGAACTTTTATTTATTTATTTATTTTTTTTATGAAACTCTAAAGTAGCATATATTTTGTATTAACAAAATACCAACAAATGAAAAGACACATAATAACTATTTTTTAATACATTGCTATACAAATTATCTAATAAAATGAAAGTTGTTATTATTATTTTTTTATTTTTTTTATTATTGAAATCACCTATAACTGATTGTGTATTAAACGTCGCATTAAATAAAAGTTATGTTTATATCTCATTACATGTACAATAATATATATATATAAATACATATATACCTATATATATATATATATATTTACAATAATATAGTATATATATATATATTAAGAATAATTATTATTGCTATCTGCTAAGTGAAAAAGAAAATCTAAAAATAAATAAATAAATAAAACATGTGAGAACAGATCTCACAAAAGAAACTAAAGTTTTTAAGCTATTAAGTTTTAAAATAATGAATTTCTAACCAAAATTGTCTAATACCTACTAAAGTCATTTCACTTTCATTAGAGAAATAAAATATTTTGGTATTAGTCCATAATAAATTAAAGAAATTTAATAATAAAATATTTATTAGATTTATATTTTCTTCCCATACTCATTAGACCAATGAATACCCATTTATTTCCATTTTAACCCACATCTCCACTTAAGCAGGCTGTAGCTGGGGTAGCAAAAAACCAACCCGACCCGCCCGACCAATGGCCGACCCGCTCACCCGCCCGCCCGCCCGCTCACATATATACGGACGGATACGGATACGGATATTTTAAATATCCGGATAACGGACGGATAACGGTTTTTGGAATTTTATTCGGACGGATACCCGCCCGCCCGACAATATTTAATTAAATAATATATATATATATATATATATAAATATATATATATATATATTATATAAATATATATATATATATATATATATATATATATAAACCCATGTACCCAGCCCTTACCCATTAAAAACCCATATAACATGCTTGGTAGTTGCTTAGTTGGTAATTTAGGTTAATATGAATTTATAGAAATTAGAATGTATGATTATTTATTTAGCATGCTTGGTAGTTGCCTAGTTGGTTGGCAATTTAGGTTTATATGAAATTGATTTTTTGTATTTGTATTTGTATGTGCTTAGGAATTATTGCTATTTGCATTTATGTTTGGTTTTTTATATATAAGAATGGTTTTAAAAGTTAGCAAATAAGGAGGCTTAATAGTAAAAAAATGGCTAAAAAAATTAAATTAATAGGCCCAATAACATATAATGGTTGATTTGGCTTTAAAATGGCCCAAAAAAGCCCCAAAAAGTCCAAAATTATGATATGGGCTGATATGGGCTGAATGTTTAAAATTAACTTGCAGGCCCAAAAAAAATCCAAAAAAGCCCATTTGCAAGCCTATAAACCCGACCACCCGCCCGACCACCCGCCCGCCAAACCCGCTCAACCGACCCGCCCGCCCGATCATTTCAACGGACGGTTAACGGACGGATTATCCGTGAGATTATTTTCTACGGACGGACAACGGATTTGTCCAAAACCCGAACCGCCCGACCCGAACCCACCCCTAGCTGTAGCCCAACTGCCCAACAATTTTTTTTCTTCTTATTTTTATATTCTTTAACTCTCTTTATTCTCCACCACTCATTCTCTTCTTCTTTTATCATTTCTTTCATTCTCTTTTCCTTCTTTTTCTTCCACACGTCCTCTTCTATCTTCTCATTCTTTTTTTTTTTTTACCTCTCCTCTTTCTACTGCGCCACCAGATCTGCATTTGAGACCAACAACTCTTCCTTCTCTCATTTTTCTTTTTTCTTTCCTCTCATCTCTGCATTTCAGTCTTCTTCCTATTTCAATTTTTTTTTTTCTTCTTCAGTTTCTTCAGTCTGAACCACAGTCGCGTGAGGGACTGAGGGCGGTGAGGCGAGCTCCGGGCTCCGGCGTTCCTTCAGTCTGAACCACAGCCCCTCTCTCTCTTTCCTCTACGGTATTCAGGCTTTCAGTCTCAGATCTCTTTTTTTTTTTTTTTTTAATTTAATAGATTAAAACATTGTTTAAAAGTTTGTGATTTGTTGTAATTTGAAAATAAAAATAAAATTACTGAGTTATTTGTTGTTGGGCTGATTTGTTTTTGGGATAATTTTGGTTATTTTGTTACAAATAACTGAGTTATTATTTTTTTGGGTTGTGATTTGGGTTGTTGGATAATTTTGATTATTTTGTTTTGGGCTTATTTCTTGTTGAAAGGGTTAAAAAATAATGTTAGTAGAGACAAAAAAATTAGATGAGTGAGGCCAATTAATCTACTTTAGCTCTTTTTTTTGAGCCAGCAGGGGCCTTTGGTCCCCACATGGCTCCGTCTCTGATAAGATGAGATCTTTTCTCGTAGTCCAGGATCTGAAGAAAGATCGTTTAAGTCAACACAAAATTTTTGCTAAATAATCACTCTGCTTTTCTTGAGTATAAGTTGAATCTTGCGGTTTCTTTATCAAAAAAATTTTCATTGAATTAGCAAAAGAATAAAAAGTAAACTAAATTAATCAAATCGATAAATTAATTAATTCCAAACAAATAAAGTAATTATAAGACAAAAAGACAAATTAATCAATTCCAAACAAACAATTAAATAAAGTAACACACTAACACTACAATACAAATAGAAAATAAAAATATAAAATATAAACTATCAAATAATATTATATTAAAAGTCTAAGTTACGGTCAAAGTGACAAACAATCAAACCAAATGGTCCAAATCAATGAATAGATAAAGACAAAGTAACAACTAATGAACTAATAAAAAGCAGATAAGAACAAAATAAGAGAGGAAAAATAATGCAAACCAGATCTGAAGACTTTTGAGTTGAAGTCCACTGTCCAGCTCCAGCAACAAGCGTGACTACGTGAGGTGAGGGCTTAGCCGGCAGCAACGGGTGTGAGGTGAGGGCTTAGCCGGCAACAGCAGGCTTGAGGGACGACTTCGGTCTCCAGCGAGCTGTGGTGTGGCCTTCGCAGTGGATTATTTTGTGTTTTTGGGTTTTATCTCTCTCTCAATTGAACGACTGGCACATGGTAATTTAAATTTGAAAATTTTTTATTTATTTATTTTTTGAATAGAATAAATCTTAATTAATGGGTTGGTTCAAACAATTGGGCTTAAGTTATGTTGTTATTTGGGCTTATTTTTTTTTGTTATTTGAGTTTTTTTTTTTTTTTGGGTTCAGTGAATTGGTTTATTAGATCAGGGTATTCATAATTTATTTGAAGGGTGTTCATAATTTTATTTAAAGTGATACAACATCTATAAAATAAAAAATAAAAAATTATCCTTTGATTTTAAAAAGTCAGGTGTGCAACTTGTATGTGGCGCGCCACTGATTATAGCCATAATTAAAGGTTCCCGAATTCAAGGAATTGCTCTTTGTAGTATAATTAAAGTAAACTTTTTTTTTCCCCTCTCATAAATCGAGAAAACGAAAACTCACCTTTTTTCATTCACAAATATTATTATTGGGTTAAAATGACTTTTGACACGTTAATTAGTAGGCTTTTTGCTAAATAAATTCTAACACAAACAAACTTGGTCGCCCGTGAGTTGTTATGCCCTCCGTGACACGTTAATCAGATTCTTTTTTATTTAGTTTTTTGGTGCTGCCACGCCGCGGGCTTCCCCTTACCAACCAGATGACCCCTGAGTGTTCCATATTTGTGCCCCGACAACCCGATCGGGTTGGGCATGTCCACCCCATCACCTTAATATTGCTATACCTATAATTATTTCTTTAACTATCAATATATTTCTTGAATTTTCCGAAAAAACTATTTGTTAAGCAAAATATTGTGTTAAGTTAATATGTGTGGTATATATTATAATCTACCACACGCCACATGCACCAACGTAAACGTGGGGGAACTTGATGTTAAGGATAGGCGACACCGAAGCTTAAAAAGTGTCTTCAAATGGACTGAACATGACACATGCACCTAGTGCCCAAGGGAGAGGAACTCTATAGGCTATAGCTATGTCATTTCAAAATCAAATTTTACTTCCACAAATGGTAAACGAGACAGAGCATTGTCAGTGTCAATGTTCCAAAGTCTACTTTGCCATTTGGCGTTCATTAAGCCTTAGTATATTCCTTAATATCTGTGCCTCAGATTTGGCCTACCCCATATATCATTAAAAACCCAGTTTTTTTGGACCTTCTTATATTGGTTTTTGTGGTTTGGGTTTTAAGTTTAAACCTTTAAACCTCGTTGGTTCCATTTCAGTGTTTCTGGGTCCTCACCGTTTTATTGGGTTTACTGTTTAAGAAGCCATGAACGCCCTTGCAGCCACCAACCGCAACTTTCGGCATGCAGCTCGCATTCTTGGTTTGGATTCAAAGCTTGAGAAGAGCCTTCTCATACCCTTTAGAGAAATCAAAGTAATAATCAACCATCTTTGTACTTAATGGGCTTTCTTTTTTCTACATTGGTGTTGTTGTTAGTGTTTGACTCTGTGTGTGTGTGTGTGTTTTGTTATTTCAAATGTTTGATCTTTCAGGTTGAATGTACGATTCCAAAGGACGATGGGACTCTGGTTTCCTATGTTGGATTTAGAGTTCAACATGACAATGCTCGTGGCCCAATGAAAGGGGGAATTCGTTACCACCCTGAGGTTATCTCCATTATTATTTTGTTTTTTTTATTATTGAGATTCTTGTTCATGTTAATATATGTAATGCATGTTGAAGCAATTTTGATTTGGGGTTTTGGGTTTTGGTCCAGTTCAATCGTTTTATCTGTATAAGATAAATGTAGTATGGCTGCAGGATGTTTGGACTGTTTGTTTGGTGATGTGGAATCTGGATTCTTACTGTTTGAGTTTATGCATGATCAAGCAAAAATGGATTATGAAACTCTTATTTGTGGTCTTAATTACAGATCAGGCTAAAATATCATGATTTAAATTAATTTCAGTTAGATCAATGTCTTGTTTGATTAAATGTTTGAATTTTGATGATAATGTCTGGATTTGGTTTCAACTTTTCTTACTTGAAATCTAGGAATCAAACTTGATTGACACAGTTGTTAGGCCAATGTCTTGTTTAATTGAAATGTTTCAGTAATTTATCTCCATATTCCGTAGAAGATTTGATGGAATGAAGAGGATTTTTTGATCTGTCATGATTGGCAAACATAAAACCAGAAAATTTGAAGTTCATAACTTCTTAATGTAATCATGTAATGTGAAAAAAAAATCTAACTTACTATAGACTTAACATGTAAATTAGGATCATCCGAAGTTAATGCTTTGTTTGTGCAGATGATTCAAATTACATTGCACAGCCTGATTGTTTGATTCAATTAGAGAGTGTTCTTATGACGTGACAATTGTTTCATTGGGGATGAAGAATATTTTATTCTTGTATGAACTTCTATAATGATATTAATGTTGGTTACTCGATAGGGTAACTAAATTTTATTGTAACTGTGTGAATGCTTTAGTTTGGTGAATCAAGTGTTTTTTTGTTGTTTTATGGTTTTATTATGTGTAGTAACTGAACTTTCTTTTCTTTGTTTTCCTTTCCTAGTAATTGTCTATATCAATGTCACTTAGATTGACCCATTAATCGGACCCAAACTAAAGCTGCTGACGCTTATAAATTACAGTTTAATGTCAGATTTTGTTGGTTAGCTTAATTATTAAATGTTTCAGATTTCATTTATTTCTTTCTGTTTATGTGAAGAGGAAAATCTCAAAATCATCTTAATAAGCTCTTATACACATATATTCCTCTAATTTTTATACAACCAACTACAAACTGATGCTTAGTTTAATGAAACTAAGACCGATCATGGTTTTCTTTATGAAAACTCTCTTATGGCTTGACATTAAGATGATTGCCTGGGACTCTACTTATAGGTTGGCATAAAATGGTTCCCTTTGCTTGTAAGATTTTATAAGCTGTATTAAGTACTGAACTTTCAAATTCTCTGGTGTCAGGTTGACCCAGATGAAGTGAATGCTCTGGCTCAATTAATGACATGGAAGACAGCTGTAGCAGACATTCCATATGGGGAGCAAAGGGTGGGATTGGCTGTAACCCAAGGGACTTGAGTATTAGTGAATTAGAACGTCTGACTCGTGTGTTCACTCAGAAGATCCATGATCTTATTGGAATTCACAGGGATGTTCCTGCCCCTGACATGGGAACTAATGCACAGGTGATGGTTTCCAGTCAAGTGACTAGGTGAGTTTGGATTATTGTAAAATGCTGACTAATTTTCAAATTGTACAGACAATGGCATGGATTTTTGATGAGTACTCAAAGTTTCATGGGCATTCGCCTGCAGTTGTGACAGGAAAACCTATTGTAAGTAAGAGAGAGGGATGTAAAAATTGTGGCCAATTTATATCAAGGACATGGAATTGAATGATTTTTTTTTTTTTTTTTTTCTTTTTACCATTCAAGGATCTTGGTGGTTCACTTGGAAGAGAGGCTGCAACAGGACTTGGAACGGTTTTTGCAACAGAGGCTTTACTCACTGAATATGGGAAATCAATCTCTGATATGAGGTTCGCTCTACAGGTAGCACAAATGTCACAAGTAAACCTGCATCTTCGGGTGCTAGGCAAATCACATGAATGATCTTTCTGTTTTAGTCCATTTAATATAGTTTCTAGTAGATTTTTTTTACTGAATACTACTTGTAGGGTTTTGGAAATGTGGGCTCGTGGGCAGCAAAGTTTATTCATGAGAGAGGAGGCAAGGTTGTTGCTGTTAGTGACATCACAGGTGCAATTAAAAACCCAAATGGAATTGATATCCCAGCTCTGCTGAAATACAAAGAGGACAATGCAACTTTAAAGGATTTCAAAGGCGGAGATTCTATGGACCCAAATGACTTGCTTGTTTGTGAATGTGATATTCTCATCCCATGCGCCTTAGGTGGAGTTCTCAACAAGTACGTAGTCTGCTTTTATTACAATCAGACGATTTCTGTATTTCCTCCATCCTGCTTATTTCAAACAAATACAGGTTAAGTCAATTATGGTTTACTTGTATCTCTCATTTTAAGGGAAAATGCTGCTGATGTTAAGGCAAAATTCATAATAGAAGCTGCAAATCATCCCACTGACCCAGAAGCAGATGAGGTAACAATGCAGGTGTTTTTATCAATTTGGTAAGGGAGCATAGTTATTTATGTCACAAACATTATATGACATAATCTATCTTCTCTGCAGATCTTATCTAAGAAAGGAGTTCTTATCCTCCCTGACATATATACAAATTCAGGTGGTGTGACTGTGAGCTACTTTGAGTGGGTACAGGTGAGTTTAACTGCCAGAAAACTGCCTTCCCTCCTATATATCTTCTTCCTTTTCTTGCTGTTGTTCTCCATTTAATGATGGAATATTGTTTTTGTTATTTAACCATTAATCCTTTATGGATTTATGATGTTTTGGTATGTACTCATATTAAGCTCGATTTTAGTGGCGCTTAAATCTCTCTCTTGCTGGGCTGCAGAATATTCAAGGATTCATGTGGGATGAAGAGAAAGTGAACTTTGAGCTTAGGAGGTACATGAGGAAGGCTTTCCATGAAATCAAGGCAATGTGTAAAATTCATGACTGCAACCTGCGAATGGGGGCCTTCACTTTGGGGGTGAACCGGGTTGCACGTGCTACCCTCTTGAGGGGTTGGGAAGCCTGAGGCAAGCTCTGATTTGTTCCTTTCTTTGTCCATCAGATGCATCCAGAGGTTGTTGAGCAAGAAGTGAAAACAGAAGTTACTGTTCTTGTTCTTTTTTCCTGTTTTCTTTTAATCTGTGTTTCAGTAATGGAATTCGGTCGTGCAATGAGTTGTTTTTGAGGAGTGGAATTTCTAGGTGGAGCACATAAGGATCAAATTGAAGATGAATGTAACAGCAGTTTAAAGAAATGAAGTAGTAACTTAAAGATTGTTTCTTTGCCTACAATATCGTGTGCCTCCTGCTACTCATTGATAAATAATCATATACAAGAAATATCAACATCCAAGCTTCACATCATTTACTAATGAATATTTCTCTGAGAACCTTCTAATTAATGGGACATATTTTCACTAGCCAACCAAAAGTTGCTTCTCATTATTATTATAGGATACGTGTATAGGAAATGACATTGCTAGTTATGAAATGGAGTTAGTCCTTGGATGCTCCGGTGCTTCATGGAACTCAATGCTGTCAATTTTGATAGGCTTTTAGTTTTCTTAAATCTTTGTTTAAGAAATAAAAGGAAATAATAAAACAAGATGAAGATGAGAAAATATATGAACTTTTTGTTTAGGTGGTCATTCACATAAATTTTTGTAAACTACAAAATCCTTTTCATGTTTAAAAGTAAACCTATTGTTATATGGAAAGTTATAGAATACTTTGAGAGTACATTAATTTCATACTCCAGGAGTACATTAAATGGATCTTACTATGAATTTAATTAGCGGGACCTACTACTTATATAAGAGGACTGAGAAAGGAGTATGCATTTAATGTACTCCCGGAATATTCTATAACTACTTTTATATAGGCTTAGATTGGGTGGCACCAACCATTTGTGTCTATGCCCAATTTTCAACAACACATTTATTACATTTGACTTTTACAACAATTTGCAAATAATCTATTATTGTTTTTCTTAATGGTGTGTTTGGGTGAGAGATTTGGAGCCGGAATTTGGGATGAAGGATTTCTCAATTATCGGGTTTGGCACCACAAAAAGAGGAAAATTCTCAATTACCGGTGGGAGAAGGGAATGAGGGGAAAGATTGTTGAAATATACTAAAATTTAATACATTCTAGTTATCTTCCCTTCTCTCCCCTCCCCGCCATCCAAACATAGGGTTAGATTTTACTATAGTTCATTAATGAGTTTATTAGTTCATTAGTGAAAATAAAAAACATAGAAAATATATTTTATAGTACTTTCTCGAAAAATTATTCAATAGTTCCGAACTACAAATAAATACATAATCCTCCCTCTCACAAAGTGGTAGGTCCTACAATGAATTTAATTAATATGACCCATCATTCATGTGATGAGACCTACTATTTATATGAGAGAGGGACTACACATTTATTTGTACTTCCTCTACAATGCTTAGTTGCCATCAATGTTACTATACAAATGAATGTAGTCATGATTTTCTAATCCTATAATCACCTTCACTATTTAAGAGCAAGCTAATTACCATTCCTGGAATTTCGGGTTATTCATAAGTAATTTGCAGACTATTACTTACTAGCTAGATCAAGTTAAATGTACTTAATGAAGAAAGTACATGTAATATTGTATCTAGACATGTGCAGCTGGGAATAATCACATGGAATCTAATGTTAGTCCCACTATAATCTTTCCACACAAATTCAATTCAAAAGAAATCATGTTCAGAGAAATTCAAAAAAGAAGAAACTTGTAACCACAAAGGCAAATAACTAATATATTTAAAGACTAACACAATGATGGGAATTTTAATCATCATTTTCCACTAAAACATAGTAATTATAGTAATTACAATAACATGAAAATAGAAAAGAAGATGCTAATTTTTTTTTTTTTTTTTGACAAGTAGAGGATGCTGATTAAATTTGAAGGGGCAAACTCAGGAATAGCAATGTCAGGTACTCATTTCTTGGAACTGCCTGGGGTCTCATCCTGCCAGGTTGCTTGCCATTGCTTGTCATAAAAGGTTGTCTCATCCAGCAGTTTCTTTAAGTTATCTAAATCTTCATTCTTCCGTATCACAAGGACTCCAGCAACAGCTATAAACAATAGAGTTTTACAAAAGAAGTTGCTCATTTGGTCAACCAAACCCACCCCAGTCAAGCTATCAACTAGATAAGCCATGAAGAAGCCTATCATTGCAGCACGGCCTGCATAAAAATCGTTAAACAGCAGAAAGATTAGCAAGAGCCAGCATCGTTTTTTTTTATTTTTTATTTTTATTTTATCAATGTTTCATTTAAGAGAGAACAAATGGACTGAACGAACCATTTAGTCGTTCCGCTTCAGGTAGATGGAACCGTTTTATCCATGCCCACCAAGGTATGATGGATGTGTCAAAAACTATGGGGGCATCATTAGTGGATGTTTCTGGGTTACTCTCAAGCCATTTTCTCCTCCTAGCCTCTGAAAATGAATACCAAGGAGGTACGTTAGAAATCAAATAATCCCTATCTGGAGGAATAACAAATACATTATCAAGTAATTAAAATTGAATTCCATCTTCAACTCATCCTATCCTCTCTTCCCTATAACAAGACAAGAAAAAGATAGCAAGCACCCAAAGTTTGAGCTAGAATATAAGGGAAGCACAAATTACAGAGATTTTGACCCAATAGATTCATTCAGAAAGCTCATGTGTATATAGTGAATTTTTGGTATATTCTGAGAAATAGCACCATTCAGTTCTTTTTCAAACAGAAATTTATACACAGCTAGTGTGTGTGAAACATAACCAACAAAAGAATTGCATATCAGTGATAATAAAATAAAGGGTAAATTACATTGACACCCCCAATGCTTGGTGAAACTAGACTCGCTACACCCTATTTTCAACAAATGACACTCCGCTCCAAGATTCCCAAAATAATTCACACTCTGCACCATTTTAATTCACACTCTGCTCCAAAAATGGAGTGGAGTGTGAATTATTTTGGAGATGAGTGTCAAAGTGGAGCGAAGTTGCTTATATTGAAAATTTTGGAGCGAATTGTCATTTGTTGAAAATATGGTATAGAGAGTCTAGTTTCACCAAACATCGGAACTGTTAGTGTAATTTACCCTAAAATAAAACAAGTCATGTCACTGCCATTCTTGAAATTGAAGTTATCCTCGAATCTATTTTTTTTTCTTTTAAAAAGAATGACATGTACACAATGTTCTGTAAAGCAATAGAAAACAAGTTAAATGCTTACACAGGGAGTGACTACATCTCATCAAAGATACAAAGTATTCAAACATGACCTCCGCTTGGAACTAAAAAAACAACAAGAAAGAGGAGATAGAATCCGCAAAAATGCTTAAGATAGGAACCATAAGCCTAACAGATTCTCTCCAAAACTATGAGATCCAGATTAAGTCTTAAGCATTCATTACAGTTTCCTTTGCCTTGGTTCTTTCCAAGATACTGATACTAAGGTTTACTTCATTGTGGAAAACAAGGGAGGGGAGAACTAGATTTCCTATTATTGCACCATGAGCGGTTGAACACAATTGACCATCTACAAAAGACCAATAATAAGATAAAGTATTGTAGAGTGACATTTATTTTTGAGTTTGGGATAGAAAGTAGGATGTGCTACCGTAATTTTTAATTTCAGTTTTAAGTTATACAATCTCCTTGTGCTGTGGAAGATGGAAGACTCCCTTTACTCCCATAATTAGTGGATTCACCAAATGATTTCAATTCTAATCACATACGTGACGTGACATAGCTTTAAACGATGGTCACCAGACTTTAAACGATGGTCACCAGACAGTTCTGTGTTCCAAGTATAGACACACCCACTTCTGAAATCCCCAAAAACATAATCACCTTGAGCTCCAAATTCATAGTGCAAGAGATAAACAATAACAACTACCAGTTAATATCATTTCCAAATTTCCAATGCCTCTGATCACATATATCAAGACTAGACAATGACCAAGAACATGAGATACTAAGAAACATCTAGTATAGCAAGATATGAGGGGATAATCTTGTAGCTGCCACTAGCTGCATGGTCTTGCCAACTATGGTAATTGGCTGTGACCAAATAAAGCAAGACAAACATTTCAATGATCTAAGATTACAGAAATGGAGTTGCTCAGCAAATCCAGGCTATTTTAGTTTCTTTTTTTTATTAAACTTCTAAAATCACCTAAGCTTAGGCCACACAAATAATTATAATTACTAATTCAATTCATTGACTTATAGCCCATATATATGAAACCAACTAGAACCATGTTTTGAAATTTCTTTATGTAGGGTAACAAGCTATCGACTGCTTCTCAAAACCAACAACACTGGCATTCCACCTGGGCTATGTATGAAACTAATTTTTGATCTTTGAAGTTTATAAATCATCTTTAGTTTTAAACCTACAAGCTATCCAAGAAAATGCTTGCACTGAAATCGTACTCTCTCTCTCTCTCTCTCTCTCTCTCTCTCTTCTATGATGGATTTTATTTTTAGTTATGTTTCAATTATGGTAGTAGCACCTTTTAAAGTTCTACAAGAAATTGTTGCGATTGGTACTAATTGATTTTAGGGCCTATTGAGTAAATGCCAACACACTTCTTTGGTCATACTAGCTAAATCTGATTTTGTTGCAGTAGCTACCTTTCTAGAGTTCTTGTATACTTTGTGCTTTCCAGAATTTTTATTTATTTATTCCTTTCTATACTACCCGTGAACCAGGGTTTTTCCCATTTCCCATTTTTTAATGAAATAATTATTACTTATAATATAGTATATATTAACTAGGGTGTCCTGTTATGAGTTCTCGTGAACCCTTTCATTAAAAATCATGAATTTTGGAACTAAATCCTAACTACACAAAAAAAGAAATACTGATTATGAAAAATTAAAGACACTTACCCAAAAAAAAATCCGATAAAAATAGTAATTATGATATGTCGCAAACAATACCTGAAATCTTACTACTCATCTTGTAGGAACACTTCATTTTAAACTATTTTTATTTTTTCCAAATTTTTCATTATGTTCCTCCTAATTGCCAAGCAAACAGATCAATGAAGATAAATGTTGCTTTAAAAGAAACAGAGTTCAGTTTACACTTTACAGATCACTGAGAAAGTTTTAATTTTTAAGTTGCATGTACAAGTCAAATTACATAATAAGGGAAATCTAAGTAAAGATTATTGGCCAATTTCTATGACCCAAAAATCTGACCACATTTCTTATCTTCCTCACCACACAAGCAAAGAGTTTTTAAGTGTGGAAGAAATAAAACTCATAGTCAAACCCAAAATGAACCAAATCCAATATCATAAAGCAAATCAAAAGAAAAAAACTTTGAAACTAAAACCTCACCAGAATCAATAACAGCATCCCAGTCAGTCTTTCCATCTTTCTGAAACTGGTTCAAGTCCCAAGTCCCTCCAACCCATTTGGGGTCCTCAAACTTAATCAAAATCTCAGCTTCTTCTGTTTCCACTGCCTCCACAGACCCATTGGCTCCAACTACAGGCTTGGGAGGTTCAGGTACCTTCTGGGAGGGTTCTGGTTCAAGTGCAGTGGCAGCTGAGGGTGAAGTCCCAGCACCATTGTCTGCTGAGGCCTTTGTGGTGGAGAGAAGGAAGAGAGGGGACTTGGGTGGTCTGAGAGAGAGATGGTGGGGCTTAAGAGTGAAGTGGGATTTGGGAGGGGAAGAAGGAAAGAGGGGTGGGGGTTGGGTTTGAGGAGAAAACAAGGCCATGGAAATAGACATGGTTTGGTTGGAACTTGCAAGGAGGTGTGTGTGTGTTTCAGAACATGGGTACCGCTTCTCTTCTGGGCTATCCTTTCCTCAGCCTCAGAAATGGCCAAACAACTGTGTTTGTACTTCGTTCTGGTCTCAAGCTTGATTATATGATGAAATAGTAAAGTATATTGAGAAGTGGGGTGATCTAGTAGGCCTGTTAGTATGATGATTCCCTGCACCTTAATCTGCAAATGGTAAAAGGAAGTGATATTTCCACACTAAAATTTAATATTTCCACACTATCATTGAAAATTTTGTTTGCAAAGGATCAAAATGCCCTTAAATATGATTATTGCTGATTCAACATTGTTAAATACATAAGGGCTATTTAGTCTTTTAAAGGTTCTCATTTTTAAGTTAGTGTGAAATATCATTTTCTATTGTAAAATAATATTTTGAAGTTATTTTAGCATCCAATTATATTTTTAAAAAAAAAAGAAAAATTTTATATATAAAAAAAAAAACACAGGATTACTCCATTTGAAATCGTGTTTCTAAAATTCTATTTTATTCAGCTCATGTCAATTTAGCAAAATTTTAAATGATTTAAGTGTTAAAATCGTGTTTCCAAACAAAAAGAAAAAAACCCTTAAATAACTTTGAAAAATATTAAATATTAAATAATTAAAATAATATCATTTTACAAATTTTATTAATGGTATACTTTTTTGAATTGTTTATTTTGCAAATTTTTATCACATCAAAGCAATTAAAGTCTTAGCCCAAAGAACAAACAATTACAGCATGTTTGGGGCCTGTTTGGTATGTGTTTTCGTTTTCTGTTTTGGTTTCGTGATTTTTTACTTTATTGAAGTTGGAACTTTTAATCCTGATTTGAATTCAAAATTGTAAAAAAAATTATGTTTGGTACATAGTTTTGGTTTCACAACTGAAATCACAATTTAAAAAAAAAAAAATTATGTTTGGTACATAGTTTTGGTTTTTAAACTTAGTTGTACCTATACAATTATTGTAGAGGATTTGCACACTTAACAACCTGTATATATTATTTTGGTTTTTTTATTCAGTCTTTCTCTCTCTCTCCTCTCTTTTTTTTCTTCTTTTTTCTTTCCTTTTCTCTCAGACCCGCTCCTCTCTCTGCTCTGCTCTGCTCTCCCGCTCCTCTCTTTTTTTTCTTCTTTTTTCTTTCCTTTTCCTCTAAGCGTGATGCTACAGTATGGGTTATGGGTTTGGGGTTTTCTCATCAACGACATACGAAGGAGGATTTGGGTTTAAAATTTGAAGATTTAAAGCCGATGGAATTCCTGGCATCGGTTTGGGTTTTGAATTTGAAGATCTGGGTTTGGGTTTTGAAGATGTGGGTTTCAACGGGCAGTGGATTTGGGTTTTAGAGTTTGGGTTTTGGTAGCCATGGTTGTTTATGTTTCGGTGGTCTTGGTGGATTGATCTTGGATTTGTGTTTTTGGTCTGGGATTGAATCGACTTGTTAATACCTTGTTGCTTCTTAAGTTGTTTGGGTTTGATTTGATTTTTACAGTCAATGAGTCCGAGATGGGAGCGGTGTACGGGCTCTGTAATGGCCGGGAGCAAGAGAGAGAGAAGCAGAGAAGTTTCTGGAAGAGAGAGAGAAAATGGGAGAAAGAAGGAATGTGTGGGCCCAATAACGGTAATAAACTAGGATCCACATAAATTCAGTCCGAATTTGAATCCGGATTGGATTCAAAAACAGGTGAAAGGTTGAACTCAAATTTGACATATGACCCACATAAAATTCAAGTTGAGATTTCAATATTCACTTAAAAGTCACATACCAAACATCTTTTTTTGCTGTGGGACCCAGTGATTTTGTATTGAGTAATGCTAGGGATACAACTAATTTTACAACCAAATGCTTACAAACTGACATGGCATCCTATGTGGAGGTAACACATCAACAATTAAAACACCAAATTACCAACTCAATATTAACATTTAATATTAATAAATCATTAATTGATTTGAATCCGGTGTACAATTACTCTTTTGTATTTGAATCACAGAATCCAGATTTGAATCCGGTGTACCAAACACACACTTGGTTTCTACATCCAAATCCTGTTTTCTGTACTTGAATCCAAAAATTGGTGGGCCTAGTTAATAATTTTTTTGTTTGGCAGCTGTTTTCATTTTCTGTACTCAAGTCCATTTACTGTTTTAACGTTACTCAAATCTAATTTTTTGAGACCAACTTTTTGCTGTTTTCACTTTTGATATTCTGTTCTCAATATTACTGTTTAATATAATAATATTTTTTTCTTTATTTATCAACTCATTTAATCAGACTCTTCTCTCTCTCTCCAACGGAAATATTTTCTCTCTCAATCTCCATTCTTCTCTCTTTCACCATGCTTTCTCTCTCTCAGTTGAGCCCAAGCCAAGTGACGGCGGTGGTTATGATAGATTGGCTTGGTAGAGGAGTCGCCGAGCAGATCTGGAGACCCATTTGGTTACGATCGGCGTCGTCTTGCGATGGGCTTCGCCGGGAGCCGAACCTTGCTTCTCTCTCTCCCCACCATGATCTGGAGCCCCACCGTCCTAAAAGATTGTGTATTTTTTGTGAATTTTTTTGTTGTTTTGTTGGTTTGTTGTGTTTTGTGTTGATGGGTTTGTAGCGGTGGCTTGTGGTGTTCGGGTTGTTGTGGGTTTTTGGGTGCGGTGGCTCGCGGTTGGTCACCGGTTTTTTGGGTGGCTCGTAGTGGGTTTGGTGTAGATTTCTAAGTTTCACAGTGGTTGGGTTGAAGATTTTTGGTAGTTTTCCGGTGGGTACATGTTTGATTTGATGTTGAGGTTGGATTTGCGAGGTGGGTCACGATGGCCAGGGGAGGGTTTTGTGGAGAAGGGTTGTTCTGATGTTTAATTGAAAAATAAATAATAATAATAAAATAATACATGAAAACAGTACTCTAAATAATGTGGAAAACATTTACCAAACAAAATTTTTGTTCTCAAATCTATTATAATATTGTTTTTTATTACAATTCTCAAAACACCAAAATACAAATTTTAGAAAACAGAAAACAAAAAATAGTCACTAAACATACCCTTAGAGTCCCCTACTCATAGACTGCAAGCACTTTTTTTTTCTTTTCATTATTACTTTTTGAAAGCGGCATATGCCTCTATGAAGGTCGCAAGTGGAGACGCCATTATGAGGTTTTGTTAATTCTCAGGGTTGAATCAGTGTATGGCACTATAAATGTAGCGTTTAACACTTGGGTATGGTAGTTATACATACCTTCATTTTGAACGTGCTCCTCCTTTTCGCATTCTTTCAAGTACCTGCCTACAACCCTTCTCACCCTTTTGCATCCTGATTTTCACACCTTTGCTCTCACCTTCACCATGCCTTCATGCTTTAGGTCTCACAGATGCACCATTTCTACCTCTTCTGGGGTGCTTTCCTTGTTCTTTTGCCTATTGATCCCAAATTCTTAATGTAGAGATGGGCTCTGACATTGGCTCATGAGAAGGAGATTGGTATCCTTTTTTTTGCCCTATTGATCACTTTTATGATATGCCCTGGACTGGTTAAATGAGTCCTACATCTCTATTTTTCCCTCTTTTCCCATTAAACATTGTATAGGGTCAATGCTTTTTCTTTCTTGTGGATTTAAGTGGAAAGATCAGAAAAATGGAGTCCTTGTGAGCTTATTTTATGGCGATATTAGTGTTGGCAAGGGAATGGTAATCTTAATATTTATGTGGGGGCAGTTTCTTTTTGGGTTGTCAAAATCAAAGACAATGACTGATTGATTGTCGAAACCATATGATGTTGGACAATGTTAGTTGAGGGTTAAAACTATTATTTCACAATACTTACACCACACACCACCTAAATATAAATACCAATGTCACAGTTTGTTTATATCGATATTCATAATTTTGAATGATGTAAAAAAGTGATATAAGAATGATGTAAACTTATCATTGTCAAGTAAGGATAAAAGAAAAACAAAAGTTTTGAGAAGAAAAAAAGAAGCCAAAATATGGCAAGGGAATGGAATTTTTGAGGCACAAAAATTACCTTTTATTTTGTATGGGTCGATGTGGCTATTTGTAGACATGTCACTCACCCATTGGTTTAACCCACCAAACAAGCATTAATATATGATAAGTGTGCTGCATCGTATAGTTTCTCGTAACTGAGAGTATTAGGTATGAGTATGACAGTTATTATTACACTTTATTAGTTACATCCTAGGGTTCCAAATCTTACTCGGCCCATAACATGAAATTGGATAGATTTTTTTTGCCCAATAACGCCTTTTTTAAAGTTTTTTTGCCAAAAAGTACTGTTCCAAACTTATATAGGGATGTAGGCCAGTTTTACTCAAAATCTTCTCTTGAAGAGACGATTTGATGAAAATCGTCTCTTCAAGAGACGATTTGATCTTTTTTTTTTTTAAAAAATAATTTTTAATTAAAATTTTTTTTTTTAAACTGGTTTTAAAAAAAATAAATAAAATAAAATAAAAAGACCAAAATCGTCTCTTCTCATCGACTCTCTCTCTCTAGCGATTCTCTCTCTCTGTGGCAACGCGATTCCACCGTTCACCGATCGATCCCTCTCTCCTCTGTCGCCGCTTCTTCTCTGCTCTGGGCTCGGGCCGGTCTCCTTTTCGCCGCTTCTCTGCTGTCTGCTCTCTTCTCCAGCCGGTCTCTTTCTCGCGATTCCACCGTTCACCGATTGATCCCTCTCTCCTCTGTCGCCGCTTCTTCTCTGCTCTGGGCTCGGGCCGGTCTCCTTCTCGCCGCTTCTCTGCTGTCTGCTCTCTTCTCCAGCCGGTCTCTTTCTCTCTCCACCACACCAACTCCGGTACTCTCTGAACCATTCTCAAAATTTATTTTTAATTGTTAGTTAGTTAGGGTTTGTAGTTAATTAAGGTTGATTTTTAGTTAGGTTACAAATGGATTTTAGGGTTATTTTTTAACCGGTAATAAAAAGATTTGATTAATATCTAGGTTCAATTTTAAGGAACTAGGAACATTGATACTATGAAAATATATATATATATATATATATATATATATAGTTTTTGGTTTGTGAGTACCACTTTTCTGATATGGTAAAACCTATGTGAGATTCTTTCTATGAAAGAGGATATGTAAAAGGAAAAAAGAAGTGGGAATTGGAATAGAGCTGCCCTTAATTTAGTAAAAATTATGAGAATATATGACTTAGTACACCCTAATCGCCAGCATGCTTTATAAGCTGCATCTCTTGAAATAGTCCATCCATGTCTATTTTAAATTCAACAAGAAGTGATTCAGCAATTCCTTGCTGGAACATTGAATCATTTTTCATTTAAATGGAAATTCCTATGCACTAAGTACATATGGCATGTATGGACTTTGAATTTCAATACATAAAAGCTTTTCGTGAGCTTCACACAAACACTTTTAGCTCTTCTTCAAATACTCCCAAGTCCCAATTTAAAAACTTGTACTAACTTCAACATTATTGCCATGTTATTGCTATGGGACTTCTAACAGTATAAAATTCAGATATCCAAATTAAAGACCCAAAAGAGAAATTAGTCGAAAACTTCGGTCCTCCCAATGCATTAAACCTCACATTGTAACTCAATTTCTCACCCAAGTTCTCAAACTTTAAACTCTTAGGCTCAACAGTCACCGATACTCCATTAGGTTCATCCACTTGCACCACATAAGTACTCATCCGGGTCCCAACATTTGTCACTGTCCTCTTGTATCCTCTTGTTGTTACACTAGTGCTTGGGCCATTTTTATCCAAAAGCACAGCAAAAGAAAGGTAGTTTAAGTCACCAGGCTGAAGAAATGCATTATTAGGACAAGTGAAATTCCCCCTTGATAATAAAGCTATCTGAGAAGAGGTATACTTTAGGCTGCACAAATAATTAAGGTAGTCCTCAGATGTGATATCATAGATTAGACCTAGATCAGAAGCACTTTGTGGGTCAACATTGATGTTGGATCCAGTCAGCTAGTAAAGAATACATATATACTGTGGGAGGTATTGAAGGAAGTTTTCTTTGAAACATTTTAAAGTAATTATATGTGAATGTCATTATATGTGTGAATGTCATTATATGTGAAAGTTACTATGGAATGTAAAGGGTACAGTACCACACCATTTTGCTATGACAGTATATAAGAGGGTTTTTTGGTGCTACAATAGGGTTGTTCACACTTTATCTCTACCAATGTCACATTTGGATCAGTATCCACATTTCTGACCTAGCTCGGGCTTGAGATATAATATAAGCCCAGTCCAAAATGTGTTTATTCATTTTCTATCTCATTCTCATTTATATCTTTCAATTTTTATTTTATTTAAAAAAAAAAAAAAACTTTTCTCTTATATCTGATAAAAAAAAACCTTTGAATCAAGGACCCTTTTATAATATAACTCAAACTTTGGCAGTTGGCAGTTGACATTTTACTGTTTTTAGAATTTGTTTGATATGGGTTTCCTTGAATGTTTTATCTAATTATTTATGAGCATTTTATTTATCTTGTTGGAAGTTAGTGTTTGTGAGTTGACATATCAATGTCTTTATTTTTGCAGCAGTAGTCAGATATGGATGATCTTGGTATTATTCCTGGACCGATTGACGCATCCGTTTTGACGTTACAAGCCAAGCATCGATCCACGGATATTTGGAATAATGACATGGTATGATTATTAGTTGTTTTGTTATAAAAAAATAATTAGTTGTTTTTTAAGTTATAGCGTTAGAGCATTCCCAATTGGTTAGGTAAATACCATTTAAGCCAAAATATGGCCTATGAACCCCAAAACCGCTCCCATTGGAACTAGCAACATGTTAGGCAAAATAACTTTAAGCTATAGTGCTTGGCCATTTTTGCCCAAGCATTATAGCTTATTTTATTATATCCTTTTATTTTAAATTAATTCTATTGGGAATGCTCTAAACAATAAAGTTATAACATATCTTCATCTCTTTGTTTGTATATTTTGCAGGGAGGAGATATTAAAAACTGATATTGCATTGTCGTCGACGTGAGGCAGTATTATCACGTTCTAATCGGCCACATCCGCGTATAGTTTCTTACCTCCAGAGGGTCGGATTCTATGGCCTATATTGTCTGAGGTTCATACCAGCTCGATTGGGCATTGATCTTCTGCCTTTGTCGAGCGATGGCGTCCGGAGACCCATACCTTCCACCTACCCCTTGGTGAGATGACTATCACCTTACAGGATATGGAGGTGATGTTAGGGTTGCCAGTTGATGGTCGACCAGTTATTCGGTCAACGATCTTGAAATGGCCTGAGTTGTGCGGTGAATTACTCGGTGTCATTCCTCCACCGGAAAAGTTAGTAGGGTGCCGTCTAAATATGACCTGGCTCAGTGAGACGTTTGGTGTGTTACCTGATAATGCTGATGAGGTCACTGTACAGCGGTATGCACGAGCTTATATCTTAGAGATGCTTGGGGGTAGTGTTTTCGCTGACACCTCTGGGGATTTGGTGCACCTTTTATGGTTGATGTTTTTGGATGACTTTGATACTGCTGGAGAATATAGTTGGGGTTCTGCAGCCTTAGCATGGTTGTATAGACAGCTATGTAACGCCGCTAAGGCACGAACAAAAGACATTGGTGGTGCCTTGATCCTGGTGCAATTATGGGCATGGTCTAGGTTCCCACGTATGACACCAGAGATCGTGTCTATCCAACCTATTGATTATGGTGTGGATGCTGCAGGTCAGCCGCTACCTCAGGGGCCGTATGGCATTAGGTATATATATATATATATATATATATAGATTCTCCTTGGTTAATTGCTATATATATATATATAGATTCTCCTTGGTTAATTGCTCATATGCTTCACAATATTTTTAAAATTATTGTATGTGTTTTATATAAGTACATGAATGATTATGTTATGTTATAGGTGGTGCAATGCAAAGTGCCAGAAAAATGTTAGCACTCATGTCTTACGCCATTATCGATCAGCTTTGGGTATGCAACATCCCGATGAGGTACTATACTTGTATTTGATGTATATTCACCGTATTCATAGTTATTGTTAATATATTTTATGTAGACCCATTGGGCTTTAGGTCCATTACACTACTTGTCCAACACTCATACTTGTACAGTACACATGTATAGTTTCCATTTGTTAATTCTTCTATTTTGTTAATACTTCTATTGTGTGTATACTTTTGTAGATTGTTTGGCAGCCGTATATTAATGCTAATTTGCCAGACTATTGCCTAAGAGGACGGGAGATATGGCGTACGATGGTGCCATTGATATGTGTGCATATTGTAGAGATGCACTGCCCCGATCGTGTCTTACGTCAATTCGGAATGCAGCAGTCCATACCTAGGCCCATCAATACTTATGTTACCTTGCATGCAGTAACTTTAAGGAAGAAAGAGACGGATTGGACGAAAAAATGGGAGTCCCATGTTGATACGTGGAATAATCGACTTGAGCATGTCATTACAAGTGACATAGTATCGGATCCTATGTCTTATAACGATGAGTACATGGTATGGTATCGCAGGATCACTCGACGCTATATCAGCAAGCAAAGCGCTTCTTTTGATGCTCTGGTAAGGGTTTTTACTTGATATTAGTTTTGCATCATTTATGCCTAGCAATTGTAGTGATATTATTGTAGCAATTGAATGATAGAATTCGTGATGGGATAAGATAAAATGACAGTTTAAATCCTAAAGTTTATAGTGTAACAAACTAAACTCTATAGATTCAAAAGTAAAAAATTAAACTCGATCCATTTAAGTGGAATGATGTTATATTTGGGGTTTAGTATGAAACATTGATTGAATTTGTTACATTTTGAAACCGTATGATTTAATTTTTTATACACTTATGGGTTGGATTAGGGTGTGTTTTATGGTATTTAACAAAAAAATATGTGGGTTAGAAGTTATTTTTTTGGATTAATTTTATGACATCTTTAATTTTATGATTTTATGACATCTTCTATTTTATGATAGGCTGATGTATTGCTAAACATTTATCACATGTTCCCATCATCCCATCCAGCAAGTAAGGAGGCATATCGGGGCCTAAAAATTGCCCGATCCCTTAATCGATTACATCCCACAGAGTCCACCCACCCAGTTGCCCCCACCATTGCCGAGCCCAACTCATCCACCCACTCAGTTACTCCCAGCAGTCCACCCACACAGTCCACCCACCCAAGTACCCCCCATCCCACCCATCCAGTTACCCCTCATCCAGCATAGTCTACCCACCCAGTTACACCTCATCCCACACAGTCCACTTCTACCCACCCAGTTACACCTCATCCCACACAATCCACCCATCCAGTTACCCTCCATCCCACACAGTCCACCCACTCAGTTACCATCCATCCCACCCACCCAGTTACCTCTCATCCCGCATAGTCCATCCATTCAGTTACCCCTTATTCCACCCACCCAGTTACCCCTCATCCGACACGGTTCACCCATCCAGTTACCTCCCATTCCATACAGTCCACCCACCCAGTTATCACCCACCCAGTTACCCCTCATCTCGCACAGTCCACCCATTCAGTTACCCCCCATCCCACCCACCCAGTTACCCTCCATCCCACCCACCCATCCCGCACAGTCCATACCCCTCATCCCGCACAGTCCACCCCAGTTACCACCCATCCCATCAGTTTCACCCCTTTATTCCCCACCCACCCACACCGTTACCCCTCATCCCACCTCACTCATCCACCCATCCCCCGTCCCATACCCACCCCCACACAGTCCCAGTTACCCTCCACCCATCCATCCAGTTACCCCTCATCCCGCACAGTCCACCCATTTAGTTACCCCCCATCCCACCCACCCAGTTACCCCCATCCCACCCACCCAGTTACCCCTCATCCCGTACAGTCCACCTACCCAGATACCACCCATCCCGCACAGTCCATCCACCCAGATACCACACATCCCGCACAGTCCATCCACCCAGTTACCACACATCCCGCACAGTCCACCCCAGTTACCACCCATCCCACACAGCCCACTCATTCAGTTTCACCTCATATTATAGACCCCACCCACCTAGTTACCCCAGTTACTACCCATTTCACACCGCCACCCATCACACCCTATATTGAGGAGACACCCACCGGTTCCACTCAGACATATTCACCTCCTCCCTCACTCATACCCACCACTGTGCCACCGGCACCGGCGCCTTTGGCAGAAGATGGTGGGCGTAGGAGGAACCCACCTCGGAACGTAAAAGCTCGTGGATGTGGGACTAGTTCTGCTTATCACCAACATTACAAGAGTATGGTTTTAAAGCATAGACATGGATATCATGTTGTTTGGCTCTATTTTGAAGTTGACAATTTTTAATATTAACTCCCTATGTTGCTTAGCTTTATTGGGGTTGTTACTTATATATTGTTGTGATTCTTTGCAGGACGAAAAAAATGAAATTTCATCACTAACACAAAACACTTGATTTATTTATTCACCTGATTGACATCCTTTTCCTATATGTAGGTTTAAGGTTTGTATTTCTTTGATTTATGAAAATATTTCATGCTCTCTTTTGTTATTGGTCAAGGAATAGTCAAGTCATCATTTGTTGAATTTGATTTATTAAACTTGCCTTAATAATGTATTTGATTGATGGACATTGCAGTAGAAGCATAAAAAGGACATGCAAACAAATACCTTTTACATGAAGTTGGATAGGTTTGGGTTGCAGTTGTTTTTGTTCGCTAGAATTGTTTGTGTTTTATCCCTGTTTGATGCCATTTAATCAAGTATAATAATCAAGGTAGCATAGATCTTGAAGCATGAAAGGTACGTTATCATTTACTTTTGAGTTGTGTTTTTTTTTTTTAAGTCACTGCCCCAATTCAAATGATCTCTTTGTTTTTTATGGCAAGTTTTATGGGCTTGGTGACTTTAAGTTTTGACGTTGTCATTTACTTGAAGGTGTTCCTTATGTCCCTAAGTAAAAACTAGGGTTCTCATTACATTGCTTTGTGTTTATACTTTATACTGGTCTATATACTAAGTATTCTCAAGTCGGATTTTCATTTTTGGTTTGAGTTCAGAAGAATAGATCTGGTTTGAGTTCGGAAAAATAGATCTAGTTTGAGTTTAAAGTGCTGGGGGCACGGTTTCTGAGAAAAACTTAAAATCGTCTCTTCAAGAGACGATTTTCCTTAAAAAAAATTTCTTTTTTTAAATTTGTTACATTTTTAAAATGGCGCATTTAAAAAAAAATAAAAAAATTTTGAAGACAAAATCGTCTCTTCAAGAGACGATTTGTCCTTTTAAATTAAAAAAAAAAAAAAAAAGAAAAATCGTCTCTTCAAGAGACGATTTGTCCTTTTAAATTTAAAAAAAAAAAAAAAGAAAAACAACAAATCGTCTCTTCAAGAGACGATTTGTTCTTTTAAATTAAAAACGAATTTTTCTTTTTTAAATATATATATTTTTTAAAATGGCGCATTTAAAAAAAAAAAAAAAAAAGAAGAGACGAAAATCGTCTCTTCAAGAGACGATTTGTCCTTT
>OU015764.1:9462485-9485672 GCA_907173295.1 Fagus sylvatica | reverse complement strand
ATATTTTCTTGCAATGGCCATGCAAATTCATGCAATTTGATGCACGTTAGAACACTAAACAGTCCCGTGAACAGTAAAATTCATCCCCAGAAAGTGTGGACAATTTGATAAAAGTGTGGACAAGTTTGTCCACACTTTCTGTCAGATACGTAAACAGTGAACTCTTTCTGATAAAAGTGTGGACAATTTGAACAAAGTGTGGACAATTTTGTCCACACTTTCTGTGAGATACGTAAACAGTATTTTATGTGAACAGTAAACTCTTCACAAAAAAGTGTGGACAATTTGAACAAAGTGTGGACAAAATTGTCCACACTTGAACAGCATGGTAAACAGCATACGTGAACAGTACACGTCAGCAGTAACGTGAACAGTGTTCATATTGGTCTGAAAGTGTGGACAATTTTGTTAAAGTGTGGACAAAATTGTCCACACTTGAACAGCATGGTAAACAGCATACGTGAACAGTACACGTCAGCAGTAACGTGAACAGTGTTCATATTGGTCTTCAAGTGTGGACAATTTTGTTAAAGTGTGGACAAAATTGTCCACACTTGAAGAGCATGTAAACAGTATACGTGAACAGTCTACGTGAACAGTGTTCATATTGGCCTGAAAGTGTGGACAAATTTGTGAAAGTGTGGACAATTTTGTTAAAGTGTGGACAAAATTGTCCACACTTTCTACAAACTTGGTGCATGGTACCATATTACCCAGAAACCTGCCTTTACCCAGAAACCAACCCAGAAACCTGTTTTAACTTAGCCAATTTCTGCAAACTTGGTTCAAAGTATACCACTAACATAACTTTCATAAAATTACTATATTCATGAAATTCACCATGACCTGAATACATAAAAAACTTAGAATAACCCACTAGCAATCACTCAAATACGTATGCACTTCCATTATCATTGATTGGAACGACAAAATACATTAATTATCCACTCTAGCTAAAAACAATACAATCAATGGGTGTATGTTAATGAAATGAAAGGAGCCTACACTTTCTCTTTCCTCTTGCAAAAACAACAACGCTGAGGATATACAAGATTGAGACGGATCCTTCCATGATACAAAAAAACTAACTACCAACGCATCCTTCCGTAATACAAAAAAAGGAGGATCGTTTAACAAAAAAAATATAATATATTTACATATATCTAATCAAGTAAGGTTTAAGGCTTGGTCTTCGTTTCCATGAGCTTGAGTCTGTGACATTGACTGTAAAAGAAAACATGGTACAATAAGTATGCAATAACTAGGATTTAATAACCAATTTTTCCACATTACAAATATCTTTACCTCAGACACAAAACTCTGGGAAGGCATTGGATTTGTTAAGTGTATAACTCCATCATGTGAATGTGGCATGGACACTGGATATTCCTACAATACAAAAAATATATATATATATATATTCAACCATAAGCCCCAAAATAACATCTTTGCTACATATGAATAATAACAGTGCAAATCACCTATACTTACCATGTTTGATGTAGAGCATCTCCATAAGCACTACCTCCAACCTAGGCCATCCAAACACAATTAAACCAAAATTAATAAACAATAATAGACTAGGATATTAAAAGAAGTGTGGTCTTTTAATTATGTACCCCAGTAGTTGATGTTGAATGAGCAAGATTCCTAGCAACGGCAGTGTTCCTTTTCTTCTTTGGTTTTGAAACCGCTTCCTCCATTGATGACTTTAGCCGTTTCATCCTAGGTCGACCCTTACGCTTCACAACCGTAGGACTCCTTACAACTTCAGTCCTAACAACATCAGGAGCAGCTCCAACACTATTCTTTCTCTGAGACGAGGGTTGTTTACCACATGAACGAGAAAAGTTGTCTTTCAAATCAATTAACAACTTTTCTAGAACATTAAAATTCTCTACAGACTCAGCCCCTATCTCAAGCACACCGACTGCTAGTCTATGTAACTTCTCGTACCTTTCCAAGACAGGGTTATGTTGTACATCATCTGTACAAGTGGAGACGTAAGTGTGTTTTCTTTTGATATTCTTTCTCCACCTGTCTAGTATATACCTGTCAGGGAAGTATAGTCACACGTTGCTGGGAAAGCACAAATAAGGCATGCCTACATAATATCCCCCTAAACTCAAACATGCGACATACACAGCCAACCAAGCATTCAGAGCTATTGAATCTCACTTCAAAAAGCTTCCCTGGGCATGCTTCATCTTCAATCTTGTATTTGACTTCATCACTACCTCTAACAAGCTCATTTACTATACAACCTTGTCTCCCAGCAAATTCTAGTCGCACCCGCTTAAAAATCTCATGGGTGTAAGCTTCTTGGAACTGTTTCTCCATAGGAGATGATGATGAACACTCCAGCTTGCCTTTGAAACACTCAAAATCTGATAAAATCTCTTTTTCAACCTTATTCCGCATTGCCTTCTCGAATTGCTCCACAAATACTTTCAAAGTTGTAGAGCTATGTACATAACCATCAAAAAAGGCATTCATTGATTCCGAACGTTGGGTTGACGACATTCCCGCAAAGAAATTGGAATTGAGAAATGCGGGAACCCATCGCTCCCGTTCCTCATATAACTTGGCCAACCACTCATTCTCCTCAAGATGATGTAAAGTGATGGTATGATTCCATTTTTCTTCAAACTCTTCCACTGTCATTGAATCATGCACGGCTTTAAGCAAATAATGCTTTATATCTTGATAAGCTTCCAATCCAGCAAGCTTCACTGGCAACTTCATCGTAATATGCCAAATACACCAACGATGAACAGTTTCCGGAAAAACTATTTCAATGGCCCGCCGCATTGCTTGGCATTGGTCTGTGATAATGGCTTTTGGAGCAATGTCACACATACTTTGCAACCATTGCCTAAATACCCACACAAACGAATCCGTGTCTTCACTTGACAATAACCCACAACCAAGTATAATAGATTCACCATGATGATTAATTCCAATAAAAGGGGCGAATGGCATATCATACTTGTTTGTTAGATATGTGGTGTCGAACGTGATCACATCATTAAACGATTCGTATGCTGCCCTACTCCTCGCATCAACCCAAAATACATTTCGCACACGTAACTCATCATCCAAATCCAATGCATGGTAGAAGTTAGAATTTTTAGCTTGCATTCTAACGAAGTAATCGTGCAAGGCTTGTCCGTCACCCTCCTTACACTTTAAACGACGTTCCTTTTCAAGAAAGTTGCGAACATCTCTTTGATTATACGTCATATTTTCATAACCCCCTGCTTCAACGACGGAAGCCTTAATACTACTATTTATCCTAACACCAGCATTGTCATTAATCAAGAGTCTCCTTCTTGTATCCGTGCTTATATGCCGAAAAGCAGCAAAATGCCTAGATTTACTAGGACTCAACTCATGGTTATGATCCTCAATAAAACTCAATATCCTCCATTTTTTATCCGTAATATCCATCGAAGCTTTGATCCCAGCTTCACACGCATTTTTTATCGTCGACCTCTTCTTGGAAGGATCATCAACCGAACTACTGTATTTTCCCTCTCGGTTACACTTCAAGTTTACATAAGAAGTCTCACTAAAGCCCTTCTTTTTTCTTGAATTCCTTGTCATTGTTGCAAATCCTTTCGAATAAGCATAATGCTTATAAAATTCAATGACTTGTTGAAGTGAATCAAACTCCATTCCAACCCTTGGTTCAATCACTGAATTCCTCACACTCTCAGGTGTATCCTCCTGCATGTTTCCCTCAACAGGCTGTGGTAAATCCTCCACAAAACTATTACTCGCACCAAAGGATCTAACACCATCCATCTCTTGTGTACTCATGACTGCAACAACCTATAAGCCAAATACCAAAGTTAATTATAACATGTAGTGTAAATTCTACCAAATAATTTATCATGTACCAATAATGATATACAACCTAAACCTAAAGTATTACATTGTGACTAGTATCAATAACAAAAAACATTCAAACACACCAACACACACTCACTAAAATTATCATTAAAAAATAACATGAAAAAACCCATTAAACATCTATAGCCATAATACAATAATCATGAATATTTTGCTACACCTAAAACAAGCATAATTTTTTTTTGTTTTTTTTCATTTTTTATTACACAACAAAATATGTACAGATTATCACTAAAAATAAACTTAAATAATATACACAACTAACAAAAAAGAAAAAGAGCAAAAAAAAAAAAACATACCACGTGAACAGTGCAGTCAATGCACCAGTGCAATGGACCTCCAAAACTCCAAAACTCACGTTAAATGCTGCTCCAAATCTCAAATGTTGGTCTCTGTCTCTGCTCCAAATGGTGACTTTGTTTCAAGCTCAAGCTCAAGCTCAAGCTACAATGGCAGCAACACTGTTTTACAGAAAAAGGTTTCTATGTTTAAGATTACTGTTTCATTATTATTGGCAAGAAATAATAAGCACCAAAACTTCAAAAATCCAACCTTAGAACTGGCTTGATCTTCTCGGCTAAGTTGACTTTTTTTTTTTTTACTTGCTGCTTGCTATGGACGTGTGTTTCAGTTCAGGAGTCAGAGTCATGCTGAAGAAGAAGAAGACAGGCGGGAAAAAAAAAGGGCAGTTGCTGTGGGCCTCTCTCACGTGCTTTGCCATGCCCCATTTTTAGCCAAATTTTTAGTGTGTTTGGCAACAAAGATAGTGCATTCTTCATTAAGATAGCTGACTTTGCACCTATGAGACCCGCAGCACTGCTTGCTGCCGTGGCCCAGTAATTTGCTGCCACATCCATGGTGTGAAAGCAGCAGCGCCCGTTTGTATATATGCATATATATATCATATATGCATTATCATGCAGGCACAGGAAATATTATATATATGCGGCATGGAAATGATAGGCCAAACAGACATGATATCATTGGTTCGATCGAAACCAGACCCATTAATAAACGTAAAGAAAGTTCCAAATATGCAAATTCCACACTGACGCAATCTAAAATTTTTTGTAGGACTTTCTAGAGCCTTAGATGCTCTAGGACACTACAAAACAAACATAGAAGGCCGGTTTGTGATGTATAAATAAGTATAATGTACCTATTTGCTCTTCTTTCTCTATTATATATATGCCTTTTCGTTTTACATGGAAATCACGAATTAACAAAAATGTTGTAACTTGTAAGTTGCAACCAATCCAAATGACAAAACATAGTACTTCCACATTTTTAGTGCTTCTCACGTTTCATCGGCCAAGAATATATTGCCATCTAAGGGATGAACTATACTAACGAGTAATATTAGTTGCATTGCAAATCATATTATATATATCATATAATTTATATGTAATACATTAATATCTAACTTAATATAATAAAAACCAAATTCTAATACATTCAAAATACTATTCCTATTAATAATTTATTACAAATTATTTTAATGAATTAACATAATTATTGGTTTTGATAAAAACTGAGTAAATGCAATATTCTTTTAATTACCACGTAATTTAGGATAATTTTTTCTTTTTATTGTTACTACCTATTGTTCAACTATGATTATCCTATGTCACAACATATAATTAAAAAATAAACCTTTGATTATACTAGTGAAGTCTTTTCTTTGATTTGCATATATTTTTAATTAACACGTGTATTGCATAACTCTACTGTTGTTATCTATTATATAAACTAAAAGGTGAAGCTCAGAGAAAATTTTTTCCCTCTTCCAAAACCTGCCACGTCATAATCCCTCTTTCATATAAAATTCCACATCACTCCAGCCTCAATCTTCTTCTTTTCTCTCTTTTTTTATTTTTTATTTTTTTTTTATTTCGCCCTTTCCCATTCCCATTAAATGCAATCTCCTCCACTAATTCCTTTTTGATTGATCCTCCACTAATTCCTAATAAATCTCCTCCACTAATTCCTTATAAATCATGGCCAGACCATTAAATCCAAGCTAATTTTCTAACGATTTCTCTTCCGTCTATTCCTCTCCTTCTCTTCTTCAATTATGTAACAGTTCATTCTTCAATTCCATGTGGTGTAATAATCCATTCTTCCCCAGCATCCATTGCACTCAAGAATCTGTACAGATAAATCTAACGCCCACCACTCAGTTTCTGACTTCTCTTCTTCTTCTTCCAAAACTCTTCACCTTCTTTTATTTTGAGTTCGCATATAAAGTGCATAGATCCAACGAAGTCCTTCCCAAACCAATTCACTGCCCCGATTCCAGCAATCCTGGCAACTCATATCAACAGTCAGCTACTAGGTGTTCGACCAAAGTTCTCTAACAGGATCTTTGATTTTCTATTTTTAATTTTTTTTTGCAGGACATTCGCCCTTCTTCTTCTTTAAAGGTGAAGGCAGAACCTGGGGCATTTAGCTGCAGGACATGCGCTCTTCTTTTTCTTTTACCTTCTGTTTGATTTGGTTATATGTTTGGGTTTTGTTTCCCTGTTTGGCTGGTGAGAAACATGAGAGTGCAATTCAGTTTTTGGGTTTTGAACTTGTATGCGTGTTTTGGCTTATTCAAAGTGTTTAAGAAAGTTTCAATTTTTCCTTATTGATATACTGCTGTACAAATTATTGGGAAATTAGTACTAAAAAGTTAAGGATCGAAATTTTTATTCTTCTCTAAACATCAAAGCAAAGATACATTATTGCAGTAATACTCTGAAACTGTTTTTGGAAATTAGAATAGTGGAATTACACTGACTTTAGTGACATTTGAAGTTATTGCCTTATGTTTTACTTTAAGATATCCTTGGAATTTATGTTTAGTTAAACAATGGTTTGTATTTTTTTTCGAGGTTTTAGATCTCTTATAATCCCGCAACTTCTTCTTGGTGTTTAAGTGGATTGGATTGCATGTTCTTCCTCAATCTAATTGATTTATTTGTTTGCAGCGTGTTGTTTGTATATACATTTTTACTTTGCTTAATCTTGCAAATCTAACTGGTCAGTTTTCTAGCTTTTATTTTCATTTCCCACCCAAGTTCTCTTAGTGTTTCAAGTATTTTGGTGCAGGTTGCTGAAGAGATAGGGACAGAAGCAAGATTTCAGAAAGATTTTCTTAATCAGCTGGTAAAACATTACATTCAGATGCCTTGCTTCATACATGCACGCACATACACACACACCTGGGCGTATATTTCTTATGATTTTTGGCCAGCTCTTGGTTCTTACTGTCAAGATATCCTAATTTTGTTGGAGGAACTCCTACTTTATTTAATTAAATTTCGAATTGAGCATGATAAATAAAAAATTTTCCGTGGTAAGAAGGATTATTTTTTGCTAGGGTAGTATACTACTTGAAAGTAATGTAGTTTCCTGGCATGGAATATGGACATGATTATATTGAACGGTTTAGGATGTATAATGGAGATTTCTTTCTCTGTGTGTGTGGTCTTTTTTTGATTAATCTCCTATCAAATATATGTTGCATCCATACATGAATTGGATAGTAATCTCTACTCTGGTATATCAAGGATTAGTTATGCAGCATCAATTTTTACCAGCCCGTTCCACCTTGGATCCTTCCCCTCCCGCTGCTTCTTTGGTTTGGATTCCACCTCCTTTTCCTTTTTTTCAAGATTAACGTTGCTGTAAAATACATGCCAAACTTAGGAGGATTTGGGATGGGAGCACTTTTAAGGGATTTCAAAGGAAATTTTGTGGCTGCTAAAGTAGAGATACTCAAGTACAAAATATTTTGGCAGGATTTCTTCGTGCGTTTTAATAGAATCAAATGACTACAGAAGAAATGAGACAATAAGACTACTAGAATTTTAATGAGGATGTTGTCTTTTGGGACAAGAACCAATTATAAGGCATCTAAATGAATTTCTATGGTACACCACAAAGTTGATAGGAAGGTCAAAAAGAACATGTTGGAGGTTGTGAAACAGGATGATGCCTTATAACTTAATAAAAATTATTCTTTTGAATAACAACACCAACAAACTCAAGGTCATAAACAGAACTCTTATAAAAAAATATTATCATTTTAGTGAAAAACAGTTATGAATCTTCTCTTAATCAATTTATCAAGACTATGTAGAATTGATTTGCATGAGTAGCATCTTGCCTATTGATTTCCTTATATTGTTTTGTGCTTGCACCCATTTTCTCATATTTAGTATGACAACTTGAGCAGAACCCTTATGATGAAAGTCATTTGTATTGGCCCTATCAAAAAAAAAAAATTGTATTGGTGAAAAACAGTTAATGAAACTACCCCTGATATATTTGATAAGGCATTGTCGAGTTGGTTGGTTATACAGACCATTTATGATTTTGACAATATTTGAGCCATGAAATTGTGGCTATTTTAAGTTTTCTATGATACTGTTTCAGTTTTGCTTGAAGCTGCAAAGGTTAATTTTAGAGATATCTTAAGCTAAATACCAACTGCATTTTGGAAAGGTATAATTTTTTTCTCTTTGTGGGACATAAACATTTATATATATATTGGTACTTTGTTTCATGCTTATGGGACAAGTTCTTATGCTTTAAGGTAGGGCTCTTATGAACTTCTTTTTTTTCTTAAATCAATGATTCTGTTCTAATACTTTTGTATGGCTTCAGCTCAAGATCTATAAGGTACTTCCTATTTTGCGGAGCTTTTATTGAGCAAATTCAGAATATTATTATATTCATCCAACAGTTTGAGAATCTTTACAAGAATGTACAGTCAGAATGTTATCTATAGTGTAGTAACCGATTTGTTTCAAGTTCATTGATTTTAGATGAATTGAGTTAGGTTGATTAATGATCTCTCCCTAATTGTAATTCTTGCCTTAATTATATATGATGATCAAAGTTTATTCCTAAGTAGCATTGTGAGATGAAGATTTTTTTTTTTTTTATTACCAATCTTATTTAATATATAAATTTGAACCTTTATTTTGAGCTAAATTTTCTTATCTTCATTCATTTTTAAGTCATTGTACCTTCAAGCAAAATAAATATATGTAATTTTTATTAAATTATCCCGTGCATCGCACGGGTTAGCGACTAGTGATATAATAAAAGTTGAGCGTTACATATGTTTATTTTTTATTTTTTTGCGTAGAATATATATCTTTCTCTTTGCACCAAATAGATACAATATATTTTATTATAGTTTATTTTAATATTTTTGCTCTAAGCTTTTCTTAGGTAACAAATCATACTGCAACTATATTTAAAAAAAAACAAATCATTATAGATTAGAAGACCACATCTGAAAAAAGAAAATAAAAAACTTTTCTTAGAAACCAAATTCAATTCCAAACTAATTAAATTTCTTCAACCAAAAAAAAAAAAAATCCAAACTAATTAATGTTAGAATAATTATAAAATTATACCATCAATCTATTTTCTTCTCTAATTAATTATACAAAATTACCAACAACAAAAAGTGTTATCGTGATTCGTGTATATATATGATGGACAGGAGCCATTTTACAAAGAAGATTGCAGATTGATGTGGTGTGGAATTCGAGTGGCCATATTAGGTAGTTGGAAAACATGGTCATTTTAATGCTGTTCATTTCTCTACAGTTATTTGATCTTGAATATATCTGCATATAGGGATAGAGTATCTCCTACATCGGTCATATATATCTTCTCTCTCACAACAAGTGGCATAGGAGGGAAGATATATATGACTGATGTAGGAAATCATTATTCGCATGGAGGGGCCTTGGGCTTTTGAGGGTACCTTGTTAATAGTAGATAGATCATAGATCATAGATGGGTTGCTAATTGTTAAAATAAAAGGAACAAACAAAGGACAAAGGTTATGTCTATATAATATTAGATTTTATATAAACAAGAGAGTTGATCTAAAGGCCTTAGTTTAGACTTGAATCGAAGAATGATAGTAATACCAGCAGTGATTTATGGATGAAGAGTGTAGAGTCATAGGAACTGGAACAACACGCTTTTGAGTAACCATAGAGTCAAATTTGGCAAACCAAATTGCTAACACACTTGAATGTATCTAGAACCTCCGAAACAAGATGGTTCATTGCCCTGGCCCGTTGAATCTCCCTCTCTGTATCAGAAATTTAGAGCTTCGCATTTTCGAGCACCTGTCCATCTTGGCAATTCCTAAGGTTTCTACTGCAACTTCTAGCAATTTTTGGAAACCTCTTCCAGCTGGTACTATCAAACTCAACACTGATGCTGCTGTTCGCGCCCACTCCTCATCCTTAGCAGTCATGGCCCGTAATCACCTTGGTGCTGTTGTGAAAGCATGGGCCTGCAAATCCTTAGTTGGTGACCCTACTATTGCAGAAGCTTATGCTATCAAATGGGCTCTCTCGTTGGCTAAGGATGAATGCTTTTCACACGTTATTGTGGAAAGCGACTCTAAATCCTACATCGAGGCTTTCTCTGGTTCCTTTGCTAATGTGTATTGGGAGATTAATGTTTTATGCTTTGATGTAATAACTTTAGCTTTAAACTTCGATGTTTGTCATTTCTCATGGTTAAAAGAGAAACAAATTCGTCAGCTCATGAGCTAGCTAAATTTGCTACTCCCCTTGATTCTGATGTTTGCTGTTTCGGTGTATCTCTACCTCACTTTGTTCATGAGGCATGGAATAGAGATATGCTTGCCTTTTCTTAGTTTCAATATAAGCCTTTTAAGTACAAAAAATAAAATAAAATTTGGCAAACCAAGAAGGTGGGGGTGGGGCTTGCTTAAGTCCATAAAGGGCACGACGAAGTTTGCAAAACTTATTTGAAGGATGCTTATAACCTGAAGGAGCCTCATATAGACTTCTTCGATGAAATCACTATTCAAGAAGAAATTTTTAACATCCATTTGAAACAAAGACCAATAGCAGATAATCTCAATTGGAAGTAGAGATTAAATAGAGGTCAACCTAGCAACATGAGTAAAAGTGTCCTGACAGTCAATACCACATTCTTCTTTGAAGCCCTTGATAACCAAGCGAGTTTTGTAGCTTTCCATTGATCCATTGCCTCGGTAATGATCTTATAAACCCACTTACACCCAATCGCAAACTTATCGGAAGGCAAATCCACCATGTCCCAAGCTAGAGTAAGTTGTGTAGGGCATCATGTTTATTAGCATAGCTTTCTGTCCAAAGGTGTCAGTATTGGCCTCTTAGTAGATACGCAACTCATGAAGAGTTGAAAGAATAAATAAATAGTGGTAATTAATAAGATGAGAGGGATGAGCTTTTACCTGACTATAGCGACGAAGATCGAGGGCCAATGGATGCTTAGGAACGTGTGATGCAACGTAATTAGTATTGGAACATGTGATGCAACGTGGTTAGTATTGAATGCACCAAGTACATTGTGAGGGGCCAAAGAAAAAGCAACCACTGAGCTGGAATCCCTAGTTGGATCATATGAGGACTCAAGATATAGGGCTATGGAAAGGATAAGTGAATGCACCAAGAATTTGACAATGTTTGCATTATGCACGTCCATTTTGATGAGAGATATATGGTCATGAATAGTGAGGAACGGTGGCATTGTTGTTTTAGAAATTATGAAAGATTTATCATTGTATTTCAAAGCTTTGTCTAAACGAAAAACTTTAATGATAAGAGATTTGGGGAGGGAAGTCGGGGCTAAGAGGCTTAGGTCACCGGGTTTCTCAAATGTTAATTTGGGGATTTTTTCTTTCTTTTGTTTTGTTGTTGATAGCTGAAATAGATCGGTTAAATGAATATTTTGATGGACATGGGTCTAAAATGTTGATGTCTAATTTTAAATTAAAGGGCAAATTACATTACCCTCCCTTGAGGTATTGCAAAACGACAATAAACACCAAACTTGACCCAAAATTATAATTTCACCTTTTAGATTTGACATAAAACTGACATGGGTCTTTTCGTTACTAACCTTAATAGAATATTTTGTTTTTTAAAAGATTTATTTTACCGAAACTTTTAGCAGAGGAGAGAGAGAGTATTTAAAAAAAATGGAGTATTTTAAAAAATAAAATAATCCATTAAGATTTGTAACGAAAAGACCCATGATAGTTTTATATCAAATATGAAATGTGTGACTATCATTTCGGCTAAACTTTGGGGTTTACAGTTGTTCCGCGATACCTCAAGGGAGGGTAATGTAATTTACCCCAAATTAAAAACAAATCCACATAATTCAAATTATGTCACATCATCCATCTATTAGCCACACAGACAAAGAAACTAATTGAATCGAACAAAAGGATTAATAGTGCTTAGTTCCAAAACTTTAAGGATTAATAACGCTCATTTCAAGTTTAAGGTGCCAATAGCGCTCAATAGGTAAACTTTAGAGATTAACAGTACATTTAGGCTAAGAAAAATCCAACTAAAGTTTTATATAGAATAATATGAAAGATTTGATTAGGGCATGGGTAACAAATGGCATTATCCTGTGGATTTGGCATTTGCTGTCGGTACATCATGATAGAAACCAAAAAAAAAAAAAAAGTGTTAAAGTAATAAATACAAAATAACTCTTGTGAAATCCATAATTCTAGTACCAAAATATGATTATAACGAAAAGCCACCTTATACATTTCGCTAGAGTCACATTTCTCAAAAGACAATAAAATAGTCTTCGAACAAGTCACATTTCTTAAAAGACATTAAAATAGTCTTCGAACAAAAATATTAACTTAAAAACTTTTTATAATACACATTTTTCCTGTTGTAAATTAAAAGAAAATATGGAGAGACAAGAACAAGAAAATGAGAGAATGAAACCGTATCAGAATGTTTCATTAGTGGTCATCCACATATTGCTCTATATTCAATTGTGTATCTCTTTACAAATAGAACGCACATATATATAGTGATTCGATAGTACTATTCACATAATAATTCATGTTACTATGCAAGTACTATTTGGGTACTATTCACTCAATAATATGGTAGCAATAATTCATAATCTCAGCTGGCAATCACAGTCTTCCGCATCTTTAATAATTCATCTGCCGACAGCATCTTTCATAACACTCCCCCTTGGATGACCACTCATAAAGAATATGCCTCGTTAAAACCTTGTCAAGGAAAAACCCAGTGAGATAAAAACCAGTGGCGAAGGAAAAAGAGTACAGTATTCTTATGAACCTTTAAGTACTTTTGGATTGCCTCATTAAAACCTTGCAAAGGAAAACTCAGTGGGAAAAACCTTAGCGAAGGAAAAAGAGTACAATCAGCACATATTCTTTAGTGTATTTACTCCCCCTCAAGAGTACATAGATCTTCAATTATCAAAGAAAAGATCCTTATGTCGACGCATGCCAATATTATGAACAATCTTCTGGAATGTCTAAGTTGTCACATGACCATATCTACTTGACATCAACATCACCGCTCTTCTGGAGAATATTAGGTGGGATGTGTTTGTTTCATGAATTGCTACATCTTTGTTTGCTTGATAAATCTTCATGCAATAGTAGTGTTGTCACATGTGAATAGTATTCTATTTCTGATCGTCCTTGGTCTGGATCAGAAAGATATCATGCGCTTGTATTTCCCATTAACTGTAGATTTGATCAAGTGCAATTTTCAAAATACATCAGAGTATCAATTGCACTAATGTATGGTACTTCAAGACCATAAATTTCTTTATACTCTTCTTGAGGACGAAAATGGTTCTTCTTAACATCAAGTGACCAATCAATTAATGAAGTAATCAAAGGATAAGTTTTATTCATATGGAAGTGCTTCAAGACTTCCTCTGTGTATCTTGACTAGTGAACAAGAATTTCATTTGGAAAGTGTTCAACTTGCAAGTCAAGACAAAATTATATTTTACCTAGATCTTTCATCTTGAATTCATTCTTTATATGATTGGCGGTTTTTGTGAACTTTTCAGGAGTTTCAACAAGATTTAACATATACCGCAATAATAGCAAATCGGGATTCTCATTCTTTAACGCATGGACAAATATGTATTCTTCTTAAATCCTTAAAAATATTTGCTAAGGCAATTGTACACTTGCACCCAAAATTGCTTTAAACCATATCTGAATTTTTGTCACTTAGTATAGTATATCCTTCAGGGATTATATGCTTTAGGCATTTTCATATTCTTCAGGGATTATATGCTTCAAGCATTTTATATCCTTAAGGGATTTTAAATTATATACTTCATACATTCCATATCCTTCAAGGATTTTTAAATTATATGCTTCAAGCATTCTATATCCTTTAGGGATTTTAAATTGTATTCTTCATGCATTACAAATCCTTTAAGGATTTTTAAATTGTATGCTTCATGCATAACATATCCTTTAAGGATTTTAAATTGTATGTTTCATACATTACATATCCTTTAAGGATTTTTAAATTGTATGCTTCATGCATTACATAACCTTTAAGGATTTTAAATTATATGCTTCAAGAATCTTTGTTACTTGGTAGGAAATATCCTTCAGGGATTATATGCTTCAGGCATTTTATATCCTTTAGGGACGTTCAATAATTCATATAGATATGTAAATATCCAATCTACCAAGTTAATCAAAATTCTTAATGAAATTGTATCCATTAGAAGAGCATATATTTCTTTATAATTATAATAGATTTCTGCAGGAAACCTTATTACATAAGTTGTACTTTGTACTTCATAGTACAAATACCCACATGAATTTAAATAAGGCATTACACCATTAGGTGTATGGACTACAAGTCCAAATATTTCATATTTTACTCATGAGTTTAGCTCTATTTGAATTTCACATTTGCCAATAATTCTCTATATGAATTCCACATTGACCGATAATTCTATATATGAATTCAACATTGATCAGCATTGATCAATAATTCTATAAATTCCACATTAATCAATAATTCTATATATGAATTCAACATTGATTGATCATTCTATATATGAATATCCATTTTTAACAAACTATAACACTTATTCTCCAACCTATTTTATAACTCAATTGAGAGTCAACTAAATAGTGTTCTCAACCGGAAAATAGAGCAATGATTATATCAAAATATATGACCAAAAGATTAATCTTTTAATTGATTGACTTCAATTTGAAAGACTAGCTATTTGATTCGCAGGGAATTCCAAGCATTAATTGTACCCATGGTTAACAATGAATCAAGGAATTTTACAGAATAAAAACCTTTTAAGATTAAATGAAACAATCAATTAGAAAGGATTATATATTAAAAACCATAGAAGATTGAAGAATAAATACTACAATTTCATTCAAAGTTTCACCCATAGCCTTAGCTAGGGTGATTAGCTATTCGTAATAATGAAGAACAAAATACTCAAATTAAGTAGGCTAATCATCTTTGAACAAAAAAATTAAAAGTAGTAACAATAAAATCTAAATAAAATTGAGAAATGTTAAGCCGGATTACAGCAGAAGAAAGAGTTGAACTGCTGCCTGGTTCTCACTGTGCAACCCCCACTTGCACTGCTCCAATGTTGCGGCTCCAGTCCAAGAAGAACAGCTCCACTGTTTTCTCCCTTCTTTTTCTTCACTAGTGCTGCCTGCTCTCTTTCTTTTTCTTTCTTTTTTTTTTTCTCCACTAGTGCCGCCTGCTTTTTTCTCTCCTTTCTTTTCTCTTCTTTTTTCTTTCCAGTTGCTTCTTCTTTTGTTTTCTCTTGCGCTGTTCAGTGCTGTCTTTTTTTTTTCTCCTGCGGCTTAGACTATCAAGGGAATAAAACATATCCTCCAAGTTGTTGCCGCCCACCTTTCTATCAAACCACGCGTGAATTTCATTTAAGCTCTTAGAGCTCTGATCCTGTGCAATGCGACTTGAAAACGTAACATGCAATCCACGGGTACCACTTTTCAAGTCGCATTGCACTGGATCAGAGCTCTAAGAACTTAAATGAAATTCACGCGTGGTCTGATAGAAAGGTGGGCGGCAACAACATGGAGGACATGTTTTATTCCCTTGATAGTCTAAGTCGTGGGAGAAAAAAAATAAAATAAAATAAAAAAATAAAAAGATAGTGCTGAACAGCACAAAAGGAGAAAAAAATACAGAAAAAGAAAGAGAAAAGCAGGCGGCACTAGTGGAGAAAAAAGAAAGAAAGAGAGCAAGCAACACTAGTGAAGAAAAAAAGAAAGAAAAAGAAAGAGAAAAGCAGGCGACACTAGTGGAGAAAAAAAAAAAAAGAACATTGACCGATCATTTTATATATGAATTCGACATTGACCGATCATTCTATGTATGAATTCGACATTGGTCAATGATTCTATGTATGAATTCGACATTGGTCGATGATTCTATACATGAATTCGGCATTGGCCGATGAATCTATACATGAATTCCATAATGGTCAATAATTCTATATATGAATTCCAATATGGTCATTAATTTCTACGTCGATACTTTTCGACGGTTTGTGGTTCAAATTCACCATTAAGAGCAAATATATTGTCAACAACAAATTTATTTCTATCCAATATTTCTCCTGTATAATATATCGAGATCTCGAAATTTCAGGTACCATTTTCTCTTCAGGAGATTTTACTTCAAGGAATAACTTTTCAGGAGTTTCCTCTTCTGGAGGTTTATTTTCAGGAGATATTGTGCACAATTTTGGATAGATTAATTACCTTATTGTCTGTTTCATGGGTATAGTCTCTTCATGGATTGCAACTTATTTTTCTTTCTTTCTTTCTTTTTTTACAAAAACTATCTTATCCAATACCTTACAAATAAATAATTCTTTGAACTTACAGTTCACCTTGATTTGTGTAAGAATCAAAATAAGATATTTTTGTCAGGATCAAAATAAGATATTTTTGTCATGCTTTTGGCACAAGTTTTCTCCCCCTAATGGTGGAGAGTCTATTTCAAAATTATATAATGAAATTCATTATCAAAATACAATCAACCAAATATTCAAAAATTCAAAACATGTGAATACATAATCAAGTATCATGATTGTATATAATGAAATTCAAATCATGATATAATCAACTAAATATCAAAAATTCAAAACATGTAATCACATAATCAAGTATAGCACTAGACATTGAGCAGTAGACATTACTAATTTCGTCAGAGGTTGTTTCTGAATTGGAAGAGCATGTTTCGACAGTTACTTCTTTATCATTTTTATGAAGAACATTTACAGTCGAAGGATCTCCTTTTTCTGTTTTTTATCTTGGTTAATTCTTTTAACATCTGATCAATCTTTTCACTAGTTTTAGTCTTACTAGTTTTTAGACTTAAACCAGGTTTTAATTCTTGAGTTTTTACCAAAGGTGTTTCCATGGGGACTTGTTTAGTATTGATTGAATCAATTTTATTTTCAATTTTATCAAGTTGATCGCCAATAACATTTAGACATTTATTAGTATAATTGTTTTGTTCAATTATTTTTCTTTGATCTTCCTTTTCAGGAATTTTAGGAGGTGGTAGTTTGAACGGGGAGGCTTTTACTAAATCATTTCCGATTTTTATTAAAATATTTTCTTTAGGTGGATGGGTGGATTCAATGGATGTTTTATCTGGTTTTGTCCATTTTGAGGTTGTTAGGAACGTTTAAGTTTTTTAACTTTGGGTAGTAATTTTCAACAAAATCAAAGAAATGAATGTTCATTCTTAGATCTTGCATTACAGTTTTCCATTTATCAAAGATTCTTTTCTTTTCTTCTTTAGTATGAGATTTGCTATGCTTATCTCTCTTATCTTTACTTTTCTCAGAATCAAATTCTGTATTTAACATATTCCAGTTTATTTCAAAGGATTTTTTAATAACATTTAATTGGTTTTCAATTTCTCCTTCCATGTCAAAGGGTGTAGGATTTATAGATTCATTATCAGATTCGATATTTTTATTAGGTTGGTTGTCAATCGAATAATAGGCTGAATTTACTTGAGTGTTTTCTTCTTTAACTCATTTTTGTTTAATATCTTTCTCTTTTTGTTTATTAAGGTTTAGCTGATTAAGGTATTCATTTAAATCTTGATCTCTTTTACTGGCTGAAGAGGAGCTCGAAAATGAGTGTCGAGATTTGGTGTATTTTATCATTAGGGGTATTTTGGATTTACTGTGATCAAATCTTATTTTAACAGTACCATCAAGATATTGTTCAACAGAGTTTAAGTTATCAGTTTCAGTGATGTTTATTGGTGGTAGTAAAGTGGGTGGCATCTCGTTGGGGAGATCCCATTCATCAGGGAGTTTAATATCTTCCCATTTTATCATTTTGGGGACATCTATTTTAATATCTTCGCTACTGGCTTGCAGCAAGAGAGTTTTTTCTTTTGGGTATTTTAATAAAGCTTGAGGATTCAAGTTTGTTTTTAATAGCTTATAGTATATTCTGTATACTAAAGCAAGAAGACGACTACCTTCTATCATTTGATATCCAGTAGTGTTTATTTTTAGTGTTAATGCCTTTTCAGGGGCACCATCATCAAGACTTATGGTTAAGTCTAGGTCAACATTAAAATGGATTGGGCCTTTACTAATGTTGGCTTCAACCATTCCTAGGAGACCTTACTTATGGCAAGTAAATCTGCCATCAAGCAATCTTAATAGCACTGCGGCATTTATACCTTTTCGAGTTAAGGGTTTAATACCAACTTGAATTAATCCAAGGTGGATGAATTTGTAACCTTTATTTCTGAATTCTCTCATTTCTTTCTTTCGAAACAAAAGACATTCTTCTTTATTTTTACTAAGAGCATAAGCTCTTTCGACAGTTTTAATTTTATGTTCAGCCTGGAATACAGACGGAACCCAAGAGGTTTTGTAAACCTCTTTTTTATCAGGTTTTGGGATACTCCAATTTTGGAGATCATTATCAGAATGAAGAATTTCATCTTCTTCATGCACAATATCTTCTAATGATGCCAGACTAGATCTGGATCTAGTGCTGGTAGTTGAGTTAAATCTGCGTAATCTATTCATCTTTTAAGTTTATCAGTTTTCTGGGTTTATCAGATTAATCTTTTTAAAGTTTTCTCTCTTATGATTATCATGTTTTCTCTCTCTACCTGTGCCTCACATCCGCTCATGCCTCTCTTGGGACTTATTGTTTGGAAAAAAGACTCACTGTTTGGGTAGTAACACACAGATTTTGAAATAGACAAGATAACAACAAGAAATAGACAGTGTCAAGATTAATATGAAGAACACATATATTAAGAATATATTAAAATAGATTAATAAGGCAGTAGAACTAGCCAAGATATATATATTAAAACAGATTTAAAATATGGGGTGTAAGAAGATTATGGATGCAAGAAATTAACAAGAAAGTAATTACTTTGATTTAAAAGTAATTACTTACAATTTAGAAGATAGACTGGAGGGTGTAAGCTTCCATGATTACAAGTTTATAATGTTTATGTAGTGAGAACTGGAGAATAACCTATTCTAGTTCTTAAGCTTCAGCACATGAATGCTTAGAACGTTATAAGAGTAAGTAGGTCTAATAAGTTCTGCCATTTAACATTACAAGCAGCCATATATATAGGCAAGAGGGAAAAGCCTAGAAGTCTTCAGAAGGCCTTGGATTCTTCAAGATTTTACTATTGCTTTGCTAGAAGTAAAAGCAATTTACCAGAGTAACTATGGCCGAAAGTTGCATTGTCTGATATGGAATAGTGCAGATTATGCCGATCAGGTACTATTTGCTACAGTAAAAAGTCACTGTTGGAATAGTGATTTTGACTGCTGCTTTTATCAATTTGTCGGGCATACTTATCAATAGTGAGTTTATCATAAGACCATCAGTCTAGATTCAGATCATAATCTTCATACCCATCATATGGGTCTTGAGAGTTCTGATACCATTTCGAGGTAAATGAGACAGGAGCATAAGGAAGTTTAGCAGTGGATGATCCTTCTGAGGATGCAGGAGAGTGCTTGCCACCGGCTAATTGGCGGCATTGTATTGCAGCCATCTGGGCAATTTCTACAAGTTCCTCGAGGGATTTTCCTTTTAACAAATCTTTAATAGAAAAAATTGGAGAGGACTGTTTATCTTCTATCTCCTTCATTGGTTCAATTGGAAATTCTTTGTAGACAAAACCAATGATTCTGTCTCAGTCGAATTTATCAAACCATTTAACAGCATAACTTCTGATCATGACATTATCTTCAATTTGGTAATGCCATTTAACAATCCAGGGGACATGGAATTTAGCACAGAATAGCAATATTGGAGGAAAATTGCTATTGAGACAATCAATATTAAGTGTTTTTGACTTTGATATTGAGTATATTAAAGGAAGCCAAAACTCAATCCCTGACTTCTTTACCCGTGAATTTCTGCAGAACAAAGATGGCGGATAAAAAGTCCCAAAAACCATCCTCCAGCAGAAATCCCCCTGTTAAAAAACCCACTATTAAAACTGAGCTAATCACCCCTAGCCAGCTAGTTTCATATGATCCCCACCAGATCACCCCTGTTAACTCCCCTGTTAAAACAACATCATCCTCCAGGATGGTATCCTTTGGTAAACCAATCCAGCAAAGCCTGTCCTTCGCTAGAGCTCTAACTAGTGACTATGACCCCTAGTTGGTGCTGTTGGGGGAGGGACAACTACCTGTTTAGCAAAGGTGTCATAGTCACTGGTTAGAGCTCTAGCAAAGGACAGGCTTTGCTGGATTGGTTTACCATGGGATACAATCTTGGAGGATGATGTTGTTTTAACAGGGGAGTTAACAGGGGTGATCTGGTGGGAATCATATGAAACTAGCTGGCTAGGGGTGACTAGCTCAGTTTTAACAATGGGTTTTTTAACAGGGGGATTTTTGCTGGAGGATGGTTTTTGGGACTTTTTATCCGCCATCTTTGTTCTGCAGAAATTCACGGGTAAGGAAGTCAAAGATTGAGTTTTGGCTTCCTTTAATATATTCAATATCAAAGTAAAAAACACTTAATATTGATTGCCTCAATAGCAATTTTCCTCCAATATTGCTATTCTGTGCTAAATTCCATGTCCCCTGGATTGTTAAATGGCATTACCAAATTGAAGATAATGTCCTGATCAGAAGTTATGTTGTTAAATGGTTTGATAAATTCAACAAAGACAGAATCATTGGTTTTGTCTACAAAGAATTTCCAATTGAACCAGTGAAGGAGATAGAAGACAAGCAGTCCTTTCCAACTTCTTCTATTAAAGATTTGTTAAAAGGAAAATCCCCCGAGGAACTTGCAGAAATTTCCCAGATGGCTGCAATACAATGCCGCCAATCAGCCAGTGGCAAGCACTCTCCTGCATCCTCAGAAGGATCATCCACTACTAAACTTCCTTATGCTCCTGTCTCATTTCCCCCGAAATGGTATCAAGACTCTCAAAACCCATATGATGTGTATGAAGATTATGATCTGAATCTAGATTGATGGTCTTCTGATAAACTCACTATTGATAAGCATGTCCGACAAATTGATAAAAGCAACAGTCAAAATCACTATTCTAACAGTGACTTTTTATTGTAGCAAATAGTACCTGATCGACAGAATCTGCATTGTTCCATATCAGACAATGCAACTTTCGGCCACAGTTACTCTGGTAAATTGTTTTTACTTCCAGCAAAGCAATAGTAAAATCTTGAAGAATCCAAGGCCTTCTGAAGACTTCCAGAATTTTCCCTCTTGCCTATACATATGGCTACTTGTAATATTAAATGGCAGAACTTATTAGAACTACTTACTCTTATAACGTTCTAAGCATTCACGTGCTAAAGCTTAAGAACTAGAATAGGTTATTCTCCAATTGTCACTACATAAACATTATTAACTTGTAATAATGGAAGCTTACAGCCTCCAGTCTATTTGCTAACATATGTTATACCCTTTCACAACAAAAGAAGATGGTATCACGACTGCTCATTTTGGACAGTCTGTTAAATTCAAATTTCTTAATAAAATTGAACAGAACACTGCTAAATTATTAAAAGAAAATTTGATTTCACAATCAATTTGTTTAATCAATAATAAAAGAAAAAAAATTAAAATTTTTAAATGAAGAAGTCAAATTTAAAAGACTTGAAGAAAAATTAACCTGTAAAATCCTTCAACAAAGAATTGAAAGATTTCAAGAGAAATTAAACCAAGAAGTTTATTCTAATTTTCCCAATGCTTTTTGGGATAGAAAAACTCATGTTGTTAAATTACCATATGTTAAAGATTTCAAAGAAAGAAACATCCCTACTAAAGCTAGACCTATCCAAATGAATCAAGAAATCATGGAATTTTGTAAAATTGAAATTAATGATTTGCTTGGTAAAAAGATAATCAGACATAGTAAATCACCTTGGTCTTGTCCAGCTTTTTATGTTCAAAAAAATGCTGAACTTGAAAGAGGAGCACCCAGACTTGTAATTAATTACAAGCCTCTGAATAAAGTCTTGGAATGGATTAGGTATCCAATCCCTAATAAACAAGATTTGATAAACAGATTGAGCGATTCAATTGTTTTTAGTAAATTTGATCTTAAAAGTGAATTTTGGCAGATCCAAATACATGAAGATGATAAATATAAAACTCCATTGAAGTTTTCTCACTTATTATTATCAAGTTTTCTCTCTCTACATGTGCCATGTCCGCTCATGCCCACCGCTCACGCCTCACCTAGGACTTATTGTTTGGAAAAAGGACTCACTGTTTGGGTGATGACACACAGTTTTAAGATAGACAAAATAACAACAAGAGATAGACTTTAGCAGGATTAATATGAAGAACACAAATCACTGATCAACAGAAAAGAAAGAACAGATTTAACAGATTATAACACAACGGCCAACAAAAGAGTAAGAACTTGGCTCTGATACCAAAAGGGGAAGCAGCGCATATATAAATGAAAACTCTTAATAAAAACAAATAATAAGGCGGTAGAACCAGCCAATAATGGATTAAAAACAATTTTAATATAATGAACAAGGTGGTAGAACCAGCCAAATTATGGATGCAAAATAGTATCAAGAAAGTAATTACTTTATATTGAAAGTAATGACTTACAGTTTAACAGAAAAGCTGGAGGCTGAAAGCTTCCATGATTACAAGTTTAATATGGGTATGGGGTTTATGAGAGAACTTGGAGAAGCCTATTCTAATTCTGGAGTTTCAGCACATGAATGTCCAGAATATTACAAGTGAAAGGGCTAAGAAGTTTTGAGGGTAACATTACAACATAAGGTCATATATATAGGCATTTAACAAAGAGCAAGTCTTCGGAGGAGGAAGTCTTGGTCTTGGAATCTTTCATCATGACTTTACTATTTGCTTTTGGAAAA
>OU015764.1:9421122-9462385 GCA_907173295.1 Fagus sylvatica | reverse complement strand
GTTACTGTTCTTGTTCTTTTTTCCTGTTTTCCTGTTTTCTTTTAATCTGTGTTTCAGTAATGGAATTCGGTCGTGCAATGAGTTGTTTTTGAGGAGTGGAATTTCTAGGTGGAGCACATAAGGATCAAATTGAAGATGAATGTAACAGCAGTTTAAAGAAATGAAGTAGTAACTTAAAGATTGTTTCTTTGCCTACAATATCGTGTGCCTCCTGCTACTCATTGATAAATAATCATATACAAGAAATATCAACATCCAAGCTTCACATCATTTACTAATGAATATTTCTCTGAGAACCTTCTAATTAATGGGACATATTTTCACTAGCCAACCAAAAGTTGCTTCTCATTATTATTATAGGATACGTGTATAGGAAATGACATTGCTAGTTATGAAATGGAGTTAGTCCTTGGATGCTCCGGTGCTTCATGGAACTCAATGCTGTCAATTTTGATAGGCTTTTAGTTTTCTTAAATCTTTGTTTAAGAAATAAAAGGAAATAATAAAACAAGATGAAGATGAGAAAATATATGAACTTTTTGTTTAGGTGGTCATTCACATAAATTTTTGTAAACTACAAAATCCTTTTCATGTTTAAAAGTAAACCTATTGTTATATGGAAAGTTATAGAATACTTTGAGAGTACATTAATTTCATACTCCAGGAGTACATTAAATGGATCTTACTATGAATTTAATTAGCGGGACCTACTACTTATATAAGAGGACTGAGAAAGGAGTATGCATTTAATGTACTCCCGGAATATTCTATAACTACTTTTATATAGGCTTAGATTGGGTGGCACCAACCATTTGTGTCTATGCCCAATTTTCAACAACACATTTATTACATTTGACTTTTACAACAATTTGCAAATAATCTATTATTGTTTTTCTTAATGGTGTGTTTGGGTGAGAGATTTGGAGCCAGAATTTGGGATGAAGGATTTCTCAATTATCGGGTTTGGCACCACAAAAAGAGAAAATTCTCAATTACCGGTGGGAGAAGGGAATGAGGGGAAAGATTGTTGAAATATACTAAAATTTAATACATTCTAGTTATCTTCCCTTCTCTCCCCTCCCCGCCATCCAAACATAGGGTTAGATTTTACTATAGTTCATTAATGAGTTTATTAGTTCATTAGTGAAAATAAAAAACATAGAAAATATATTTTATAGTACTTTCTCGAAAAATTATTCAATAGTTTCGAACTACAAATAAATACGTAATCCTCCCTCTCACAAAGTGGTAGGTCCTACAGTAAATTTAATTAATATGACCCACCATTCATGTGGTGAGACCTACTATTTATATGAGAGAGGGACTACACATTTATTTGTACTTCCTCTACAATGCTTAGTTGCCATCAATGTTACTATACAAATGAATGTAGTCATGCTTTTCTAATCCTATAATCACCTTCACTATTTAAGAGCAAGCTAATTACCATTCCTGGAATTTCGGGTTATTCATAAGTAATTTGCAGACTATTACTTACTAGCTAGATCAAGTTAAATGTACTTAATGAAGAAAGTACATGTAATATTGTATCTAGACATGTGCAGCTGGGAATAATCACATGGAATCTAATGTTAGTCCCACTATAATCTTTCCACACAAATTCAATTCAAAAGAAATCATGTTCAGAGAAATTCAAAAAAGAAGAAACTTGTAACCACAAAGGCAAATAACTAATATATTTAAAGACTAACACAATGATGGGAATTTTAATCATCATTTTCCACTAAAACATAGTAATTATAGTAATTACAATAACATAAAATAGAAAAGAAGATGCTAATTTTTTTTTTTTTTTTTGACAAGTAGAGGATGCTGATTAAATTTGAAGGGGCAAACTCAGGAATAGCAATGTCAGGTACTCATTTCTTGGAACTGCCTGGGGTCTCATCCTGCCAGGTTGCTTGCCATTGCTTGTCATAAAAGGTTGTCTCATCCAGCAGTTTCTTTAAGTTATCTAAATCTTCATTCTTCCGTATCACAAGGACTCCAGCAACAGCTATAAACAATAGAGTTTTACAAAAGAAGTTGCTCATTTGGTCAACCAAACCCACCCCAGTCAAGCTATCAACTAGATAAGCCATGAAGAAGCCTATCATTGCAGCACGGCCTGCATAAAAATCGTTAAACAGCAGAAAGATTAGCAAGAGCCAGCATCGTTTTTTTTTATTTTTTATTTTTATTTTATCAATGTTTCATTTAAGAGAGAACAAATGGACTGAACGAACCATTTAGTCGTTCCGCTTCAGGTAGATGGAACCGTTTTATCCATGCCCACCAAGGTATGATGGATGTGTCAAAAACTATGGGGGCATCATTAGTGGATGTTTCTGGGTTACTCTCAAGCCATTTTCTCCTCCTAGCCTCTGAAAATGAATACCAAGGAGGTACGTTAGAAATCAAATAATCCCTATCTGGAGGAATAACAAATACATTATCAAGTAATTAAAATTGAATTCCATCTTCAACTCATCCTATCCTCTCTTCCCTATAACAAGACAAGAAAAAGATAGCAAGCACCCAAAGTTTGAGCTAGAATATAAGGGAAGCACAAATTACAGAGATTTTGACCCAATAGATTCATTCAGAAAGCTCATGTGTATATAGTGAATTTTTGGTATATTCTGAGAAATAGCACCATTCAGTTCTTTTTCAAACAGAAATTTATACACAGCTAGTGTGTGTGAAACATAACCAACAAAAGAATTGCATATCAGTGATAATAAAATAAAGGGTAAATTACATTGACACCCCCAATGCTTGGTGAAACTAGACTCGCTACACCCTATTTTCAACAAATGACACTCCGCTCCAAGATTCCCAAAATAATTCACACTCTGCACCATTTTAATTCACACTCTGCTCCAAAAATGGAGTGAAGTGTGAATTATTTTGGAGATGAGTGTCAATTATTTTGGAGCGAAGTGTCGCTTATATTGAAAATTTTGGAGCGAATTGTCATTTGTTGAAAATATGGTATAAAGAGTTTAGTTTCACCAAACATCGGGAGTGTCAGTGTAATTTAACCTAAAATAAAATAAGTCATGTCACTGCCATCCTTGAAATTGAAGTTATCCTAGAATTTTTTTTTTTTTTTTTTTAAAAAGAAAAGAAAAAAGACTGACATGTACACAATGTTCTGTAAAGCAATAGAAAACAAGTTAAATGCTTACACAGGGAGTGACTACATCTCATCAAAGATACAAAATATTCAAACATGACCTCCGCTTGGAACTAAAAAAACAACAAGAAAGAGGAGATAGAATCCGCAAAAATGCTTAAGATAGGAACCATAAGCCTAACAGATTCTCTCCAAAACTATGAGATCCAGATTAAGTCTTAAGCATTCATTACAGTTTCCTTTGCCTTGGTTCTTTCCAAGATACTGATACTAAGGTTTACTTCATTGTGGAAAACAAGGGAGGGGAGAACTAGATTTCCTATTATTGCACCATGAGCGGTTGAACACAATTGACCATCTACAAAAGACCAATAATAAGATAAAGTATTGTAGAGTGACATTTATTTTTGAGTTTGGGATAGAAAGTAGGATGTGCTACCGTAATTTTTAATTTCAGTTTTAAGTTATACAATCTCCTTGTGCTGTGGAAGATGGAAGACTCCCTTTACTCCCATAATTAGTGGATTCACCAAATGATTTCAATTCTAATCACATACGTGACGTGACATAGCTTTAAACGATGGTCACCAGACTTTAAACGATGGTCACCAGACAGTTCTGTGTTCCAAGTATAGACACACCCACTTCTGAAATCCCCAAAAACATAATCACCTTGAGCTCCAAATTCATAGTGCAAGAGATAAACAATAACAACTACCAGTTAATATCATTTCCAAATTTCCAATGCCTCTGATCACATATATCAAGACTAGACAATGACCAAGAACATGAGATACTAAGAAACATCTAGTATAGCAAGATATGAGGGGATAATCTTGTAGCTGCCACTAGCTGCATGGTCTTGCCAACTATGGTAATTGGCTGTGACCAAATAAAGCAAGACAAACATTTCAATGATCTAAGATTACAGAAATGGAGTTGCTCAGCAAATCCAGGCTATTTTAGTTTCTTTTTTTTATTAAACTTCTAAAATCACCTAAGCTTAGGCCACACAAATAATTATAATTACTAATTCAATTCATTGACTTATAGCCCATATATATGAAACCAACTAGAACCATGTTTTGAAATTTCTTTATGTAGGGTAACAAGCTATCGACTGCTTCTCAAAACCAACAACACTGGCCTTCCACCTGGGCTATGTATGAAACTAATTTTTGATCTTTGAAGTTTATAAATCATCTTTAGTTTTAAACCTACAAGCTATCCAAGAAAATGCTTGCACTGAAATCGTACTCTCTCTCTCTCTCTCTCTCTCTTCTATGATGGATTTTATTTTTAGTTATGTTTCAATTATGGTAGTAGCACCTTTTAAAGTTCTACAAGAAATTGTTGCGATTGGTACTAATTGATTTTAGGGCCTATTGAGTAAATGCCAACACACTTCTTTGGTCATACTAGCTAAATCTGATTTTGTTGCAGTAGCTACCTTTCTAGAGTTCTTGTATACTTTGTGCTTTCCAGAATTTTTATTTATTTATTCCTTTCTATACTACCCGTGAACCAGGGTTTTTCCCATTTCCCATTTTTTAATGAAATAATTATTACTTATAATATAGTATATATTAACTAGGGTGTCCTGTTATGAGTTCTCGTGAACCCTTTCATTAAAAATCATGAATTTTGGAACTAAATCCTAACTACACAAAAAAAGAAATACTGATTATGAAAAATTAAAGACACTTACCCAAAAAAAAATCCGATAAAAATAGTAATTATGATATGTCGCAAACAATACCTGAAATCTTACTACTCATCTTGTAGGAACACTTCATTTTAAACTATTTTTATTTTTTCCAAATTTTTCATTATGTTCCTCCTAATTGCCAAGCAAACAGATCAATGAAGATAAATGTTGCTTTAAAAGAAACAGAGTTCAGTTTACACTTTACAGATCACTGAGAAAGTTTTAATTTTTAAGTTGCATGTACAAGTCAAATTACATAATAAGGGAAATCTAAGTAAAGATTATTGGCCAATTTCTATGACCCAAAAATCTGACCACATTTCTTATCTTCCTCACCACACAAGCAAAGAGTTTTTAAGTGTGGAAGAAATAAAACTCATAGTCAAACCCAAAATGAACCAAATCCAATATCATAAAGCAAATCAAAAGAAAAAAACTTTGAAACTAAAACCTCACCAGAATCAATAACAGCATCCCAGTCAGTCTTTCCATCTTTCTGAAACTGGTTCAAGTCCCAAGTCCCTCCAACCCATTTGGGGTCCTCAAACTTAATCAAAATCTCAGCTTCTTCTGTTTCCACTGCCTCCACAGACCCATTGGCTCCAACTACAGGCTTGGGAGGTTCAGGTACCTTCTGGGAGGGTTCTGGTTCAAGTGCAGTGGCAGCTGAGGGTGAAGTCCCAGCACCATTGTCTGCTGAGGCCTTTGTGGTGGAGAGAAGGAAGAGAGGGGACTTGGGTGGTCTGAGAGAGAGATGGTGGGGCTTAAGAGTGAAGTGGGATTTGGGAGGGGAAGAAGGAAAGAGGGGTGGGGGTTGGGTTTGAGGAGAAAACAAGGCCATGGAAATAGACATGGTTTGGTTGGAACTTGCAAGGAGGTGTGTGTGTGTTTCAGAACATGGGTACCGCTTCTCTTCTGGGCTATCCTTTCCTCAGCCTCAGAAATGGCCAAACAACTGTGTTTGTACTTCGTTCTGGTCTCAAGCTTGATTATATGATGAAATAGTAAAGTATATTGAGAAGTGGGGTGATCTAGTAGGCCTGTTAGTATGATGATTCCCTGCACCTTAATCTGCAAATGGTAAAAGGAAGTGATATTTCCACACTAAAATTTAATATTTCCACACTATCATTGAAAATTTTGTTTGCAAAGGATCAAAATGCCCTTAAATATGATTATTGCTGATTCAACATTGTTAAATACATAAGGGCTATTTAGTCTTTTAAAGGTTCTCATTTTTAAGTTAGTGTGAAATATCATTTTCTATTGTAAAATAATATTTTGAAGTTATTTTAGCATCCAATTATATTTTTAAAAAAAAAATTATCAAAAAAAAAAATTGTAAAAAAAATTAGAATAATAACACAGTAAATCAAAATTTTGTCGTGTTTCTAAAATTCTATTTTATTCAGCTCATGTCAATTTAGCAAAATTTTAAATGATTTAAGTGTTAAAATCGTGTTTCCAAACAAAAAGAAAAAAACCCTTAAATAACTTTGAAAAATATTAAATATTAAATAATTAAAATAATATCATTTTACAAATTTTATTAATGGTATACTTTTTTGAATTGTTTTTTTTGCAAATTTTTATCACATCAAAGCAATTAAAGTCTTAGCCCAAAGAACAAACAATTACAGCATGTTTGGGGCCTGTTTGGTATGTGTTTTCGTTTTCTGTTTTGGTTTCGTGATTTTTTACTTTATTGAAGTTGGAACTTTTAATCCTGATTTGAATTCAAAATTGTAAAAAAAATTATGTTTGCTACATAATTTTGGTTTCACAACTGAAATCACAATTTAAAAAAAAAAAAATTATGTTTGGTACATAGTTTTGGTTTTTAAACTTAGTTGTACCTATACAATTATTGTAGAGGATTTGCACACTTAACAACCTGTATATATTATTTTGGTTTTTTTATTCAGTCTTTCTCTCTCTCTCTCTCTTTTTTTTTTCTTTTTTCTTTCCTTTTCTCTCAGACCCGCTCCTCTCTCTACTCTGCTCTGCTCTCCCGCTCCTCTCTTTTTTTTCTTTTTTTTTCTTTCCTTTTCCTCTAAGCGTGATGCTACAGTATGGGTTATGGGTTTGGGGTTTTCTCATCAACGACATACGAAGGAGGATTTGGGTTTAAAATTTGAAGATTTAAAGCCAATGGAATTCCTGGCATCGGTTTGGGTTTTGAATTTGAAGATCTAGGTTTGGGTTTTGAAGATGTGGGTTTCAATGGGCAGTGGATTTGGGTTTTAGAGTTTGGGTTTTGGTAGCCATGGTTGTTTATGTTTCGGTGGTCTTGGTGGATTGATCTTGGATTTGTGGTTTTGGTCTGGGATTGAATCGGCTTGTTAATATCTTGTTGCTTCCTAAGTTGTTTGGGTTTGATTTAATTTTTACAGTCAATGAGTCCGAGATGGGAGCGGTGTACGGGCTCTGTAATGGTCGGGAGCAAGAGAGAGAGAAGCAGAGAAGTTTTTGGAAGAGAGAGAGAAAATGGGAGAAAGAAGGAAAGTGTGGGCCCAGTAACGGTAATAAACTAGGACCCACATAAATTCAGTCCGAATTTGAATCCGGATTGGATTCAAAAACAGGTGAAAGGTTGAACTCAAATTTGACATATCACCCACATAAAATTCAAGTTGAGATTTCAATCTTCACTTAAAAGTCACGTACCAAACATCTTTTTTTGCTGTGGGACCCATTGATTTTATATTTGAATCACAGAATCCAGATTTGAATCCGGTGTACAAAACACACACTTGGTTTCTACATCCAAATCCTGTTTTCTGTACTTGAATCCAAAAATTGGTGGGCCTAGTTAATAATTTTTTTGTTTGGCAGCTGTTTTCATTTTCTGTACTCAGTCCATTTACTGTTTTAACGTTACTCAAATCTAATTTTTTGAGACCAACTTTTTGCTATTTTCACTTTTGATATTTTGTTCTCAATATTACTGTTTAATATAATAATATTTTTTTCTTTTTTTCAACTCATTTAATCAGACTCTTCTCTCTCTCTCCAACGGAAATATTTTCTCTCTCAATCTCCATTCTTCTCTCTTTCACCATGCTTTCTCTCACTCAGTTGAGCCCAAGCCAAGTGACGGCGGTGGTTATGGTAGATTGGCTTGGTAGAGGAGTCGCCGAGCAGATCTGGAGACCCATTTGGTTACGATCGGCGTCGTCTTGCGATGGGCTTCGCTGGGAGCCGAACCTTGCTTCTCTCTCTCCCCACCATGATCTGGAGCCCCACCGTCCTAAAAGATTGTGTATTTTTTGTGAATTTTTTTGTTGTTTTGTTGGTTTGTTGTTGTGTTGATGGGTTTGTAGCGGTGGCTTGTGGTGTTCGGGTTGTTGTGGGTTTTTGGGTGCGGTGGCTCATGGTTGGTCACCGGTTTTTTGGGTGGCTCATAGTGGGTTTGGTGTAGATTTCTAAGTTTCACAGTGGTTGGATTTTTGGTAGTTTTCCGGTGGGTACATGTTTGATTTGATGTTGAGGTTGGATTTGCGAGGTGGGTCACGATGGCCAGGGGAGGGTTTTGTGGAGAAGGCTTGTTCTGATGTTTAATTGAAAAATAATAATAATAATAAAATAATACATAAAAACAGTACTCTAAATAATGTGGAAAACATCTACCAAACAAAATTTTTGTTCTCAAATCTATTATAATATTGTTTTTTATTACAATTCTCAAAACACCAAATACAAATTTTAGAAAGCAGAAAACAAAAAATAGTCACTAAACATACCCTTAGAGTCCCCTACTCATAGACTGCAAGCACTTTTTTTTTCTTTTCATTATTACTTTTTGAAAGCGGCATATGCCTCTATGAAGGTCGCAAGTGGAGACGCCATTATGAGGTTTTGTTAATTCTCAGGGTTGAATCAGTGTATGGCACTATAAATGTAGCGTTTAACACTTGGGTATGGTAGTTATACATACCTTCATTTTGAACGTGCTCCTCCTTTTCGCATTCTTTCAAGTACCTGCCTACAACCCTTCTCACCCTTTTGCATCCTGATTTTCACACCTTTGCTCTCACCTTCACCATGCCTTCATGCTTTAGGTCTCACAGATGCACCATTTCTACCTCTTCTGGGGTGCTTTCCTTGTTCTTTTGCCTATTGATCCCAAATTCTTAATGTAGAGATGGGCTCTGACATTGGCTCATGAGAAGGAGATTGGTATCCTTTTTTTTGCCCTATTGATCACTTTTATGATATGCCCTGGACTGGTTAAATGAGTCCTACATCTCTATTTTTCCCTCTTTTCCCATTAAACATTGTATAGGGTCAATGCTTTTTCTTTCTTGTGGATTTAAGTGGAAAGATCAGAAAAATGGAGTCCTTGTGAGCTTATTTTATGGCGATATTAGTGTTGGCAAGGGAATGGTAATCTTAATATTTATGTGGGGGCAGTTTCTTTTTGGGTTGTCAAAATCAAAGACAATGACTGATTGATTGTCGAAACCATATGATGTTGGACAATGTTAGTTGAGGGTTAAAACTATTATTTCACAATACTTACACCACACACCACCTAAATATAAATACCAATGTCACAGTTTGTTTATATCGATATTCATAATTTTGAATGATGTAAAAAAAGTGATATAAGAATGATGTAAACTTATCATTGTCAAGTAAGGATAAAAGAAAAACAAAAGTTTTGAGAAGAAAAAAAGAAGCCAAAATATGGCAAGGGAATGGAATTTTTGAGGCACAAAAAATGACCTTTTATTTTGTATGGATCGATGTGGCTATTTGTAGACATGTCACTCACCCATTGGTTTGACCCACCAAACAAGCATTGATATATGATAAGTGTGCTGCATCGTATAGTTTCTCGTAACTGAGAGTATGAGGTATGAGTATGACAGTTATTACTTATTACTTTATTAGTTACATCCCAGGGTTCCAAATCTTACTCGGCCCATAACATGAAATTGGATACGTTAGGCTTTCCATAAATGGATAGATTTGGGCTCCTTCACAGATTGGGTTTCGTTCCACAAAAAGCCCATTACATTCATCATTTCTAATCTTCATCTTCTCTGAATCGCTCTACTCTCTCCCTCTCTCTCTCTCTTTCTTGCTCTTGCCACACTGCAAAGCTATGGAGGTGGCCACCGCAACTTCGAGCTTAGCTCTCCACCGGACCATGTTAGCACCGCCCATCACTTCTCGAACTGTAAATCCTAACCGCAACTTAAACTCCTTCTCTCCCAAAGCCTCTCTCTCCACCAACTTCGTCGCTCCCTTCGCCGGCGGCAGCGTCTCCGCCGACTTCTCAGGTCACAAGCTCCGTCCCTCCTCTCTCAATCCGGCGTCGTTTCCTCGCTCCAAAGGCAAGCGTGGCGTTGTCACCATGGTATATACCTATGCTATCTCTATCTCTCTCTCTCTTTTCAATTTTCATATCCTTTGCCAAATCTAGTAATTTGTAATTAGGGGAAATAGTTGTAATTACGTTATCAAGGATCTTAGAAATTGTTACATTGATAGGGTTTATCTATGTTCATAATGTGTGTATAGAGAGAGAGAGAGAGAGAGAGCTTGAAGAGAAATTATCATTGAAATTTCTAATATAATTAACCTTATACTTCTAAGTTTCTAGCCGAAAGCAAGAAATAAAGTTCTAGTGTAAGGAAAAAAAATGCATTTTCTCTGCCTTTAGAATACAGTATGTAGCAATGGACGAATTAGTGTGTATTGTATGATATATTTTCTGATTCTTTGGGGGTATGGAAGCTTTTGGAATTTCAAAAATGGTTTTGGTTTTGAAATCTGATTGAAGTTGAAGTGGAAAGGGCTTATTATTCAACTAAGGATAATCTGAATACCTAGCGTTTGATTCATTGCCCCAACTACGTATTTTGAAAAAGGAATGAGTGTGATCTAGTTAATTGCTGAAATTCTGAGGGGATTTTCAAGTCCCTTTAGTCCCTCAATATTGTCTCGAATATTGTACCTGTTTTGAATCAGCTGAGTGCCATCTTGAGACTTGCTCTTTTATGGTGTTGTTGTACTAATTTTAAGAGTAATTGTGCACTTCACTCATTGAGATATTAGATTGCTCCTTTTGAGGGCAAGGACTTATCTTTGCCACTCCTTAAGTTCCTTTTCCTGAAAACTCTCTACAAATAGAGCTCTAAATCTGAATACTTTCTCCGCATTTTCTTTCATGGACTTTGTAGATGATATACTTATCCACCGTTAATTTCTTAGTCTCTGTAATCCTAGATTTTTTTTTTTTTTTCCTTGTATTCTGTTATATACTTACCATGTACAAGAATAGTGTTCTAATGAATTTCACATTACTTATAAAAAAAGAAGAAATTAGATTGCTCCCAAAAAGGCTGCCTTTTGGTGGAATGCAGACCAACACCCTAATGATTTCTCCTCCCCCCCTTTTCCTGTACACATTACTAGCTCTTAAACAAAATCGTTTTAGTATTATTAGTCTTATACTTTAAGATCTTGATTATTTTTTGGTATATTATATAGCTTGAATGGCACTCCAGTCAGACACGGGTGTTTGTTAGTAAATTTCATAACAATCCACCTTTTGCATGGTGCCTAGAAAGAGCTACTGATCACGATTGGAGGCAGCCACTACTACCATGGTTTCCTTCAAATTTAAAGCAGCTAAATTTTATACAATACTTTCAAAATTATAAAAAATAATCTTACCAGCCATGCAAAGTAGGATTTTTAAAATGGGGAAGATGTGAGCAGAAATATTGGCTGATTACTCAGCATACTTTCTGGACAACTTAAAGTGACAAACTTCTTAATGTATCTGGATTGCATAGTTTAGAAGCAAGGAAGATTTTTTTGTTGTTGCCATATGAGTTTGAAAAACAGAGTGATGCCTTGTTGCTTCTACCCACTAAGAATTATTAAACAGTGATCTGTGTGATAATCCCTGTCACAGTATGAATAGAAACTTAATCATCATCACTTCTTTGAATATATCCCAGTTAAACCTAAAATTGCTTGTAATGGTGGTTGTTGATTCGTTTTATTTAAGCAATATGTGGCCTTCAATAAAACAATAACATTCTAGATTCCTTAATTTGATTTTCTTGTGAGAAGTATTAAGTTGTTCTACTTCACTTTTATGACATAGGAAATATGGGCTCTAATACCAATCACACACGACAGCCAGTAGTAGGCTTTATGGCTATTTTCTTGAAAAGGTCTTTAGCGACCAACAGGTCTAATGGCTGGAAAGATTGATTTAGGCTTGAAATGAGTTAATGACTGAATCTTGAAGAATAGAAGTAACTGTTAGCAGTAGTTTTGGTTGCAGGAATTGTCCATGCCAGCAGGCATTTGAGGGGAATTAGGGTTGTTTGGGTTGAGTTTTGGGGTGGAAGAGGCTGGAAAATAAGTTGGGTTAAGGTTTATTTAAATTTGTTAATAAGATGGTATGTTTGGAGCTCAAATCAGATGAGAAAAGGAAGAAAATAAATCAGATCAGGTTCATAGCTGTGAACCAAGAATTGTAGCAGATCTGGTTTTGTGGGTTTGGTGGCTAACTTGTGGTGGGTTTCTATCCTAGGGATTTTAGGGTTCTAAGGGTGAGAAATCAAATGTCGGATTGTAGTTTTTGAAGGCTGGCAGAAGAAGATAGATCTTTGCCCCACACTTAGTTTTCCCTAAGCTTCATATCTATCCTTGGTTTCACACTTTTTTTATTAGTATTACAGCTTCCTAACATAAAAGAATCTAGAAATAGGACTCAATAGCAGGTAATGTAGCCTATGGAGGGTGTCAATTAGGCCCCAGATTGAAATTAGACTGTAATCTTGAAGATATTTTCCTTTAAGCTTGCTTTATCGGGGAGCTTCTAGCAGCCTGTGCCAATCTAGTTCTTTATATTTCACGCTTAGATATCATCGTGTTGCTAAAATTCTTTGAATGCAGTTCTCATATTTATTTGTGAACAGGTTATTCCATTTTCAAGGGGAAGTGCATGGGAGCAGCCTCCTCCAGACTTAGCATCTTACTTGTACAAAAACCGAATTGTTTACCTGGGCATGTCTCTTGTTCCTTCTGTCACAGAGTTGATACTAGCAGAATTTCTGTACCTTCAATATGAAGATGCTGACAAGCCTATCTACCTATATGTAAACTCCACTGGAACAACCAAGGTTAAAACCTTTCCTTATACTCTCCAGCTTGCTTCTGAAACCTTCCTTGGATATTCTTTTTGCATGTCTACTATGGAAATACAGAAGCACGCATGTGTGTATTTGATAAGTTCCTTGGTGGTTTCATTGTCTCTTTTCATTTTATTTTTGCTAATTAAATTGAGCACTATCTTATATAAATAAATAAATTATAACAAGGTCTGTGATTCAGAGGGTTCTAAATTCATGTTAAAGATAAATCTGCTGTTGGTTTTGTATGGATATCTCTTGTTATGGAGGTTGACAAAAAACAAAATGTTGCCCAAGCTCAACAATCATGGACTCCTTGGAAACATTTACAGTTTGTTATACTTTTTTATTTTTTATTTTTGGATCTAAGACAGAAATTCCTAATCTAATTTGTATGAGGGGTAACGAACCCACACCCTCATAGAGGGATGAGTCAATTGGGGGAGGGGGGACACCACTAGGCCAAATGCCCAATGCCTAGTGGATGTTACAATTTTAATTAAAGAAAAAAGTAAGTGACGATAAAATGACTGACGAGAAGAGAAGTTAAGTTTGTAGTGCATTTTTGTTTCCTACTTCTAAAAGGAGGAGGAACTTATAAGTTAGAGAAGTTACCATTGGTGGTGGCAACAGTAGTGGCTTTGCCCTTGAAGGTAGTGAGATTAATTGTAGTGGTGGTTAGAGATAATGAAATCAGTCAGCCTTGAAAAGTTAACAATTAAGGGCTGTCTTGTGAGAGAAAGACAGTGGGATGGCTGTAGATTGTTTTAAGCTGATGGGAAAATTGTAGAATAGGGTGTTGTGATGTGTGGCTTCTCTTAAAGCACCTAACAGAGAGCAATTGCACTTTGTGCAAAAAATTAGAGAGAATAGGGTGTTGTGATGTGCGGCTTCTCTTAAACACCTAAGAGAGAGCAATTGCATTCTGTGTAAAAAATTAGAGAGACGCCTTTCAATAAACACTCATTATCATTAATCAAAACTATTTTTGATGTGCATGGAGCATATTTATAGACTTAGGACTCCATCTTAATGAGAAAGAAGAGGTATAGAATCTAATTTGAAATCCATAGCAATAAAATTTAAAAAGTAGAATTACAAATAACGAATTTACCCAAAGGAAAGAGAAATGAGCTTTGAGGAAATACATAGGGGTGTGTGCATGGGTTGGGTTTGGGGTATTTTTCAACCCAACCCAACTTCCTCGGGTTGAGAAATCTCCAACCCAACCCAACCCAACCCATGGCAGCTTTAAAAACCAGAGCTAAGAGAAGAGAGGAGTGATGAATATCCCTAGGCACTTGTATCCGAAACCTGAATTCTTTCTTAGATTATGAGGCCCATAGGTTTACCCTTATTTGTCCAAATAGGATATTTCCAATGATAAGCATTACACCATCATATGGTATATTTGGATACAATGGCATCTCCACTTTAAATAAAAAGTATATGGTGAGTTTAATGAAAGAAATGCCTTGGGCATGAGGATAAACTGCCTAACTCGTCAGGGGTGAATGCCTCTAGATTATCCGGCAATTGGTTCTAGCGGGTGGGATTGGTTGCCAGTAGAAGTTTGATAGTAGTGAGGATTGTTGTACAGTATGCTTTGCAACGTGCAACTCCCTAAGTGAAATTCTCCTATGTTTTTAACAAACAAACAACAAAAAAAAAAAAAAAAAGTTTAACGAAAGAAACAAGCACCTTATAAAAAAATGTAAAGGGTGAGTTTATGGGTTCAATCCCATATTAGTGCCTGAGTTGTGTTTACTTGTAAAAATAATGGTCATGTTAATGTCTTTTTTTTTTAATTCAAATAGTAGAATGGTCATGTTAATGTCAGTGTTTATGAAAAAGTAGAGAATAATTTACTTTCATGAGCAATAGTCTTCTGCTTCAAATAGTAAGGCCCCATCCTTGCCCCTTCTTTTTTTTTTTTTTTTGGGGGGGGGGGGGGGGGGTGTGGGTTATCTTAGACATGCAACGCAAGTTCTAATATGATGCTATCAAAATGGTGCCCTAGTATTTCCATATAATGATTCATACTTTTGATAAAATTTTCCACTTTTTTCAGGGTGGCGAGAAGTTGGGTTACGAGACTGAGGCTTTTGCAATCTATGATGTTATGAGGTCATTGATTTCTATGATTTCATAGTTTTCTTTTTTTATTTTATTTTTTATTTTTTAATAAGTAAGTTCATTAAGAAGCACATAGTTATTTACTTTAATTTAACTGTCTAGATGTGCTGAGCACTATATTTTCATTTAGTGAATTTTAGGGATTATTTATTTATTTTACTTTTCTTCTCAGTGCACTATTGGCAATATTTTGATTGGCATTGTACATACGCAACCAATGGGTCTCATTGGTTCCATTTGTGGGAGGGAGTTCCATTTGAGCTAGAGCTCATTCGTTCTCTCTTGACAAAATTTTGTATTTAGAATTATTATCAAGAATGTTTCAACTGGTTATGGCACCTATTATAGTAACTTGCAGAGTTATCCATGCAATAAAATGTTACTTTGCCTTACCTGGCCACAATATCTGGCTGATGAAGTTTCCCCAAAGTTGCATGTTCCAATGTTTTGTTTATTTTTATTATTATTTAGAACTATAAATTCTGAGCTTTGTTACATGCATCTTAGGAAACAAAGCTGATTCTGTACTAAATGATGAATCATGACTGCTAAACATTGTTACATTTATAAAATTAGACGTATTCCAAATCTGGTGGGGCAGGGCAGGGCAAGACAGATGTTAGACAAAAGGACTGGCACTGACAATGTCATTGCATCATAGCATATAACAACAACCAAGCTTTAGTCCCAAAAATTTTGGGGTCAGTTATGAATCATCAACATACTAGTTTTTCACAATTCTATTCGATCCGAAATCATACTCTGTTACTTCTTTAATTGGCATGTCCTTTTTTACTACTATTAATGTTTTTTTGGCCTTCCTATACCTTCTTTCGTTCCCTCAACTTGAATCAACTAATTCTTTCTCACTGGTGAATTAATCGCTCTCCTTTGAACATGACCAAGTAAGAACATATGAAGATCTTTATAGGCCTCTAATCTCTATATTTTTATATTTTTCCATTAGGTGTATAAATAGCTTCCATGTTTCGTGTCTTAACTTAATGTTCAATCATTCTCTCCCAAAATTTCATCGTGTGGCTCATTGCATCCTAGCATAAGATGTATAATAAATGGTTTCAACTTGACCTTGATTTTGTTGATACAATGTTCTTGCACTGTAAGGACCCCAAGTTTTGCTTATTTGTGTACTCACTGTTAGCCATATGCATACTTACACAGATCCTTATCTCATTCACCACTTTTTTCCTTATTTTGTGGATTTTGTATCCTTAGTTTGAATATTGATCATCTTCAAATGATGTTAAATAAGCTTTGTGAAAAAGTTTCTTTTTGCAAATCAGGTTTCGGTCCTTTTATGCCTATACAATTCTGGAGGAGTTTATGGACTGGTTGATATGACTGAGGTATTTTCTTCCTTTGCAGGTATGTCAAGCCACCTATATTTACTCTGTGTGTTGGTAACGCTTGGGGAGAAGCAGCCTTACTTTTGGCTGCTGGTGCAAAGGGAAACCGTTCAGCCTTGCCATCATCTACAATAATGATAAAGCAGGTTATTTATGACCAGTGATATCTAATACTTTTAACTTTTTATTTTATAAGTAATAGATTCTGTTAAAGAAGGGTATAAAAGGTGTGCCACCCTGATAGCCAGGAGGTATACAATATCTAATACTTTAAGATATTCTTTCCCAATGTATTTGCGTCCTGTGTCAGTCTTGCTTAGCCTTTGCATGGTTGAGATGTCGCTAATTATTTAATATTAGTGGTGCATAGACATTGATTAAATTCTTACAAACTTGTGGTCTTATATCTCAATCAATCTGCAGCCAATTGCCAGGTTTCAAGGTCAGGCAAGTGATATTGAACTAGCAAGAAAAGAAGTAAAGAATGTGAAGGCAGAGTTGGTAAGTTTAGTGATCAATTATATTACAACTATTTCCCTTCTATGTTTCATGCTCACTTTGAAATCTGCAATATTATCTACCTGTTAAATAATCTGGGAAAGAATAAAAGAAAGAAAAGCAATAACCAATAAAAGGAGGATTGTTGATTTATTTCTTTTGCAACTCTGCATTTAGATGTGCATTTAAGCATGTCCTGATATACCGCCTGACATGGTTGTTATTAATTTACATTCAAGGTTAATCTCCTCGCAAAGCATGTTGGGAAATCACCCGAGCAGGTTGAAGAAGACATCAGGCGCCCAAAATATTTTAGTCCCAGTGAAGCAGTTGAATATGGCATCATTGACAAGGTGCCTCCAGTAGATAGAGTTGATTTAGTTTCTGGTCTATTTTTCATACAACAATAAGTTACCATTTCAATTAATTTTCTCCAGGTAATATACAATGAAAGGAGTCCTGAAGACCGGGGAGTTGTGTCTGACCTGAAAAAGGCACAACTTATTTGACTGTAGGAAAACATGAATTGATTATCGTAAGGAATATTCAGGTAAAGCACAATCACAAGTCAATTGTCCTATTGTGAATTATGTGATGATTAAATTGCTTTCTATAAATTTTGTGTTATATAATAGCTCAGGGATAACAATAAGTTCCTCCCTTCTTCACTTTCACTGTGTCAAAGATTGTTCTTCATACTCCTTTACGGCGCTTGTAATTTGTTGTGCACTGTTGTTTGTACTGTTTAACAATTTTGACGGCACTCAGACTTGAATACTCTGGTTGTTAGATGATCATATGGGACCACAAGGTCCAACAGGTATCTTAACATATCAAGGAATAGATATATGATTGTTTCTCAGCTTTCTTAATGTAATGATTATACCACTTCAATTGCATTGATGCCGAGGCTGTGATTGGCAAATGAATGAAGCGGCTATTTCAGAACAAGATGAGCATCTTTGGAAACACTTTTCTAAACTTTGCACCCTCTAGTCTCAATCATGTGCCTCTTCCCATTTTGGCACCCAGGATCTCACCAGTTTCCATCCTTCAGCAATCGGTTGACTTAGTGAGTACAAGTTGGTTCTGGAATTGGAAAGTAATTGCTTGTTCTTTTCATGACCACATTATCTCCCCAAAACCTGGAGTAAGGAGACACCTGGAAGTGGGTACTAGCTTAAGTTTCTTATTGTGATTATTAGTAAAACTTGCTCTGACACCTTGCATTTGCTTTTTTATTGTTTCGTTATGATTGGCCAAATCGAGATTGAAAGTAAAAATTGACATTGAAAGTGATTCTGGAGAGGCATTGAAAGTGATTGTCGCACCAAATGGCCTTTTGGTTCTACCTTATCTTGCCAAATCACAACAGATTTGGAATTGTGAACCATACATGTACTTTGGTCCCTAGTCTCGACAGTCTCATCCATTATTTGCTCTAAGTTATTATGACGCATTTGTGGAGAGTGTTCTCATTGCCCAAAGTCCATTGTAGTAATAGTCACTGTCTCTCTCTCTCTCTCAACAGTCATATTGCGGGTGTGAGCTGATTAATTAATGTTTTTAAACGTCACCTTTCATCTCATGGTTTGATACGGGTGTCAATATATTTCTTGGTTTGTGAATTTGTTGTTGGCTATAGCAATGTTAATTGAAATGAATGGAGGATCTAGAATCCAAGTGCACAAGTTGTGTTTTTGATGAGGTCACACATCAGCACTGTAGTATCCTTGTGGTGAGGAGCAAGGTGGAAATCCCAATTCTTTAATATTAGTTTATGTTATTGGACGGTGTTTACCCATAATAAGGTGCATGTGCATGGTATACTTATTTGTAAATTGGTTTCAAAATAATTTTATATATTTCAGTTGATTGTACTCCAATATAATACCCATTGTAGTTTCTCATTCTTTACTTGACACCTTCATTTTCTATTTCTACTTTAATCAGATCGAAGATTATGACAAAATTAGCTTCTAGAGAGCCGGAACAAGAGTTGCATCATATATATATGGAGTAAATCTGGGCATGAAGAATTAGTAGTAACACCTATTAGAATCTCATCACAGTAAAGGAACTCATATAAACCATTGACAGACTAGATTTATATCTACCCCAAAGGATTACCAATGGTTTTCTGGTCTGATAATATCCTTGTTGATGTCTGTTCAAGTGTACTTATGTGTAAAAACAAAGTCTAAATTGTTGGACTAGTTCATGTATTAGACTCGGTTACATGAAACATATATTTGACGTACAATAGCACGCATGGCATCGTTATTTTTTCTACCAAGTAAATTCGTGCACCGAAGAGGATTTGAATCTCACTTAATAAGTTAACATATAGGGTGTTAGTGTCATTTGGCCAAAGATTTTTGACACAAGGAATCGTATTCTAATTTCTAAACGTGTTCAATATTTTAACCCAATCATGGAATCCTACACAAGATACTTTGTGTAAGAAAAAGAAAAGTTGACACTTAACTCCCTGTTACGTAGCATCCCACATGTTACACGAATGGTATAATGAAATATATGACTTTGCATCCCACATGTTACACGAGTGATAGACTGAAATATATGATTAAATTGAACGAAAGCTTAGACACGTTTGGTACAATGTAATAGGTCTTGTAATGGAATAACTATGTAATAGGTCTTGTAATGAAATAACTATTTCTAAGAAGAGAACTATTCGTTGTTTAGTTGCATTTTCATTATAGGGAATAACTATTTTTTTAGTAATGACTATTATTTAAGGGAAATGTTATTTCCACACTACTTATTGTTATTTTCACACCACTTGGTGTGGAAATAACAAATAGCAGCTCAAATTTGCACTATTATTTGTTATTACCACACCAAATGGTGCGGAAATAACAACATTTAGTGTGAAAATAACACTACTCTTCTTTAAAATGAGGAAAAGTTATTTAGTATCCAAAGGTACGTAATAACTTATTCCTTAAGTTACATAGTTGCTCAAAAAAATAAAATTTATTCTAATAACCATAGTTGGCTATTTTTTTTTTTGCCTCTCTCTCTAAAGTCTTAAAAATGCTTTAATATTTGTATAATAAACAATTAATGATCAGTTTTGTTTTATGGAGTTTTTTTTGAACTCTTATATTTAAAACCATCCTAAAAATCAAAACACAGTTCTAATGTTTTTATATTATAAATCTATTATAGTTTTTTTTATTAAAAAAAATTATCAAAAGACACGTATAGTTATTATAAAATGTGTTGTCATTTTTGTTAACATTTATTGAATTATTTTTTTTTTTGAAAAGTTATTGCATTTATTGAATTATTAATTTTGAACAAAAAACACTTATATTAATCATGTTGTAGTAAAATATAGAATGTATAATATAAATTCATGATTCTATTCATGCATTGTTACTAAACATATGAATAATAAAAGTTATTCCATTTCTTTTATACCTTACAATACTGATTTCTATTACATTATAATAACCATTATAGTCTACCAAATATGCCATTAATGTTTTGAAGGAATCATGATTAGAGCAAAAGCTGCCCAAAGGAAAGGGTACCTCTAACCTCTGGATATCCTATGAATAGTAGATGGAGCAAAACTAAATGATTCAATCGCATTTGAAGTTAAAATTTAACATCAAGAGTGGTGATGAGTGATGACAAAGATGATCAGGATAATTGAAGTTAAAGCGGCTGTTACGTTTTATGGATTCCTGATTTTGCCTCTCTCCACCAAATGGACGGTTGTGATCAAGATTCACCTACCCAAATTGTGAGTCTAACTTTGGTTTTATGCACCTTCTCTCTCCTGTACATAATTTACACTTGTATTTATCCTCCACGTATGCTGACACCAAATGAATGCGTCAAAAAATCTCTTGTTGTATTGGATGGGGCTGGACGCGTCAAAAGTCACAATGTAATTACAAAAGTTCAAGTCCAAATTGTTTTGGTAATCCTAGTAACGGAATCATGAGTGCTAATATCCCAAACTTTTGAGTCCACTAACCCATACTTTGACACGAGGAAAAACTATGAGCTTATTGTAGGTTCGACAGAACCCCCCTTAGTGCGTTACAACCAAATATAATGATGGCTTTGGTGGGTGTGGGTTAATCTAGTTGTTTAAGGCCAATAGCTAGTTTTTGCGTTTTTGTTTAACAGACAAATACAAAGTTTTCAGTAGATACATTTCTATACTATGAACGGAGATGGCTTTAATGGGTTATTCAAATTGTAATTACCTCATGGCTTTTTGGATTTGACTTAAAAACAAATCTCAGAATAAAACATCTGGTTTTCTTGATTTTTCGGTTATAGATGGTTTTTTTTTTAATTATTTTTTTTTAGAAAAAACAAATGAAAAGAATAGATAAAAATCTTATAAGCGTAAAATCCAAAAACCAAAAAGAGTACCTTTAACACTTTTTTTTTTTAAACTCTGGTGTCCGGATGAATGTTCCGTAAATACACGTATCTAAGTAGTCTTAAAAAACCTCGAACTAATGACCATTGAAGAACACATCCAAAAGTGACCTTAACTAATTTAAATACTAATAATATCACCGTATGCTTGGACCTGCCTTAAACGCTGTGCCACTCGTTGTTGAAGATAAAAGTACAAACCCAATAACAAATTTAAGAGGCGTGCACGCAAGTGAGAAAAACAAAATAGGAAGTCAAAATATTTATGAAGTGACATGTTGGCTTAGATCCTATTATTTGAAGCAACAGAAGGAATGCAGAATTAACTGTTTGATATCGGTTGTGAATTAGATAGCTTGCTTTTGTCACTACTTCAGAATTTTCTCTCATACAATCTTCGAAATTTCCCGTCTCAATTCATAGATATTTCAACTCTCTCACGCTTAAAAAAGTCCTTAAGAAAATTAATAAATGACAAGAATGTTGCAAAACCTATATTGCTAAATTATGGGGTAGAAGTAGGTCCTTCCACATGCTCGAAATTTTTCAGTATTGTCCTGCTGTTAGACTGTTAGTGTATATGGCACATAACTAAAATATACGTGCGGAACATACGATCTCTTGTTGGAGTGGTTTGTTGAACTTTCTTGAGTTTTGGTAGCACCATTTAATTTCACCGGAATATATATATATATATATATATATATATTGAGTCAAATCTGGATGACTAATTTTCTTTTTGCTTACATACAAAAATATTTGACTCCAAATTCACTTTATTGGAGAGATAAGACAATATTATTGAACAATAAGACTCATGAGTTTTGAAAAATGTGGATGACTATTTTTAATTTTATTTTTATGAGTATGTGGATAACTACTTAGAATCAAAAGGAATTGATTTAGTTCCAAAAGCAATAATTGAGGTTTTAGCTTCAAATGAAACTCCAGGCGCAAGCAGCCTAACCAAAAAGTAAACCAAGGAATAAGCTGGTAAGATTTCATCTAGATCATTTTCTTAGTATAATAGATACATATGTCTTTATAAAATGGTCTTAAGGGGGTGTACATGTAACAAACTTATTAATCTAATCTTGAGCCCCACTACTATCCCTATTGCATTCCCTAGTCCAAAGTGGAAGAAAATAGTTGCATCTTATCTCAACACAGTCCTTCAAGGCCCCAACTATAAATATGGGATTCTGATTTCTTAGCTTCCCATCTCATAGAGCCTTATTCTTCTGCTTCTTATAACTTAAGTCCCATTTTCATATTATCTTCCTCGTGTTCGGAAACTTTGTCATTAAGACATGGGATTTGCACTTGTATATCTGCTTTGTGTCATGGTGCTCTTGCCAGCACTGTGTACCTCTGATGACACTTTCACCCTCTCAAGGGCAACCTATTACGGTAGCCCTGATTGCTATGGGACTCCAAGTACGTGCATGCATATGTTTAAGTTATTATTTGGTTAGCTATTATGCAAATGTGTCTTCGATTATTTCTCGCAACATGTTTGTATTGATTTTTTCTCGAGAGAATAATAAAAAATGGTAAATATTGTCTCACATCATACACCACTTATATGTCAACATAAGTGCACAAATTATGGATAATGTAATCCACAAATTATGGATATATGATCACAATTTTTGAATGAATGGTGTAAAACTCATGACTGAAGTAATGTGATATAAGTGTAGCATGATACGGTGATATAGGTGGAGCTTGTGGATTTGGCGAATTCGGAAGGACTGTCAATGATGGCTACGTGTCTGGAGTAGCTAGGCTGTATAGGAATGGAACTGGTTGTGGTGGATGCTATCAGGTAAATTTGAAGCTGCTTAATTAATTACCTTATTATAAAATGTAGTCAGCATAATACGTTATAATAAAATGTAGCATGGGATACATATTTTATTTGCTTTCACACACTCCACCATATTATATTATATGAAGCTCAAGGACAATAATTGTGTTAGTAGAACCTAAAAAAAAGTGACTCCTTTTCTTTAATGTATCCAAAGTCTTACGCGTAATTGTTTGTATCAGGTTAGGTGCACGAATCCACAATATTGCGGTGATGAAGGGGTGAGACATAGTGGTGACTGACTACGGTGAGGGAGACAGAAACTGACTTCATCCTCAGCCCACGAGCCTATGCAAAATTGGCACGTCCCAACGTGGCCTTGCAGTTGTTTGCTTCCGGTGTGATTGATGTAGAATACCGAAGGATCTCATGCAAATACACTGGTTACAATGTCATGTTTAAGGTCCATGAGAATAGCAAGTTTCCTAACTACCTAGCTATAGTCGTTATATATGTAGAATGGACAAAACGACATCACAGCCGTTGAATTGTGGCAGGTATTTATAGTTCAAAAAACATCTTTAAACATATTTTGGTAGTATTATTTGGTTACCATTCAAAAGGTATATAGTAATTGTAATTATGAAATCAATAAGTCTATATACAAACTTAGTTTCACAAATTTTTTCAGTAAAAAATTGTTAATTGTGAATAGTAAATAATAATAATGTGATCTCAATAATAGGTTCATGAGAAAATCAATAACAATTTATTAGTTATGAAAAATATTGTGAAAATTTTTCGCGTCTATAGCATTACTCTTATGAAATACATATACTAGAGAAAATGGTGTGGAATTAAATTAATGGATCTTGTTGTTTTATGGTGTAGGAGGATTGCCAGCAATGGACGGCCATGCGTAAGGCTTATGGGGCGGTGTGGGACATGGCTAGCCCGCCAAGTGGTTCTATCAAATTGAGGTTCCAAGTAAGTGGCAGCGCGGGTATAACGTGGGTGCAGCCGAGAAGGGCTCTGCCTAGTGATTGGAAGGTTGGGGTTGCTTATGACTCAGACATTCAGCTCACTTGAACCTCCTTTTTAGATTCCAATTTTTAAGTATGATTGGAAGACTGGGGGTTAATTACTAGGGGTAGTGTATTGTATGCTTTCTCAGCACAAGTGCTCTATGCGTTGCTCAATAAATAAGAGGATTGTTTTTGTTTAGATTCCAATATAGTATAGGATTGAAACAGTTTGTTAATCATTTCCTTTTAGGTACTAGGGATTGTATTGTATGTTTTGTCGACACAAGTGCTTTTTGTGTTACTATGGATTAGTGATATAATATAAATAAAGTAGAGATACTTTGGCTATTCCTTTTATGGACAAATCAGGAGTGGAACTACAAATAATAATGCAACTTGATAGAGAAGAGTGAGATTGCATTCATACGTAGTAGTGACTCAATTAATATTGAAATTAATGGGACTAGTACAATTTCTATAATTTATACCATTTGGTGCTGCCGTCAAGGATGACATACATTTCGTTTCAATGAAGATATTTTGGTCAATTATTTTGTCAATCAAGACTCTTTAGATGCTTTGCAGCCGTGGGCAAGCCAGGGCAGATTTTCCTTATCCGAAATAATATTTCATAATTCCTTTTTCAAATCCAAACATTCGAACACCAATGTTAGCATGATACTTCCAAAACCTTCAAGGTCAAAAGTTCTAATTGGCCTAAAACTGTATCAAAATTCGATACCACATAGACAAAGTTCTAAACCTATCAACATCAAATTTATTATGACAATGTTTGCATTTAGAAAATGAGACCATTTTGGTTTTATCTTATATAAATAAATTATAACAAGGTCTGCGATTCAGAGGGTTCTGAATTCATGTTAAAGATAAATCTGCTGTTGGTTCTGTTAGGGAGGTTGAACGAACACAAAATGTTGCCCAAGCTCAACAATCATGGACTCAACCTTGGCAACACATTTACAGTGTGTTTCAAATTAGAGAAAAGTAAGTGAAAATAAAAGGACTGATGAGATGATCGAGAAGTTAAGTTTGTGGTGCATTCTTTTGTTTGGTAACCGATAGAAAAGAAAATAAGCGTAAAATAAAGCGTCCACTGAGGTTGTAAAATATGCTTTGTTTGTTGTACATGAACACTTCCTTCCACTTCCTTTGTTTGTTTCTCCATAATAATTATGACCCATACCTTCCATGCACTTCTCAACACTTCCTTTGACTAACTGTGCAAAAAATAAAAATAAAACACTTCCTTTGACTTTCTTAGGAGAGAAATCTTTGACCCAACCCATGGCAGCTCTAAAAACCAGCCCACAAGGATTAGGCTGGATTGGGTCAGGTCGGCTGGTTACATTTTGTTTATGTTTTTCAAATGCATTGTTCATCACTCTTTATTTATTTATTTATTTTTTAGATAAACTTCTCTTTTATTGAAAAAGAGAAGAATTTTATGTACACAGTTGTATATAAAAAATTCTTCTAAATAATAATACAAATAATTTATAATCTAAATGCATGAAAGAGAATCCATAAAATCTACAAGTTAATGCCTATCACTAATCCCATGCAACAAGACCACTCACAAACAAAGATTTCACCTCTATAACTGAACCACTCCATCCAGGGGCGGAGCCTATCACTAATCTAGGGTGGGCACTATTTGACAATGGTGGAGCTTCCATAATTGCGAAATTATATGTGTGTTTTTCATATATATATATAGAGGGTTTTATCAAAATAAATGAATTTTGTTTTTGGAAAATGAATGTTGACAAGCAAAGTGTACATAAAGAAGAGAATGAATCTTAGCCAAAAAAGAAAAAAGGGTGATAGACTTTTGCTTTTGATAAAGTAATGAGAGTGTTAGCTAGGTAACTTAATCTATCAAAAAAATATTAATGAGAAAGATTAGCGTGCTACGTAACTACATGGAGTGAATTATTATTTTATCTAAGAATTATATTATATGAAAATGCTATAATAATTTAACAAACTTTCTTGCTTTTTATTTTATACGAGTTGTTATTATTAAGTGTTTGTCGTGTGAAAGAAAAAATGGAAAAGGTAAAAAAAAAAATGATGGATACATAAGATGATGTGATGGAAGAGTAATTAAGTGAGTCATATATATATTTTTTATATAATTTATAGGGTTTAACTTTTATGTCCAATATTTATATAATTTTTTTTACATTTATTTTTTTAGAAATCAAGACAGTTTTTGGACTTGGCTGAGTTATGGGTGTCACCTTTTAAAATTGAGGTGGACGACTGCTCACCCCTGGTCAGCATGTGGCTCTGCCCATGACTCCATCCCTTTGAATATGGCATATATCATTGACAAGGTGCCTCCAGTAGATGGAGTTGATTTAGTTTCTAGTCTAATTTTCAAACAACAATAAATTACAATTTCCATTAATTTTCTCTAGGTACTATATAATGAAAGGAGTTCTGAAGACTGGGGAGTTGTGTCTGACCTGAAAAGGCACAATTTATTTGACTGTAGGAAAACATTGATTGATTATTGTAAGAAATATACAGGTAAAGCGCAACCACAAGTCATTGTCCCATTGTGAATCATGTGATGATTAAATTGCTCTCTATAAACTTTGTGTTATGTAATAGCTCTAGGATAACACAAAAAGTGCAGGAGAGGGGAGGTTATTTTGGTGATTCTATTTCTAAGAATTTTGTTGGATATTTTGGTTATTTTAGTAGTTCTGACTGTATTTTGGTCATAACTAACCAAAATACCTCAAAACATCTCTAAAAGGACTAAAGAGATTAACTTCAATCCGGATGCGGTGTAAAAATTTTTTACACCCTCCAATAAAATCATGTCATATATATCATATCAAAATTTTGTAAAACTAAAGTTAGGTACTACCACACACAATCCTACTCTCCATAGCAAAACTAAAATCCAAACCAAGCTACATGCCTAACAAAGAATAACCTGTCGGAAACCCTCCTAATAACTCAATGAATTTGGGAAGTCATCTTGATCCAAGTCCAAACCCATAAAAAATAAAATAAAAATAAACCAGTCCATTGAGATCAAAAGTTCAAAACCAAATTCTACATGCATCACCATAGCAAACACCATAGTAGTTCATCACCACAAATTCCTCTCATCCCCAAAATCAATCTAACCCAAAACAAAATCAAATCTAACCCAAATATCCAAAACAAAACCAAATCTAACCCAAATACCTTTTTCAAAGCCAAAACCTAACCCAAATACTTTTAGTCAAAACCAATCCAATCAAAATATCCAAATCTAAAACATAATTAACACCCAATTTGTTTTTTAAAAATTACTGGTGGTGTGGGCATGTGACTTGAAGGGGGTGATCGGCCAAATGGTGGTGGGATGCTTGATTTGTTATTCCTTTCTTCCTCCGTTTCTTGCATTTTTTAGGGAGAGAGATGGAGAGATAGTGCCCATTTGGCAACCCAGTCTAAACTCAAAAATAGCATTTTGCTACCCAAAAAATCAAAAAGTGTGTTTGATAAAACAAAACAGCGCATAATGAAACCTAACTTTTTCCTAAAAAATCACGTTTTGGCAGTGGAACTTTGAAGTCTTTTGTGCCAAAAAGCACGTTGGGGGCATTCCATGCTTTTTTCCACTGGTTCCCAAACAATAGTGTTTTAATGGACTTTATTTGTGTGTGGCAAATTCTTTTCTATTATTTAAAATAATGTGATGTGGCTCAATTTCATTAGAGGGTGTACAAGGGACTTTTACACTATATCCAAAACTAAAGTTTATCTCATGACCAAAATACCTTAGAAATACCAAAGTGATCAAAATTTTATCTGAACTCTTAAAATGTCCAAAGTACATTCGGAATCACCAAAATAACCATAAAATCTCTAAAATGACCATAATAACCATAATAATTTCAGGGGTATTTTGGTCATTTTAGTGTTTCTGGTGATATTTTGGTCATTTTGGTATTTCCAATGTAGTTAGGAGGTTCCAGGTTATTTTGGTGGTTTTATGAGTATTTTGGTCAATTTTAGGGGTGTTGGGTTAGTATGCTCTATATTTTTTAGATATTGGTTTACGGAAATGAGAAGGGTAAAACAATTTACGGTTGAGGAAGGTTGATTTTATGGTCAAAATAGGTTATTTTCTATTTGACCATATATTTCAAATAAGACGAAACATCTAAAAATGAATTATTTTCCTAAAATTATTTTAGGGCAAAACAAACGGACCTAACATCCTCCCTTCTCACTTTCAATGTGTCAAAGATGTTCTATCATCTATGTACTCCTTCACGGTGCTTCTGATTTGTTGTGCATTTTTGTTTAACAATTTTGACGGCACTTAGGCTTAAAGAATATGTTTATTAGGAATTGAGATCCCATGCAATACCTAGGGTATTGTATGGGAATTGCATAGTTATTTTTTTTATTTTTTATTTTTTATTTTTTGAACTTATTGAATGTTTAACTTTAAATTTTTTTAGTTTTTCAAATTAATTTTATAACTTTCAATCTCAACTATTAAAAAGGAATTTCATCCCATACAATACAAAAAATATTGCATGGGATCTCAATCCATCCGTTAGACGGTAATATAGGACCACAAGGTCTAACAGGTATCTTGACATATCAACGAATTGATATATGATGGTTTCTCAGCTTTCTTAAAGTAATGAATGAAGAGGCTCTTTCAAAACAAAATGAGTATCTTTTGGAAACTTTTCTGTATTTTGTACCCTCCGGTCTCAATCATGCGCCTCTTCCCATTTTGGCGCCCAGGAGGATCTCACCAGTTTCCGTCCTTAAGCATTCTGTTTATTAGTGAGTATAACTGTATAAGTTAATTCTGGAATTGGAAAGTAATTGCTTGTTCTTTTACTGACCACATCATCTCCCCCAAATCCTGGAGTTACCTCGAAGTGGTTACTAGCTAAAGTTTCTCATTGTGACTATTGGCTAACTTGTTCGACACCTTTCATTTGTTTTTATTTTTATTTCTTATTCTTATTTTTAATTGTTTCGTTATGATTGCCCAAATCGAGATTGAAAGTAAAAATTGTCATGAAAGTGACTCTAGAGGGATCCAGATTGCATGCAATAGTACAATAGTTTTAGAAGGTTGAAAGTTGTTTTTTCAACTTTTCATCTCGGTTGTCCAAACAAAAAGTAACTTTTTATACTTTTTCAATATATCTATTTTGACGATTGAGATGAAAAGCTAAAAATTCAATTTTCAATTTTTCAAGCTCAACCGTCTAAAAGATATTGCATAGCATAATAGTTTTCAAAGTATTGTTAGTACTTAGTCGGTGGTTTGCCTTGTTGCTTGGTAGTTTTAGTTTCTTCTCGCAGCAAATGACCTATTGTTCCTAGCTACCTTCTCATTCCAAATCACAAGTGTAGGAGAGGGACGGGAGGAAGTAACCATATGCTCTTAAGTTGTTATTATGACCCATTTATGGAGAGTGGCGTCATTGTCCAAGCCCATTATAGTAATAGTTACTTTCTCTGAGTCTAGGCTCTCTCAACTTGGTTATTTTGCTCAACATCTTTCATTTAGGGTATATATTTTTTCACACCATTTACACCTTACACCACTCAAGTGTGGACAATATTATGTCATCTTAAAAAAAAATCTTAAAGGGCGCAAGTTGTGTTTTTCATCAGTTGACATCAGCACCATAGTGTCCTTATGGTGAGTAGCAAGGTGGAAATCCCATTTCTTTAATATTAGTTTATGTTATTGCACGGTGTTTACCCATAAGATGCATGTGCATTGTATACATGTTTGTAAATTGTTTCAAAATAATTTTTATATATTTTTCAAAATAATTTTTATATATTTCAGTTGATTCTACTCCAATATACCATCCATTATAGTATGTTGTCTTTACTTGAAACCTTCATTTTCTATTTCTAGTAAAATCAGATCGAAGATTATGACAAGATTAGCTTCTAGAGAGCTGGAACAAGAGTTGCACCATATAAGGAGCAAATCGGGGCATCAGGGCATTAGTTGTAACACCCATGAGAATCTCAAGTGTCTGTTCTGATCGTATCGTTGTTGATGTCCATTCAAGTGTGCCTATGTAAAAACAAAGTCTATATGTTGGACCTGTTCATCTATTAGATTCGGTGATATATATGAAACATATATTGGACGTAAAAGAGCAATGCATGGCATCTGTTTTGTTTTTTTCTCCTGTAAATTTACTCATGCACACTGAAGAGGATTTGCTTCTCACTTAATATAATGGTGGTTGTTGATTCGTTTTATTTAAGCAATATGTGGCCTTCAATAAAACAATAACATTCTAGATTCCTTAATCTGATTTTCTTGTGAGAAGTATTAAGTTGTTCTACTTCACTTTTATGACATAGGAAATATGGGCTCTAATACCAATCACACACGACAGCCAGTAGTGGGCTTTATGGCTATTTTCTTGAAAAGGTCTTTAGCGACCAACAGGTCTAATGGCTGGAAAGATTGATTTAGGCTTGAAATGAGTTAATGACTGAATCTTGAAGAATAGAAGTAACTGTTAACAGTAGTTTTGGTTGCAGGAATTGTCCATGCCAGCAGGCATTTGAGGGGAATTAGGGTTGTTTGGGTTGAGTTTTGGGGTGGAAGAGGCTGGAAAATAAGTTGGGTTAAGGTTTATTTAAGTTTGTTAATAAGATGGTATGTTTGGAGCTCAAATCAGATGAGAAAAGGAAGAAAATAAATCAGATCAGGTTCATAGCTGTGAACCGAGAATTGTAGCAGATCTGGTTTTGTGGGTTTGGTAGCTAACTTGTGGTGGGTTTCTATCCTAGGGATTTTAGGGTTCTAAGGGTGAGAAATCAAATGTCGGATTGTAGTTTTTGAAGGCTGGCAGAAGAAGATAGATCTTTGCCCCACACTTAGTTTTCCCTAAGCTTCATATCTATCCTTGGTGTCACACTTTTTTTATTAGTATTACAGCTTCCTAACATAAAAGAATCTAGAAATAGGACTCAATAGCAGGTAATGTAGCCTATGGAGGGTGTCAATTAGGCCCCAGATTGAAATTAGACTGTAATCTTGAAGATATTTTCCTTTAAGCTTGCTTTATCGGGGAGTATCTAGCAGCCTGTGCCAATCTAGTTCTTTATATTTCACACTTAGATATCATCGTGTTGCTAAAATTCTTTGAATGCAGTTCTCATATTTATTTGTGAACAGGTTATTCCATTTTCAAGGGGAAGTGCATGGGAGCAGCCTCCTCCAGATTTAGCATCTTACTTGTACAAAAACCGAATTGTTTACCTGGGCATGTCTCTTGTTCCTTCTGTCACAGAGTTGATACTAGCAGAATTTCTGTACCTTCAATATGAAGATGCTGACAAGCCTATCTACCTATATGTAAACTCCACTGGAACAACCAAGGTTAAAACCTTTCCTTATATTCTCCAGCTTGCTTCTGAAACCTTCCTTGGATATTCTTTTTGCATGTCTATTATAAGTGCATTTGATAAGTTCCTTGGTGGTTTCATTGTCTCTTTTTATTTTATTTTTGCTAATTAAATTGAGCACTATCTTATATAAATAAATAAATTATAACAAGGTCTGTGATTCAGAGGGTTCTAAATTCATGTTAAAGATAAATCTGCTGTTGGTTTTGTATGGATATCTCTTGTTATGGAGGTTGACAAAAAACAAAATGTTGCCCAAGCTCAACAATCATGGACTCCTTGGAAACATTTACAATTTGTTATACTTTTTTATTTTTTATTTTTGGATCTAAGACAGAAATTCCTAATCTAATTTGTATGAGGGGTAATGAATCCACACCCTTATAAAGGGATGAGTCAATTGGGGGAGGGGGGACACCACTGAGCCAAATGCCCAATGCCCAATGGATGTTACAATTTTAATTAGAGAAAAAAGTAAATGACGATAAAATGACTGACGAAGAAGAGAAGTTAAGTTTGTAGTGCATTTTTGTTTCCTACTTCTAAAAGGAGGAGGAAGTTATAAGTTAGAGAAGTTACCATTGGTGGTGGCAACAGTAGCGGCTTTGCCCTTGAAGGTAGTGAGATTAATTGTAGTGGTGGTTAGAGATAATGAAATCAGTCAGCCTTGAAAAGTTAACAATTAAGGGCTGTCTTGTGAGAGAAAGACAGTGGGATGGCTGTAGATTGTTTTAAGCTGATGGGAAAATTGTAGAATAGGGTGTTGTGATGTGTGGCTTCTCTTAAAGCACCTAACAGAGAGCAATTGCACTTTGTGCAAAAAATTAGAGAGAATAGAGTGTTGTGATGTGCGGCTTCTCTTAAACACCTAAGAGAGAGCAATTGCACTCTGTGTAAAAAATTAGAGAGACGCCTTTCAATAAACACTCATTATCAATAATCAAAACTATTTTTGATGTGCCTGGAGCATATTTATAGACTTAGGACTCCACCTTAACGAAAAGGAAGAGGTATAGAATCTAATTTGAAATCCATAGCAATAAAATTTAAAAAGTAGAATTACAAATAACGAATTTACCCAAAGGAAAGAGAAATGAGCTTTGAGGAAATACATAGGCGTGTGTGCATGGGTTGGGTTTGGGGTATTTTTCAACCCAACCCAACTTCCTTGGGTTGAGAAATGTCCAACCCAACCCAACCTATGGCAGCTTTAAAAACCAGAGCTAAGAGAAGAGAGGAGTGATGAATATCCCTAGGCACTTGTTATCCGAAACCTGAATTCTTTCTTAGATTATGAGGCCCATAGGTTTAGCCTTATTTGTCCAAATAGGATATTTCCAACGATAAGCATTACACCATCATATGGTATATTTGGATAAAATGGCATCTCCACTTTAAATAAAAAGTATATGGTGAGTTTAATGAAAGAAATGCCTTGGGCATGAGAATAAACTGCCTAACTCGTCAGAGGTGAATGCTTTTGGATTACCCGGCAACTGGTTCTAGCGGGTGGGATTGGTTGCTTATAGAAGTTTGATAGTAGTGAGGATTGTTGTATAGTATACTCTACAACGTGCAACTCCCTAAGTGAAGTTCTCCTATGTTTTTAACAAACACACAAAAAAAAAAAAAAGTTTAACGAAAGAAACAAGCATCTTATAAAAAAATGTAAAGAGTGAGTTGTGTTTACTTGTAAAAATGATGGTCATGTTAATGTCTATTTTTTTTATTTAAATAGTAGGATGGTCATGTTAATGTCAGTGTTTATGAAAAAGTAGAGAATAATTTGCTTTCATGAGCAATAGTCTTCTGCTTCAAATAGTAAGGCCCCATCCTCGCCCCTTCTTTTTTTTTTTGGGGGGGGGGGGGGGGGGGGTGTGGGTTATCTTAGACATGCAACGCAAGTTCTAATATGATGCTATCAAAATGGTGCCCTAGTATTTCCATATAATGATTCATACTTTTGATAAAATTTTCCACTTTTTTCAGGGTGGCGAGAAGTTGGGTTACGAGACTGAGGCTTTTGCAATCTATGATGTTATGAGGTCATTGATTTTTATGATTTCATAGTTTTCTTTTTTTCTTTTATTTTTTATTTTTTAATAAGTAAGTTCATTAAGAAGCACATAGTTATTTACTTTAATTTAACTGTCTAGATGTGCTGAGCACTATATTTTCATTTAGTGAATTTTAGGGATTATTTATTTATTTTACTTTTCTTCTCAGTGCACTATTGGCAATATTTTGATTGGCATTGTACATACGCAACCAATGGGTCTCATTGGTTCCATTTGTGGGAGGGAGTTCCATTTGAGCTAGAGCTCATTCGTTCTCTCTTGACAAAATTTTGCATTTAGAATTATTATCAAGAATGTTTCAACTGGTTATGGCACCTATTATAGTAACTTGCAGAGTTATCCATGCAATAAAATGTTACTTTGCCTTACCTGGCCCCAATATCTGGCTGATGAAGTTTCCCCAAAGTTGCATGTTCCAATGTTTTGTTTATTTTTATTATTATTTAAACTATAAATTCTGAGCTTTGTTACATGCATCTTGGGAAACAAAGCTGATTCTGTACTAAATGATGAATCATGACTTCTAAACATTGTTACATTTATAAAATTAGACGTATTCCAAATCTGGTGGGGCAGGGCAGGGCAAGACAGATGTCACACAAAAGGACTGGTACTGACAATGTCATTGCATCATAGCATATAACAACAACCAAGCTTTAGTCTCAAAAATTTTGGGGTCAGTTATGAATCATCAACATACTAGTTTTTCACAATTCTATTCGATCCGAAATCATACTCTGTTACTTCTTTAATTGGCATGTCCTCTTTTACTACTATTAATGTATTTTTGGCCTTCCTATATCTTCTTTCGTTCCCTTAACTTGAATCAACTAATTCTTTCTCATTGGGGAATTAATTGCTCTCTTTTGAACATGACCAAGTAAGAACATATGAAGATCTTTATAGGTGTATAATCTCTATATTTTTCCTTCCATGTTTTGTGTCTTAACTTATGTTCAATCATTCTCTCCCAAAATTTCATTGTGTGGCTCATTGCATCCTAGCATAAGATGTATAATAAATGGTTTCAACTTTGCTCTTGATTTTGTTGATACAATGTTCTTGCACTGTAAGGACCCCAAGTTTTGCTTATTTGTGTACTCACCGTTAGCCATATGCATACTTACACAGATCCTTATCTCATTCACCACTTTTTTCCTTATTTTGTGGATTTTGTATCCTTAGTTTGAATATTGATCATCTTCAAATGATGTTAAATAAGCTTTGTGAAAAAGTTTCTGTTTGCAAATCAGGTTTCGGTCCTTTTATGCCTATACAATTCTGGAGGAGTTTATGGACCGGTTAATATGACTGAGGTATTTTCTTCCTTTGCAGGTATGTCAAGCCACCTATATTTACTCTATGTGTTGGTAACGCTTGGGGAGAAGCAGCCTTACTTTTGGCTGCTGGTGCAAAGGGAAACCGTTCAGCCTTGCCATCATCTACAATAATGATAAAGCAGGTTATTTATGACCAGTGATATCTAATACTTTTAACTTTTTATTTTATAAGTAATAGATTCTGTTAAAGAAGGGTATAAAAGGTGTGCCACCCTGATAGCCAGGAGGTATACAATATCTAATACTTTAAGATATTCTTTCCCAATGTATTTGCGTCCTGTGTCAGTCTTGCTTAGCCTTTGCATGGTTGAGATGTCGCTAATTATTTAATTTAGTGGTGCATAGACATTGATTAAATTCTTACAAACTTGTAGTCTTATATCTCAATCAATCTGCAGCCAATTGCCAGGTTTCAAGGTCAGGCAAGTGATATTGAACTAGCAAGAAAAGAAGTAAAGAATGTGAAGGCAGAGTTGGTAAGTTTGGTGATCAATTATATTACAACTATTTCCCTTCTATGTTTCATGCTCACTAAAAAAAGATATTTTGTGTTATATAATAGCTCAGGGATAACAATAAGTTCCTCCCTTCTTCACTTTCACTGTGTCAAAGATTGTTCTTCATACTCCTTTACGGCGCTTGTGGATTTGTTGTGCACTGTTGTTTGTACTGTTTAACAATTTTGACGGCACTCAGACTTAAATACTCTGGTTGTTAGTGATGAAGTAAACGACACTCCTCACAGCACCATGGTTAAACGGCAGTAGCTTAGCCTATGCTGTTATAACACTTAAGACAACACGTGCAATGCATGAGTAGGAGTTGGTTAAAGGCTCGTGGGCTCAGCGCATAATTTGGGCTTTGTTAAAAGACAGATGGGCTTGGCGTATAGATTGGTATTAGTTACTGTGTAACTAACTTCTCTTGTAGCCGTGTAGTATATATTGTTCAATCTCAGTGTAATATTATTCAGTCAATAAAATACAGAAATTCTCATTTACAATCACCTTTATTCTCTCAATATTCTGCATATTCTACATGGTATCAGAGCCATCAATGGCGTCTTTCAGTTCAAATACAAACACCACAGCTCCTAATCCACCATTACAGACTTCCATTCAAGCTCCACTTCTTCTCTTGTCAAATATGGCAAACCTGATGTCTATCAAGCTTGACAGCACCAATTTTATAGTTTGGAAACATCAGCTCTCTTCAATCTTGAAGGCTTATTCAATGATTGACTTTGTTGATGGAACTGTTCCATCTCCATCTCGATTCCTTCTTGATACAGAAGGCAATTGCACCACTGCTGTGAATCCAGACTTTCAACTCTGGAACACAAGAGATCAAGCTCTTCTAACCTTGATCAACTCCACTCTGTCTCCTGCAGTACTTTCAATGGTTGTAGGCCACAACTCTGCTCAAGCTGTATGGAAGACTCTCGAGCACAGGTTCACTTCAACCTCGAGAGCAAATGTACTGAATCTCAAAATTGAGCTGCACAATCTCAAGAAAGGTACTGAATCTGTCAGTTCATACCTGCAGAAAGTGAAGAATACAAGAGATAAGCTCATTGCAGTAGGAACCTTGATTGATAATGAAGAGCTTCTTCATATCATTCTAAAAGGTCTTCCAAGAGAATATGGCCCTTTCTGTTCTGCCATAAGAACCAGGAATGAACCTGTCAACTTTGAAGAAATTATGGTACTATTGCAGACTGAGGAACAATCCATTCTAGAAATCTCTGATTCTGGAAAGGATGTGAATGCTGCTATGGCAATGTTTGCCTCTGCTGCTCAACATAACAGAAACTCCTCCAACTCTCAGTCTTCTTTCTATGTCAATAATTCTCAAGGAAGAGGCAGAGGCAGGAATAACTCCCAAAGAGGCAGAGGAGGCAGATTTAATCACAATAATCAGTACTCTCAGTCTAATGCATCTAACCAAAGCCATTCACAGTACTCACAGCATGCTCAGACAAAGCCAGATGGTTCCAGGCCTCAATGCCAGATCTGTGGCAAACTTGGACATCAAGCACTCGATTGCTACCATCGTATGGACTTTGCATACCAAGGCAGGCATCCACCTGCAAAATTGGCAGCAATGGCTTCAATCTCCAATGATTCTCAAGGTGGAGAAACTTGGCTTACTGATACAGGGGCCACTGATCATCTCACAGCCAACCTGAACAATTTGACAGTTCAGACTCCTTACAAGGGCTCAGACCAGAGTAGCAGTGGGCAATGTACAATCCATTCCTATCAACAACATTGGAAAATGGACAATCCATATGCACTATCAACAACATTGGAAATGGTCAGTTATGCACTAAATTCTATAACTTTAGACTTCATAATCTTCTGCATTCATCCAAAATTTCTTCAAATCTACTCTCAGTTCATAAACTCTGCACAGACAACAACTGTTCTTGTTATTTTGATTCTAACAAATTCCTTATTCAGGATTTACCTTCGGGGAAGGTTCTCTACAAGGGTTTTGAGTAGGAATGGATTATATCCTATCCATACTCATCCTCATTCCTCTGCTTCTACACCATCAGTCACTGCATCACCTTCTGTTTCAGCTTTTCTCTCCTCTAAAAATAAATGGCAACTTTGGCATCAAAGACTAGGCCATCCAAGTGATCGTGTATTAGTTTCATCTTTGCCCTCATTGTCTTCTTGTATGTCTGTTAGGAATAAGCATGTTCAACATCACTGTAAACACTGCCTTATTGGCAAAATGCACAAGCTACCATTTGTACATTCTCACTTTCAAAGCACTCAACCCTTAGAGTTGATACATAGTGATGTATGGGGTCCTGCTCCTGTAAATTCTTCTACTGGATATAAATACTATCTTTTGTTTGTTGATGATTTCTCTAGATTCAGTTGGTTATACTTGCTCAAACACAAATCTGATGTACTTTCCATTTTTAAATCATTCAAAGCAGTAGTTGAAAATCAGTTTTCCACACAAATCAAGTTCCTCTGAACTGATTGTAGAGGTGAATACACCTCTAATGAGTTCACAGCTTTCTGTACATCTAGTGGTATAACTCACCAACTTTCTTGCCCCCATACCCCTCAACAGAATGGCCTTGTTGAAAGAAAGCATAGGCACATAGTTGAATGTGCTCTAACTCTTCTCTCACATGCTAGCTTACCTATTACCCATTGGACATATGCAGTCACTGCTGCCCTTCACCTTATTAACCGATTGCCTACCCCTAGACTATCCCACATATCCCCATGGGAGAAACTTTTCCACAAACCACCAGATATCTCTCACCTCAGAACCTTTGGCTGCATCTGTTTTCCTCACCTTAGACCTTACAATACCCACAAGTTACAACCCCGTACCACCCCATGTATATTTCTTGGATACCCTGCACACACCAAAGGCTACATCTGCCAAGACCCCACAACCAAGAGAGTCTATATCTCAAGACATGTCCTATTCAATGAGGGTGAGTTTCTGCCTGACTTGTCCTTAGCCTCCACACCTCAAACAGAACCAGTCACTTCCACCTTTGATTCACTGCCTTGGCTTTTAGTGATGCTGCACAATTGCTCCTCTACTCTAAATTCAACCTCTGCTGCCCTTGAGACACTTGAACCACTTCCTCCATCACTCATTGTTCCATCTTCTTTAGTTGAGTCTACTTCACTCCTTCTCTCTACTGATCCTATATCCACCTCAGTTCCTGTTGAGTCTCCATTTTCTGCAGCATCTTCCACTCCTCAGTCCTCACTGCCATCTGCTTCTATTCCTCAGTCCTCACTGCCATCTACTTCTATTCCCCAACCTCCTATGGTCAATACTCATCCCATGCATACTCGTTCAAAGAATGGCATATTCAAACCAAAAAGCTTTCATACTACCACTATAGACTACTCCCAAACAGAACCACCAACACATCAAATAGCTTCCAAATACCCTCATTGGTGCACTGCCATGGATGATGAGTACACTGCCCTGCAAAGACAACACACTTGGTCTCTTGTTCCTCATCCACTTGGGAAGAATCTAGTTGGCTGTAAATGGGTTTTCAAACTCAAAAGGAATAGTGATGGCTCCATCTCTCGGTACAAGGCACGACTGGTTGCTAAAGGTTTTCACCAACAGCATGGGATTGATTTTCAAGAAACTTTCAGTCCTGTTGTGAAGCCTCCCACTGTCAGACTTATCCTAGCTCTTACTATGACATACCATTGGCCTCTTCGACAACTCGATATTAGGAATGCTTTTTTACATGGGGTGTTGAAAGAAGAAGTGTACATGACTCAGCCTCCTGGTTATGTCAATCCTAGTCTGCCACAGCATGTATGTCAGCTTCATAAGTCTATCTATGGCTTGAAGCAAGCACCCAGGGCTTGGTTTGAAAGTTTTACTACTCAGCTTCTGAACTTGGGATTTATTTCCTCCTCAGCAGACTCTTCCTTGTTCATTTATAGAGATGGTCCAACTATTGCATTCCTACTACTCTATGTTGATGACATTGTGTTAACAGGGAACAATTCTTCCTTTCTTACTCAACTGATTCACAATCTCAGCAAGGTCTTTGAGTTAAAGGATATGGGCACACTAAGCTACTTTCTTGGATTGCAGATTACCAGATCTTCCAAAGGTCTCACTCTTACTCAGACAAAGTATGCTACTGATTTGTTAACAAAGCATAATATGCTTCAGTGTAGTCCCTGCAAAACACCTTGTGTTCCTAATGTCAGATTATCATCCACTACTGGGGTACCTCTTACAGATATTCATGGCTATCGTAGCTTGGTTGGGGCTCTACATTATCTTACTTTTACGAGACCAGACCTCTCCTTTGCAGTCCACCAAGTCTGCCAATTCATGAATGCCCCCACTGATCTACATCTCACTGCTGCTAAGCGCATTTTGAGATATGTTCGTGGTACTCTTGATCATGGGCTCTTCTATACTCCTGGTCCAATTACTCTGTCTGCATTCACTGATGCAGATTGGGCAGGTGATCCCGATGATCGTCGCTCCACCTCTGGTCTCGTGGTGTTTCTTGGCCATAACCCTGTGACCTGGTCTGCAAAGAAACAGCTCACTGTTTCTAGATCCTCCACTGAAGCGGAGTATCGAGCTTTAGCTTCTGCCTCTGCTGAGCTCTGCTGGCTACGCACTCTTGTAAAGGATCTCGGCATCTATCTCTATGATCCACCTATCTTATGGTGTGATAATGTGTCTGCCCTCGCCATAGCTTCCAACCCAGTCTTCCATGCCAGAACCAAACATATTGAGGTAGATTTTCACTTCATCCGTGAACGAGTTCTTCGCAAAGATCTTCAAGTGAAATTTGTTTCCACTATGGATCAACTTGCTGACATTTTCACCAAAGGTCTTCCCTCCCATCGGTTTCAGGATCTCCGGTCCAAACTTCTGGTTCCTGCAGGTACCATTTGTTTGAGGGGGGATGATGAAGTAAACGACACTCCTCACAGCACCATGGTTAAACGGCAGTAGCTTAGCCTATGCTGTTATAACACTTAAGACAACACGTGCAATGCATGAGTAGGAGTTGGTTAAAGGCTCGTGGGCTCAGCGCATAATTTGGGCTTTGTTAAAAGACAGATGGGCTTGGCGTATAGATTGGTATTAGTTACTGTGTAACTAACTTCTCTTGTAGCCGTGTAGTATATATTGTTCAATCTCAGTGTAATATTATTCAGTCAATAAAATACAGAAATTCTCATTTACAATCACCTTTATTCTCTCAATATTCTGCATATTCTACAGTTAGATGGTCATATGGGACCACAAGGTCCAACAGGTATCTTGACATATCAAGGAATAGATATATGATTGTTTCTCAGCTTTCTTAATGTAATGATTATACCACTTCAATTGCATTGATGCCGAGGCTGTGATTGGAAAATGAATGAAGCGGCTATTTCAGAACAAGATAAGCATCTTTGGAAACACTTTTCTAAACTTTGCACCCTCTAGTCTCAATCATGTGCCTCTTCCCATTTTGGCACCCAGGATCTCACCAGTTTCCATCCTTCAGCAATCGGTTGATTTAGTGAGTATAAGTTGGTTCTGGAATTGGAAAGTAATTGCTTGTTCTTTTCATGACCACATTATCCCCAC
>OU015764.1:9369580-9421022 GCA_907173295.1 Fagus sylvatica | reverse complement strand
TTAAATCCAAAAAATAACCTATCACACATACATACATATGGTATAAGACTAATAAAAGAAGAAAAAAAAATTGATGTACTAGTCATCATTTACAATTTTTTTAAAATCTAAGTGGAATAATTGCTCAAATTTTATAAATAAATAGATATTTTTATTAAATATAGAAGGGCTATGGCCGCCACTAGCCTGTCTTTGTCGACCTCATATGAGAGGAATGTTGCATGTAACCATTATACAAAATATTATTTGTAAATTAGAATTATTTTATACAGAAAAGTTAGACATGTTTTGTAAGTAACTTGTGGACACACGAGTTGAAGTCCACTTAAAATATTCAAATTTACTAAACTGCCCTCAATGGTAAAAATCAACCACAATCTCAGTTGTGTCGTGTGGAAAATTAAAATAACATCCATGCACTATGCATTTGGCCTAGTGGTATCTTCCTCTCCCAATTGACCATCCTACAAGGATATATGTTCGACTTTCCTAATACAAATTAGATTAAGAATTTATAAAAACTACAATTAAAAAAAAAGAAGAAGTTAAAACTCAACCAATTGTTACATCATCATGGAACTGTTGACAATATTGTTGATGGGTCCCATGGCAGCCAACTTTGGCAGCTCTATAAAGAGAAGTTTGAATCGCTATGGATTATTTTTGATAATTAAACCGCTATGGATTATAGGAGGGAATGATTGTGACTTGGAGTTTTTCCCCCAATACATAAAAGCATCTCAAGAAATTCATATCAGCCATTGAGTAATCACATTTGAGAAATGGATTTGGGCCAATTACAGATCAACCAGAAAATCCCAGGAACAACATAGATTGTAGAGAGAAATCTAGACCCAGCACAAATCAGAGAGAGAAAGGTCTCGAATGAGTACTCATGAGTCATGACCAGAGAGAAAAACCAAGGCTAAGCACATGCCAAAGAGATAAATCAAGAACCAGCACCGTTGATCAAGAAGTGGCTCATGGTCGTGGTGAGCTGAGTTCCATGCCTTCATATTATTAGGGTTGCAAAGTGTAATTTGCTACCCTTAATAATATTGTCCCATGTAAAAATGTATCTATTTTGCTAAGAACATTTTTTTTTTTTATAATGTATTGTGCTAAGAACATGATTTCGAGGAAGTCTTGCCAACTTTTTCCTTCGTTTACTTTTTGGCTAAGGCTACTTGCAACTTCAATTTCCTTTAGAGCTAAAACCTCAATTATTGCCTTTGGAACTACAACTTCCTTTTCATTGGAAGTAGTAGTCCACATTTGTTAGAAATAAGGTCGACCCTAAGGTTTGGGCTACCAAAACTCGTCTCAATTTTGATTACCCACTTATTATTAAATATTAAAAAAAACACCATAAAAGTCCATTTTTTTTTTTTTTAAAATCAAGGTTACATTATGTTTTAACTTGAATTACATAAAAAATAAAATGTAACCCCGGTTATAGTAATTATATGTCTAATAGTTTTTAAACTAAAAAATTCCTTAGTGTTTATAACAAAATATATATATCACGATTTTACATACCACAATAAAATTAATACTAATAAATTAAAAGTCATAAAAAATCGTTAAATAAACATGGGAACACTACACGGCAACACAAAACAATAGTTTTCCCCACTGCCCCCACAAACTTGTCCCTACAAACAAAAGCACATGACTAGTGGCCGCATCCACGTGTAGAATTTTTTTAAACAAATCAGTAAATCACACAATGGAGACCGGCCTCATCCACACAAATATTGAAACACATTATATATATCTTATTAAAAGCATAACACTCCCATAAAAAAAATACAACATTATTTGGTTACATATGCACAACATAATACTCAACAGTTTAGTCAAAGTCTCACATGGTCAAATAATTGAAATAAATACTCCCATACCAATACTGTACATTCATTTATTGATTTCAATATATCAAATGAGAGGGAGAGAGAGAGAGAGAAAAAAAACCATTGGGTTTAATTTTTTGTTTTCTGTTGGTCCATATCTTAATCTAGTATGTTGCCTTCTAAATAATTTTTTTTTTAATGTATACTAATAAAATTTTTTCTTTTATGTATGCTAAATTTTTTTATTTTTATATTTTTTCATTGGTTGCCTCCATAGAGGGATTGCCCAAGCCCTTGGGCTTGTGGGGCTTACCCCGGGGGCTTGGCGGCTCCACATTCATCTCAGGTGGTTCAAATGAACCCCTTGACTTCTTAATAATATATATATATTATATAGGTATATATTTATTTTGTTAAATATTTATATAGGCATTGAACCCTTTGAAATAAAATATTGAATCCTCTGAGTACTTGAGATCTTAATAAACTCTTCCCACTAAACCCCTAAAAAAAATCAAATAACTAAAAGTAGCCCAAATAATTACAACCAATTATCAATAGCTAATTTTTATTTTTTTTATTTTTAAAAAACCACCTAAATTTACTTACCTTAAAGCATCCACATTAGCTTAGTCAAAACCCAATTTCAGCTAAAATATGCCTATTATACCTAAAACAAAAACCCACATTGGATTATCAATCCATTAGGCAAATTTTTTTTTGAGCTATATTGCTTCTCTAAAAATAAAAAACACAGTAGCTTAGCCAACTCAATTGTTTATTGTTTTTCTCAAGCCAATCTCTCTACTTCCTGTTCCCTTTTTTCTTCATTTCTTTTTCTTGTTGCTCTCTCTCCAAGTGAAAATCCTCTTCCTCTACGACTTCACCACGAAACAAATGCAACTTCGGTGAAACCTAGGTTGGGTAGATCGGAGCAAAAATCTCTCCAAAACTCCCACAGTTTTTTCTCAATCTTTGAAGCTCTTTAATTTTTATGAGAAAATTTTCCACTTTGTTTTATTAGGTATGCATTGGTCACTTGGTTGTTTTATTAGATAATTTATTTTTTTTTTTTAAAAGAAAAAAATAAAAGTAACATGCTTCTTTTCTTAAGAGTAATCTATAATTTTTTTTAACGAGAAAAATTCCAAATATTTTGCCCATTAAAGTTACCCTAAACATTCTTTATTCTTTTGTTATTACTATGGATGATTTTTTTTTATAAGGAAATCATTTATATAACAAGATTATTTTGCATTTTATTTTGTTTTTTGTGCTGTCAATATATTCAAGGTCTTTATCAAACCCCTGAAAAAGAAAATCCAAATGCCGACATTGCTAATCCCTCCAATAAAGAGAATCTGAATTCAAATGTAAACAAAAAAAGAAAATTAGTCATCCAGATTTGAGGCAAAAATATTGAATTTTTTGCAAGTAGTAGGATCCAACAAGAGATTGTTTTGTACGTTTGTCCTATGTTGTTGTGCCACGCTAACAGGACATACCGAACAAATTTCGAGCATGTGGAAGAACCTTGTGTGCCACACTAACCGACATGCCTAACAATTTCAGGCGTGTGTAAGTACGTACTCCTACCTCCACGATGTAGCTATGCATGTGTAAGAAGTAAGAACGCACTCCTACCCCCACAATGTAGCTATGTAGGCTTTACAACGTTCTTTCCGATCATTAATTTTCTGAAGGACTTTTTGAAGCAAGTGAGTACTTTCATTTTTGTCTTGTTTTAAATAATGGAATCTTACCAACATGTCACTACAAATATATCTTGAGTGTCTTTTTTATTATTGCTAGTGGGAAATTCATGTAATTCACAAGAAAGTTTAACATAATATGATTTTTTCTTTTTTTAATTTTTTGTCTAAATATGAAATTAGATTGATAATTATTAAAAAATATTTATTATTATTGCATTTATATATAGAATATAATCTAGTATTAGATATTTATTATGATTGTGTTTGTATATATGAAATAATATATTCTTTCTATTAAGGAAAATATATATTAAAATAATGAAGGCGTAAAATTATGATAATTATTAAAAGTTTATGTGGCGCAATATTATGAAGTCAACCAAAAATAAAAAAAGTTTCGATGTTATATTATAATATATAGATTATTATGTGTGCATGCTTTTTAAGTTGCATTTTATTTTTTATTTTATTTTTTTCATTTATAAATCATGGTTATAATAATAAGGGAGAGATTTGAATCATGGCTGAGGAGAACAGGTTATGCCATTAGATTACAAAACTTTGATCCTTGTCCCTTTTTGAGGGTGTGGATTCTAATTAGAAATTTTTTTCTTGTGACCTCAAAATTAAAAGACTCTAGATTATAAATGTTTAATTTACCTTGTAAGTTAGAGTACTCTTTTTAGAGTAGACTTAAAAGCACTTATAAGGCTTTTCATCTACCATTTTCATTTTTCTTTAATTAACCTAAAAAAACAACAAAAACAATGACGATCTTTACCCCAAAAATCAAGAAAACCACTTGATTTACTCTCCTTTTCGATTAGGCTGCACAAATATCTGTTTTAAGTCAAATCCAAAATGCCATGAGGTAATTAAAGCCATCTCCATTCATAGCATACACATATATAGCTACTGAAAATTTTGTTTTGTTTGTTAAACCAAAATGCGCGCAAAGGCTATTGTCTTTAAACACAACCGGACAACCGACACCTACCAAAGCTATCGTTATGTTTGGTTGTAAGTTGTAACGCACTAGGGATCTGTCATGTGCACCAGTAAGTTCCTGCCCACATAAGAATAAAGTTTTTTTTTTAATGAGTTGGTTTCCAAGCAAGTGACGTCACTTGGATGAGAGTGTGTGCTCATGCTTTTAAAAATTGAATCGGACAAATAATAGAAAGAAAATTAGTTTTCGATTCTTATCAAGGTTAGACCAGTGGTCACATTGATAATGTCCTAAATAAATCATAGTTTCTTTTACTTTTTTGGTTAAATATGTCATCTTCTTTATTTGTAGTTTGACCATTTGGGTTTTAATTTTTTTTGTTTGGTAATTATTATTATTATTATTATTATTATTTTGACAGTTGGGATTTTCATGTCTAGTTTTCAGGCTTTGTAAGTCAAGGCGAAAACTAACTCGTATTGAACACCTTGCTACGAGGAGTGATTATGAACAAAATCTTGTTATTGTAAATTATTTTAATTTTTTCTAAATACTATATAAAGAAGTATATGAGAATGTATCAAATATTGACACCCTCCTCTGCACACATATATATTCCCTAGGCAATTGAAATTAACAATCTTCTGGATATGATACATTATATCTTGGAAAAGGCATGCATGGGTTATAACATGGATTTCACATTTGGCTATAAAATCACTTCTAGTGACTATTTAAAAAAATAAATAAATAAATAATTCAGAAGTGACCTCTTGCACTTTTTGTAACAATTCACCCTCTAATTAGGCAGAATTGTAAGCCCAATGCCCTATCCGTCTAAATTGGGGTTAAATTGGATAAAGAACTCGGCCATGTGTAAGGGAAAAATGAGTGCATTTTTGGGGGATTTACTTTTTTCAATGAAAGTATTTTTAAAAATTTAATTTCAGTGTGGCTCCACAAGTCAGTTTTTCGTCTAATTTACCCCCAAATTTAGACAGAGAGGTACTAGGCATGCAATTGTGTCTAATTGGGGGGTAAATTGTTACAATCGAAAGTTTGAGAGGATATTGAAAATGGGTGAAATATTAGGACGAAAAAGTGTAATTTGCCCAAAAAATAATGAACAAGACATGAAGAGGTAAACCAATTTGTTAATAATGAGAATACTGTATATTTTTTTGTACTTAGATTATAATTTTTAAGGTAAAATGATAAAGACCCACCCTCCTAAATTTTTATGTTGTAGTAAGAGTCCCGTAAATTTTTTAAAGCCAATTTACTACATAAGCTATTGGTATTATTGCAAAGACCCCTTCTATACATTATCGGTTTATTTAATTTTTTTTTTGTTGCACCAAATCGTTAAAAAAAACAAAAATGCTATAACACCTTCTAAACAAATAATGGACAGAATAAGTCTATTTGCAATAGTACCAAATTTAAAGGGGTCTTAATGCATTTTACCCTAATTTTTATCCTCACATCTCCCTACAAGCCTAAATAGAATTACACAATTTTTTTTTTCCTTTTTTTTTTTTTTTTTTTTTTTTTTTTTGCCATGAGCAAATTTGATTCCAAGGCTCGGTTTTTTGTTTTATTTTTTTTTTATTGTATATAGAGTCAGGAAAAATGACGAGCTAGATCGGAGGAGAAAATAGAAGAAGAAAAAAAAAAGGAGGAAAGAGATGGGAAGAAGTGTTAGACTAAAATGCAGAGATGGTGGCGCAATAGAAATAGGAAAGGACAAAAAAAAGGGAATAGAGTGTGGAGGAGTAGAAAAAGAAAAAGAGGATGAGTGGAAGGGAGTAAAATAGAGTTAAAGAAAAAGTATAAGAAATACACTGGAAAAAAAATATGTGTTGACTACAGGCAGTACAAGAGCAACCCCAACAAGTGGACTTGGACGGCCAAGCAAGCCACTTAAGTGGAGATATGGGTTAAAATGAACTTCCCCAAAAAAAAAAAATGAAGAAGGTCATTCAAATATATATCTAATAAATATTTAATGGGAGATTAAAAATGATTATTTTTTAACACAAAACACTTTTTAGTTAAGATCAGTTGGGCTACAAGTGGAATGGGTTAAAATGCCCAAAACACTTTTTAGTTAAGATCCCAAAATGGAAGCCCTCTCCCCTTATTTATAAGGGAGAATTCGAATTTGGAGTCTTCAAGGATTCTTGAGGCTCTAAGGACTTTATTGAGCTCAAACTTTTCAGATGAGAAATGAGTTTGATGATAGTGCATGCGAAAATAGAACGGATAATGGCTAGATAAGTAAAAAACCGAGATGAGGATTGCAATCAGTCATTTTGGGAGTCGGCACTCTAAAAGTGAAACTGTGTTAGAGTGTCAAATTGACACTCTGATGCAAAGGCTCGATTTGAGCATATTTATTTATTTATATTTTTTGTGTGGATATTTCTAATTTTTATCTTAGTTATTAGTCAACTAAATCTGGGATTTCAGATAGATAATTGGATGTCTTCAATTTTAATCAAAACAATTAATTATTAGATTAAGTATTTAATCTTTCATTATCCATGTGATTATCCAATGTAGTAAATTGCATTATAATTCAGGGTCAAAACCAATGAGAAAATTACAAATCATTAATTAAAATTAATCAAATAAACGAACCAATCAGAACTAAATCCGAATAATCTCATGTGTTCATCACCAAATAATTATTGTGCACTGTAACCATTGAAAGTTTGGTTGATTATAACTTTTTGCATCCATGATTTGATTAGAGTGTATGAGGTGTCATTTTGATCATCTCAATATGAAGATTTTTTTTTTTAAAGTATTTGATTATCGATTGGACTGTCAAAATCATATTTGAACATCAACCCTAGTTTGGATAGTTGTGTGAATTCCAATTTTTAGGGTTTTTGTGAATTGTGGATTGTTAAGCCTAGTTTTTTGGGCATTGTATGCTTCCAATTTTTAAGATTCTTGATGTGTGATGCATGTAAATTGCAAAATTAATGGAGTGTCTACACAAACATATATACCATCTAAATGATCTAATTATTAACAACCATAAATAATCCTTAACCCAAATTCTTTTTCCAGCATAAGTTCCCTTTATTTATTTGTCCTTCAAAGGAATAGCCAAAGTATCTCCAAAGTGACACTTTATTTATATTTTATCACCAATCCATAGCAATACAAAGAGCATTTGTGCTGACAAAGCATACAATACAATCCTTAAAAGCTAAAAGGAAATTATAAATAAGCTGTTCCAATCATATTATCATATACTAATATTTGAACGGGTAATAATCATCTCGCATCACTTTACATATGTACCATTTAAGTGTAGATATATATCCATAAATTGTAAATATTTGTGAACATTAATGTCCACAATTTGTAAATATATGTCTGTACCTAAGTAGTGTATGATGTGAGATAATTTTTACCTTAGTGGAATCTAAAAAACAGAAATCCTATTATTTATTTATTGAAGCAACTTTGTGCTAGAAAGCATACAATACAGTACCCTAGTAACCCGAGACTTCCAATCATACTTAAATATTGGAATGTAAAAAAGAGTTCAATTGAGCTGAATGCCTGAGTCATAAGCAACCCTAGTCTTCCAATCACTAGGCAGAGCATTTCTCGACTACACCCAGGTTATACCCGCGTTGCCACCACTCACTTGCAACCTCAATTTGATAGAACCAAATGGTGGGTTAGCCATGTCCCACATTGTTCCGTAGGCCTTACGCATGGGCCTCCATTGCTGGGAATGTTGTAAAATGGTTGTTTATAGTGATATAGAAGTGGGGGTTTATGCACTTGTCCCACATTGAAAATATACAAAACCTTGAAGGTGTTTATAAGGTGGTACACACACCAACACTTTAAATGGATAAAGTAGAGTTATGGACATGTGGCTTTACCATTCGCATATGCGCGTGTGGCGCTTTGTGGCGCACTTAGCACTTGTGTGTGTGATTAAGATCAGATAGTCATCTTTTAATTTATTTAAATTAAATGAGATGCACTGGATCATAACCTATAGAAGTTATTTCTGTGTATAGAAATAACTGTTTATGGCAGTTATTAATTATTTTGAACAATTATATTGTTTTGGAACAGTGCCAATTAATGTCTATAAATTAAGGAGCCTAATTAACTGTCAAATACACAGTTTCGTTTTGAATACTCTTTAAGGAATTACCGAAATTTGCTTTCTGTAATTGGTGACTTTGTTGTATCCTGGAGGTGAATTGCCTTAACCCGGAAGCAAAACTCATTTAGAGTGGGGGCAATTATCACCTTAAAGATAGTGTTATCACACCTCAAAGTCACATCGTTTTTTTTTATCTTATTAAAATCTTCAACAGGGAATTCTCCTACACCAATAAACAACAAGATCCATCAAATTAATTCCATATGTACACCATTTTGGCTCCCATTTAATTTCTATATTTAGTTCCAGAAGCAGTGATTCATGGTTTTAGCTATAAACGGAGGCTGCAGGTGGCAAGATTTCTTCTAATAAATCATTTGCTTAGCATGATAGATACATATATCATTATAGAATGGTCTTGAGGGGTCAATAATGGGGTGTTCTTGACTTTTTGGAGTCTCTAGTCCCAAGTGGGGAAGGTTTTAGTTGCCTCTTATCTCGACACATTCCCTTAATTAAATCCCCAACTATAAGTCTATAAATATGGGATTCTGATTTCTTGGCTTCCCATCTCATATAGCCTCCTCTTTCATATTCTTCTGCTTCTTATAACTTAAGTCCCATTTTCATATTATCTTCCCGGCCCGTTTTAGGAAACTTAGTCCCTAGCTAATGTAGAAAACCTAAATCTAATGACAATAGAAAATATAAAAAGATTGAGAGAGGAAGAGAATGGATAGTGGAGGCTAGGGTTTCACGTGGTTCGGCATAGTGTCTACATCCACAGGATGTAGCCCAATGAGTTACATCTTTATTATATTCTCTCTTTGTAATATTTTTGAAATGAATACAATGTGTTGTGAGGTGTCACTACAACAATATGAATATTTGGTGACACAATATAGAAACTAATTTCGTCTCTAAAAAGTCTACTAACACCTTTTGTCAATTGGTCTTAGTTGGTGACTAAATTTTGTCACCCAATATCTAAAAATAGGTGCCAACAAATTGTTTTTGGTGGGATAAAATGGGAGCTGGGACGAACAAAAACAAATTCCACCCATTAATAAAAAATAAAAAAATAAAACAAAAATTTGTTGACCTTTGTCCCTAAATCAAAAATACTCAAGGTGTAATTTTTAACAAATAAAACATTGTAGCCTTTGATATAAAGTTTCAGTAAAATAGTTTGTCAAAAACCTTTAGAATAGCTCAAATATCTTGACGAAAGTTAACTCGGCTTGGATTACTAACACAACTCTCATATCTAACTATGTATCTCAGGTGTAATTTTTAATGTAGCTTGATGGCAAAAGAATTCAAATATCTTGGATCGGCTTTGTATCTCGCTTGGGGACTTCGATCTTGGATTTTGGCTTGGGGACTTCGATCTTGACTTGGTCGGATCATGGCTCGATGGCTCGGATCACGGCTTAGTGGCTCAGAGGCTCGGATCTTGAAATGGTCTTGCCTCAAAATCTCAGCTCAGTGACTCGATGGCTTGACTCGACCTCGGCTTAGTAAGATAAAATCAGAAAGTATATCCCACAATTTTTTTTTTGAATTTTCGAATTTTGAAATTCGAAATTCGAAATTTGAATTTTTTTTTTTTTTTTTTTCTGGTCAATGCCAGTTTTCTTTTTTCTTTTTTTTTTTTTTTTAATTTAATTTTTTTTTTTATTTTTCAAATTTTGAAATTCGTATTTTTTTTTAAAAAAAAAAATAAAAAATCAAAAGAATAAGATCGGGTCGGGCTACACAGGTCAAACTGCGGGTCAGTGATTGAGTAGGGCTGATGTGGCAGCTCTTGACTGGTGAGGGCGTGTAGGAATATGGGAGGCGCATGAATAAGAGGACGGATCTTCAACCTGCACGTGATGGTGTGTGCCTTGTCCGTTGGGGCCGTTTCTGGTGTCATTGAACAAATCGACAGCCTTTCTTTGGATTGATGATGTCACTTTCTTGAATTGGTGAATGGAAATGGAGGATCGGAGATATGGTGGTTCTAGCGGTGCTATAGGCGCGTGAGGGATTTCTGAAACTATGGGAGGAGCGTGCGGAGGTGGAATTTGTTCGGACAACCATGGTTTTACTTATATCTGGTTTCTCTACTGATTTGTGTAATCTGTTTTTCAGAAAAATGAGATTTATGGTGAGGGGCTATTTGAATGGGATTTTTTTTTTTTTTTTTTTTTTTTGTATTTTTGTGGTGTGTGTGTGTGTGGAAGAAAATGAGAGGATGGATTACTGAGTGGGAAGTGGAAGGATCGAGATTGCTCACGAGAGCTTTAGGGCTCTGATACCATATAGAAAACCTAAATTTAATGACAATGGAAAATATAAAAAGATTGAGAGAGGAAGAGAATGGATAGTGGAGGTTAGGGTTTCACGTGGTTCTTCATAGTGCCTACATCCACAGGATGTAGCCCAATCTTTATTATATTCTCTTTGTGTAATATTTCTAAAATGAATACAATGTGTTGTGATCAGGTGTTCTATTTATACATAAGACTAGTAACACAACTCTCATATCTAGATATCACATCCTTTTGATTCTATGTAGTCATCTAGATTTACCAAGAATCTTATGAGTCGGCGACACGTACTGTCCAATATTTCTAATAGAGAGAGAAGTTAGGTTCAAATTTATTTGGTTGTAAGTAAACATGGATTAAAAAAAGTCAATCTAGATTTGATGCAGAAAAATAAAAATTTCCTGCCCCTGGTGAAATTAGATGGTTATGAGTTATGAACAAAACTTAAGAAAATCCAATTAATTGTAACAAACAGTGGGATCCAACAAGAGATTGCTCTGCATGTTAGGGTGTGTTGCATTAACAGTAGGACATACTGAAAATTTTTGCTGGGAATTAGAAAGGAAACAGTTTGGTTATAAACTATTTGTAATTATCTTGTTACAACCCACTATATGGAAACTCATGGTAAGACCATCTATGTGTACTTTTAGTTACATGACTTATTCAATGAATCATGTACGAATTTTTTTAAATAATGCATTTGGATAGTTTTATGAATTTCCATGTAATGGGTTGTAGCAAAGATCAATAGTTACAAACTGACTTATAAACAAACTTGGTTTGGGAAACAATGTAATGAAAAAAAAAAAAAAAAGACTTGAATGGCTTACAAGCATTAATAATTTGTTGTCTTTAAGACTATTTGTCATCTCTCAAAGAGTATGCTACAGGTTTAGAGAAACATCTATCTTCATGATACAACTAAACCATATTTCTTGAAGTAGTAAATTTGGAAAGAAAAAAAAGAAAAGAATTTCTTTAAATGGTGCAAAATCTGCATAAAAAAAAATATTATAGAACTTATATTTATAAGCAATGAAGAGTTGCCTTTGAAAAGTCACTTTGGTTGGTTCAAGCATTAAAATTAATATCATGCCTGTTACTAGCCTTTAGAAATAGAAAACCACTATTTCCCTCTTTTTTCCTACGTAGTTCTCTAGAAACTGGGCATTTTGTCACTGGCTCACTCGAGCGAGCCTAACCTCGCTCAAGCCATATTTTTGAACTTGCTTGAGCGGATGTCAGGCGAGCTTCGAGCGAGCGTTCGCCTGACCTCACTTGTCTTTCGCTTGTACTCCATTCAACATCAGCTTGAAACAACTTGAGAGAACTTAAGTGGTGACAAAAAGAATTTATCTGATTTACAGCCATATGAATAGTCAATTCTTCATTTCTGTCTTTTGTTGCTTCAAATAATAGGATCTAAACCATCATGTCACTCCATAGATATGTTTGAATTTTTCCAACATTTTTTTTGTTAAAAATAAAAAAAATAAAATAAAATATTTATAGAGAGTAGGGAGAGCGGATGTATGGGGTTTACACATGGTTCGGCCTAATGACTACTTCACAACAAACAGTTCTTAGTGGCTATATTTCCATTTTAGATTTTTTTATTACAAGAACCCAATATAGGGTATATATATACACAATGGTTAACCTATAGGAGCCATTGATGATGCTTGAATCAAGGATATTAATTGATATGTCTTAATTCATGGCATAATAAGGCATAATAAGGAGTGGATATGACTAAGATATGTACATAGTAAAACATAGAAAGCAGATGCATTAATTCATATCATAGACGTGCATATACTAATTAAAATCCTTGATTCAAGGCATAATAAGGGGCTCTGACTAAGATACATATGTACACACTAAAACATAGAAGACAGATTCATTAAGTCATATGGAACATTTTCTTATATCTTGAGTTTAGAATTGTAATCCCATAAAGGAAACCATGACCATGAATGACTGAATTCGATGTAGAATGACTTGACCACAATGTTGAATAAATTGTGCAAAACGTTGGAGATAGCAACAAACAACAACGTTGAATGAATGTTAAAAGAAAACCAGTTTTACTCCCTTTTTCCATTATGCTGCACTTTGAGATCTTTTTTTAAGTGATTAAGTCAAATCTAAAATGTCATGAGGTAATTACAATTGGAATAACCCATTAAAGCCATCTCGATCCGTTCACAGCATACACGTGTAGCTATTGGCTTTAAACAACTGAATTAACCCACACCCACCAAAGCCATCATCATGTTTGGTTGTAACTTGTAACGCACTGTCACATCACATAGTTAATTTTTCTCGTGCGAAAGTTTGGGTTATCCGTATTAGCACTCATAATCCCATTACTGGGATTACCAAAATAATTTGTACCTGAACTTTGGGGCGATGATAAGATTTGCACTTTTGACGTGTACAGCCCCCATCCATTACCAGAAGAATTTTGGACGCATTTTGTCAAGAAAATAAAGGGAGAAGAATAATTTTATTTCTTATTGTCTTGCTGAATACAATGATACATTCTTGTTTAAATAGATACAAGAGGTTAGACTAAGTATGGAAATAAACAAGAGTAAGGAAATAAATATTTACAAATCAATTTCTAGAATTATGGTGATGATTCCATGGGTGATTTTGTGCAAGAGCAGATTTGATTGTGTTATGGCTGATTTTGTGCAATTTGGGATCCTGAGCAATATTTGATTGTGTCAATACTCCCCCTCAAGTTGGCGCATGGAGATCCGTAATGCCCAACTTGCATAGGAAATGATGAAAAAGGTCTCGGCCTAAGGCTTTGGTGAAGATGTCCGCAAGTTGCTCATGGGATGACGTATGGACTGCAGTGAGAAGACCAGATCGGATCTTATCTCGAATAATGTGACAATCAATCTCAATGTGCTTGGTACGTTCATGGAACACAGGATTATGAGCAATGTGTAGAGCAGATTGATTATCACAATGTAAGCTGAAAGGTTCAGGATGAGAAATGCCAAAATCAGCAAGAAGTTGTTTTAACCAGGTGAGCTCGCAAGTAGTGACGGCCATGGCACGATATTCAGCTTCAGCGGAAGAGTGAGCAACTGTCGTTTGTTTCTTGGTGCGCCATGAAATAGGACTTGTGCCAAGCTGAATGAAATAACCGGTGGTGGAGCGGCGAGTGGTAGGGCAGCTGGCCCAATCTGAATCAGTATAGGCAGTAACATGTAAAGTATTGGAAGAGGGAAAGAGAATGCCTTGGCCTGGGCTGCCTTTGATGTATCGGAGAACACGAGTGGCGGCTTGCATGTGTGGAAGGCGAGGAGCATGCATAAACTGACTGAGGATGTTTACTGCGAAGACAATATCAGGACGAGTGATGGTCAGGTAGATGAGGCGTCCCACAAGGCATCGATAGGGACTAGGGTCAGAGAGAGGAGTGCCATCTTGATTGGTGAGCTTCAAGTTTTGTTCCATGGGGAAGGAAGCGGTCCGGGCGCCAAGTTGACCACTGTCATTCAAAATATCAAGAGCATATTTTCGTTGATTAAGAAAGATACCTTTGGGTGAACGAGCAACTTCGAGACCCAAAAAATATTTGAGAGGGCCGAGATCCTTGGTTTTGAAATTGGTAGAGAGAGCATGTTTGAACGTCTCAATTTGGGAAAGATCATTGCCAGCAACTAGAATGTCATCAACGTAGACAAGTACAATGGTGATACTCGTGGTGCTGACCAAAGTAAATAAAGAGTGGTCTGCTTGAGATTGAGTAAAACCTGCATCAAGAAGCACAGTGGTTAGTTTAAAAAACCAGTTGCGGGATGCTTGTTTGAGGCCGTAAAGGGATTTGCGGAGGCGGCAGACACGAGTCTCCCCCTTAGGGCAATATCCAGGAGGTGGTGTCATGTATACTTCTTCATCAAGATCACCATGTAAGAAGGCGTTGTTGACATCGAGTTGGTGAATGATCCATTGCTGAGTGGCGGCTACAGCAAGCAAGCACCTAACAGTAGTCATTTTTGCAACAGGGGCAAAGGTCTCATGGTAATCAAGGCCTTCAATTTGAGTATAGCCTTTGGCAACCAGGCGAGCTTTATACCTTTCAATGGAACCATCTGCGTTGAGTTTGGTTTTAAAAACCCATTTGCAACCAATGGGCTTTTTGTCAGGGGGGAGAGGTTCAAGAGTCCAGGTGGAATTGGCTTCAAGGGCACGGAGCTCATTAGACATTGCTTCACGCCAATGGGAATGGCGAAGGGCAGTGGAATAGCAAGAAGGTTCAACAGAAGAGGTGAGAGCATGTAAAAAAGTAAGATGAGAAGGTGAGAAACGAGAATATGAAAGAAAAGCAGATAAAGGGTGAGCAGTACCTGAGGTTGATGTAGTGAGTGATGATGCTGTGGGCCCTGCATGTAAAGTCGGACAAACATAATCCTGGAGGTAAGTTGGGCGAGAAGTAGTGCGGCGAGGACGGAGAGAAGTAGAGGGGGGAGGAGGAGAGTCTGTGGTGGTAGGAGGAGGAGGGGACGGGGTTGGTGGGATTGGTTCGGGAACAGGTAGAGGGAGAATGGGAATGGAGGGTTGAGAAATATCTGGAAGATCTTGAAAGGGAAATATGTCTTCATGGAAGGTGACATCTCGAGAAAAGAAGATTTTTTGTGTGTCGAGATTATAGAGTTTATATGCTTTGTGGTTGCTGGGGTAGCCAAGAAATAGGCATTTGGAGGCACGAGGAGAGAATTTATCTCAATGAGCACGGAGGGTTTGTGCGTAGCATAGGCAACCGAATACACGAAGGTGATTGTAATTTGGAATGATATTGAAGAGAAGTTCAAAAGGGGATTTATTGTGAAGAATGCGACTCGGTGTACGGTTAATGAGATATGCCGCAGTGAGTACACATTCTCCCCAAAATTTTAGAGGTAAGTGTGCTTGGAAGCGAAGACTGCGAGCAATATTCAGAAGGTGCCTGAGCTTGCGCTCTGCAACACCATTTTGTTGCGGAGTTTCAACGCAAGTACGTTCATGAATAATGCCGTGATTTTGAAAATAAGATTGCAATTTTGTTTCAAGAAATTCTTGTCCATTATCAGTGCGAATTTTTTTTACGATGGTATTGAACTGAGTTTGAACAAGAGCAAAGAAATGGAGCAGATTTGGGTTCGGAGTTGGGCAAAAGAATCGTTGAGGCCAAGGAGGAACTGAAAGACGCGTTCATCGTCTGCTTGTTTTTGCAAGTCTTTGAGGTCAGTGTTGTTTTGAAGGTGGCTTAATTCATCCCATATGTGTTTGATCTGGTTGTAGTATTCATGGATAGAGGTAGTGTTTTGGTGCAGGGAGGAGAGCTCACGTTTGAGGTGATAGAGGCGGGCATTATTCCCGTGACTGAAACGGGATTGAAGGTCAATCCAAACCTCTCGTGGATTGGTGTGGTATTCAAGAGAGTTGGCTAGAGATGGACTGATGGAGTTCAAAATCTAGGTAAGGACCATGTCCTTGGTTTGGTTCCATTGTTTGTATTCTGGAGAGGTTGGATCTGGGGTGGAGAGAGAGCCATCAACAAAACTGAGTTTGTTCTTGGCATTGAGTGCTCGAGTCATGGCCTTTTGCCATTTTGGGAAATTGTCTCCTGTAAGGAGGCCAGAGACAAGGACTAGGCTAGGAGAGTCAGAAGGGTGGAGGGTATATGGAGAGGAAACAGTGGAGGTTGGAGGGGAAGACGAAGAAGCCATGGAGGTTTGGGTTAGGGATCGGAGTTAGGCTCTGATACCATGTCAAGAAAATAAAGGGAGAAGAATAATTTTATTTCTTATTGTCTTGCTGAATACAATGATACATTCTTGTTTAAATAGATACAAGAGGCTAGACTAAGTATGGAAATAAACAAGAGTAAGGAAATAAATATTTACAAATCAATTTCTAGAATTATGGTGATGATTCCATGGGTGATTTTGTGCAAGAGCAGATTTGATTGTGTTATGGCTGATTTTGTGCAATTTGGGATCCTGAGCAATATTTGATTGTGTCAATACATTTGGTGTCGGCATGCGAGGAGGATAAATTCAAATGAAATTAATATTATGTTTAGGAGAGGAGTTGCATTGCATGTTAAACTCAGAATAGAGGTAGGTGAATCTTGATTACAACCGTTCATTTGGTGGTCTTGGCACCATTGATTGTCATCACCACTCTTAGAGTTAAATTTTACCTTCACATAGTTCAGCTCCAGCTACCGTTAGCACCCCTCTTCGTTGGCCAGCTTTTGCTCTAATTACGATTCCTTCAAAATGCTAAGTTTTGGAAGGTTATCCGATTTAATCATATATATACTTTATACCATTCGTATGTCCATTTTCTTTGGTGAGCTGGGGGTTGGATTGGAATGCAACGAGCAGTTAAGTCTCAATTTTATTTTATTTTCTTACACAATATATCATGTGTTGAAATATTGAGCGCGTTTACAATTCGATTCCATGTGTAATGTGTCAATAATCTTTGGCCAAATGACACTAACACACTATATATTAAGTGAGAAGCAAATCCTCTTCAGCGCGCATGAGTAAATTTACCGGAGAAAAAAATAAAACAGATGCCATGCATTGCTCTTTTACGTCCAATATATGTTTCATATATATATCACCGAATCTAATAGATGAACAGGCCCAACATATAGACTTTGTTTTTACATAGGCACACTTGAATGGACATCAACAACGATACGATCAGAATAGACACTTGAGATTCTCATGGGTGTTACAACTAATGCCCTGATGCCCCGATTTACTCCTTATATGGTGCAACTCTTGTTCCAGCTCTCTAGAAGCTAATCTTGTCATAATCTTCGATCTGATTTTACTAGAAATAGAAAATGAAGGTGTCAAGTAAAGACAACATACTATAATGGATGGTATATTGGAGTAGAATCAACTGAAATATATAAAAATTATTTTGAAACAATTTACAAACATGTATACCATGCACATGCATCTTATGGGTAAACACCGTGCAATAACATAAACTAATATTAAAGAAATGGGATTTCCACCTTGCTACTCACCATAAGGACACTATGGTGCTGATGTCAACTGATGAAAAACACAACTTGCGCCCTTAAGATTTTTTTTTAAGATGACATAATATTGTCCACACTTGAGTGGTGTAAGGTGTAAATGATGTGAAAAAATATATACCCTAAATGAAAGATGTTGAGCAAGATAACCAAGTTGGGAGAGCCTAGACTCAGAGAAAGTAACTATTACTATAATGGGCTTGGACAATGACGCCACTCTCCATAAATGGGTCATAATAACAACTTAAGAGCATATGGTTACTTCCTCCTGTCCCTCTCCTACACTTGTGATTTGGAATGAGAAGGTAGCTAGGAACAATAGGTCATTTGCTGCGAGAAGAAACTAAAACTACCAAGCAACAAGGCAAACCACCAACTAAGTACTATCAATACTTTGAAACTATTACGCTATGCAATACCTTTTAGACGGTCGAGACTTGAAAAGATTGAAAGTTGTATGTTTTAACTTTTCATCTCAATCGTCAAAATAGATATATTGAAAAAGTATAAAAAGTTACTTTTTGTTTGGACGACCGAGATGAAAGTTGAAAAAACAACTTTCAACCTTCTAAAACTATTGTACTATTGCATGCAATCTGGATCCCTCTAGAGTCACTTTCATGACAATTTTTACTTTCAATCTCGATTTGGGCAATCATAACGAAACAATTAGAAATAAAAATAAAAACAAATGAAAGGTGTCGAACAAGTTAGCCAATAGTCACAATGAGAAACTTTAGCTAGTAACCACTTTCGAGGTAACTCCAGGATTTGGGGGAGATGATGTGGTCAGTAAAAGAACAAGCAATTACTTTCTAATTCCAGAATTAACTTATACAGTTATACTCACTAATAAACAGAATGCTTAAGGATGGAAACTGGTGAGATCCTCCTGGGTGCCAAAATGGGAAGAGGCGCATGATTGAGACCGGAGGGTACAAAATACAGAAAAGTTTCCAAAAGATGCTCATTTTGTTTTGAAAGAGCCTCTTCATTCATTACTTTAAGAAAGCTGAGAAACCATCATATATCAATTCGTTGATATGTCAAGATACCTGTTAGACCTTGTGGTCCTATATTACCGTCAAACGGATTGATTGAGATCCCATGCAATACTTTTTGTATTGCATGGGATGCAATTCCTTTCTAATAATTGAGATTGAAAGTTACAAAATTAAATTGAAAAACTTAAAAAATTAAAAGTTAAACATTCAATAAGTTCAAAAAAAAAAAAAAAAACTATGCAATTCCCATACAATATCTAGGCATTGCATGAGATCTCAATTCCTAACAAACATATTCTTTAAGCCTGAGTGCCGTCAAAATTGTTAAACAAAAATGCACAACAAATCAGAAGCACCATGAAGGAGTACATAGATGATAGAACATCTTTGACACGTTGAAAGTGAGAAGGGAGGACGTTAGGTCCGTTTGTTTTGGCCCTAAAATAATTTTAGGAAAATAATTCATTTTTAGATGTTTCGTCTTATCTGAAAAATATGGTAAAATAGAAAATAACCTATTTTGACCATAAAATCAACCCTCCTCAACCGTAAATTATTTTACCCTTCTCATTTCCGTAAACCAATATCTAAAAAAATAGAGCATACTAACCCTAACACCCCTAAAATTGAACAAAATACTCATAAACCACCAAAATAACCTGAAACCTCCTAACTACATTGGAAATACCAAAATGACCAAATTATCATCGGAAACACTAAAATGACCAAGATACTTTTAAAATGATCACCAAAATACACGTGGAACCACCAAAATAACCTCAAAACCTCCAAAATGACCAAAATACCCCAAAAATTATTATGGTTATTATGGTTATTATGGTTATTATGGTTATTTTAGAGATTTTATGGTTATTTTGGTGATTCCGAATGTATTTTGGACATTTTAAGAGTTCAGATAATATTTTGATCATTTTGGTATTTCTAAAGTATTTTGGTCATGAGATAAACTTTAGTTTGGATACAGTGTAAAAGTCCCTTGTACACCCAACTAAGCCACTTCACACTATTTCAAATAATAGAAAAGAATTTCCCACACACAAATAAAGTCCATTAAAACACTATAGGTATGTTCGGGAACCAGTGGAAAAAAGCATGGAATGCCCCCAACATGCTTTTTGGCAAAGGACTTCAAAGTTCCACTGCCAAAACGTGATTTTTTAAGCAAAAGTTAGGTTTCATTCTACGCTTTTCTGTTTTACCAAACACACTTTTTGATTTTTTGGGTAGCAAAAAGTTATTTTTGAGTTGGGATTGGGTTGCCAAATGAGCATTATCTCTCCGTCTCTCTCCCTAAAAAACGCAAGAAATGGAGGAAGAAAGGAATAACAAATCAAGCATCCCACCACCGTTTGGCCAATTGCCCCCTTCAAGTCACACGCCATCGTAGCCCGTCAGATATCGCCACCAGTAATTTTTAAAAAACAAATTGGGTGTTAATTATGTTTTAGATTTGGATTTTTGGATTGGTTTTGACTTAAAGTATTTGGGTTAGGTTTTGGTTTTGAAAAAGGTATTTGGGTTAGATTTGGTTTTGTTTTGGATATTTGGGTTAGATTTGATTTTGTTTTGGGTTAGATTGATTTTGGGGATGAGAGGAATTTGTGGTGATGAACTACTATGGTGTTTGCTATGGTGATGCATGTAGAATTTGGTTTTGAACTTTTGATCTCAATGGACTGGTTTATTTTTATTTTTATTTTTTTTGGGTTTGGACTTGAGATCAAGATGACTTCCCAAATTCATTGAGTTATTGGGCTTTATATATATATATATGGACTTGAGATCAAGATGACTTCCCAAATTCATTGAGTTATTGGGCTTTATATATATATATATATAGAGAGAGAGAGAGAGAGAGAATATTCCTAGGTGGCGTTTCGGATCCAACGGCCTCCAGAATCTTCTTGACTAGGTGGCATTTCCAACGGGTTATTCTTTGTTAGGCATTGTCGACACCGGCGGAAAATCTCTATTCTATTAAGTTTTCTTTTTTATTTTCCTAGATACCGACCCCCATTTGGCGAGTGTTGTGTGTGATCTCTATCTCTTTTCCGTTTCGAGATATGAGTTGTGTGTGTGTGGGAACTTGTGTACGTGTGTGCGTGTGAGCACAAATTTGGAGTCGCCACCAACCATGGGAAATTTTAAGGTGTGATTGGGCACCTATGTCTAATAGATTTTATCTTATTTAGACATCTATAACAAAAAAATGGTCTTGAACCAGAGATAGGTTCGGGGGTTTGCTTATGCGTGGGGAAGGTGTTAGGCACCCCACGACATCCGTTTAAGAAAACGGTTACCTCCTTTCTAGTGTTTTCTTTTATTTGCTAAGCCTAGGTTTGTTGGTTTTAATTATGTACAAATGTCCCAAATTTGGTCGAGCAATATACCAAGAATGGCAAATGCATTTTGACCTCATTTGGTTTTGATTAGACTCTTTATTTCACCATCCCTTTTATCTTTGTATCTTTTAAATTTCCGGGCATTTCGGTGGTAGGATATACTTGAAATCCTAACACCTAGTGCCGGGACAAACAATTAATGTTTTTGGTGCCATATTCGGGATCTCTTTACCCTTGATTTCCAAGAGTAAAGCGGTCCGTCAAATGGCGGGGTTTTGGATGATTAATTCACACTTTGGGGAATTTTAGACCATGATCCTATGGGAGTTAGAACGTGTAGAATCCCTTACACGAAAGCACGTACCAGCCACGCCCCCGTGTAAAGGACTCATACCTTCGTTTCTAACGCCCACATTACCATGTTTACTCTTTTTAAAGTTTTCATGGCAAAGTGTATTTTAATCACATTTTTATATCAAAGCGATAAACACTCAAACAAATAATCACGACATATTCACAATGCACAAATCACAAGAAAGAGTATGAAAGCAAACAAAATGTTCATACAAGTAATCATGGTATGTTCGCAGCACATAAATCACAAGTATGACAAAATGGGATGATCATGGTATGTTAGCAGCACATCAATCATAAGTATGAAATGACATAAATGCAACATTTATTTGAAATGGCAAGGTACAATTTATGACAATTCTTAGGGAAAGGGTCAATACCTCGTGGGGTCGGGATTCGATGCTATTTGAAAGACTTACTCGAATCTCGACACCACCTTAGGATTTACATGAATAAAACAAGGCAATTTTTAGAAGAGAATTCAATGCCTTTTCGGGCTTACACGGGGGTTTAGTACTATTTGAAAAGATTTACCTAAACCCGCGAAGCCAAATAGGACTTATATGGGAAAAATCATTTTTGAAAATGGGTTTCAATGCCTTTTCGGGCTTACACGAAGGGTTTAGTACTATTTGAAAAGATTTATCCTAAACCCGCGAAGCCAAATAGGACTTAAATGAGAAAAACCGTTTTGAAAATGAGGTTTCAATGCCTTTTCGGGCTTACACGAAGGGTTTAGTGCTATTTGAAAAGATTTATCCTAAACCCGCGAAGCCAAATAGGACTTAAATGAGAAAATCGTTTTGGAAAATGGGTTTCAATGCCTTTTCGGGCTTACACGAAGGGGTTTAGTACTATTTGAAAAGATTTACCTAAACCCGCGAAGCCAAATAGGACTTAAATGAGAAAATCGTTTTTTGAAAGTATGGGTTTCAATTTTAGGGTCCAACGCCTCATGGATTTACATGGGGGTTTAGTGCTATTGAAAGACTTACCTAAAACCACCAATACCGTTCGGTATTTTCATGCCCAAATCAAAATAATGAAATATGAACAATATTTACAACAACGTAGTAAATAATGTAAATAACCGGGTTTGAAAAAGAGTGTTTTTGTGGATCCAATACCCTATGGAATTACGTGATGGCTAATGCCTCCTTGAGGTCTTACATAAACCATCACGACCAATCGGGATTATCACGCCCAAATCACAAAGGGAAAAGGGGAGAAAATGACAATATTCACAATATAATACAAGTGCAACGTAGTAAATGTAAATAAAGCGATAAATAACGATATTTACACGCGGGGGTTTTTAACGGGTCCAATGCCTATGGAATTACGTGGTGGTTAATGCCTCTTTGAGGTCTTACATAGTCCACCACGACCAATCGGGATTATCACGCCCAAATCACAAAGGGAAAAGGGGAGAAAATGACAATATTCACAATATAATACGTGCAACGTAGTAAATGTAAATAAAGCGATAAATGACAATATTTACACATGGGGGTTTTTAATGGGTCCAATGCCTATGGAATTACGTGGTGGTTAATGCCTCTTTGAGGTCTTACATAGTCCACCACGACCAATCGGGATTATCACGCCCAAATCACAAAGGGAAAAAATGGGAAAATGACAATATTCACAATATAATATTTACAACGTAGTAAATGTAAATAAAGCGATAAATGACAATATTTAACATGGGGATGTATTTTTCGGGTCAAATACCTCGTAGGCTAACAAGGTTGTTACGGCCTCGTTAGAGGTCTTACGCAACTGAGCCAAAGCTACTCAATATTTGCCGTACTAAAACACGAGGAAACCGGTGTATTTTTCGGGTCAAGACCTCGTGGGCTAACATGGTTGTCACGGCCTCGTTAGAGGTCTTACGCGAGCCGCCAAAGCCACTCAATATTGCCGTACTAAAACACACCGGGGGAGGGGGGGTAGTCACAACAACATATATATTCACAAGTACGTAGTAAATGTAAATAAAGCGATAAATGACTAGAAAATGTAAATAAAGCAATAAATGACAAGGAAATGTAAATAAAGCAATAAATGACAAGGAAATGTAAATAAAGCAATAAATAGACAAATAAGAAACTAGTAAAGCATAAATGAACTAAAATGAACTAAAGAATGTAAGAGAGAGAGAGAGGAGAGGGGGGAAGATGAGGAGAAGTTAGAGAGAGAAGCACCTAATAGATGCTTCTCACTCTAAAAACCCCCCAAAATCCCTAAAGAAAAAGAGAGAGAGAAAGAGCTTAGAGAGAGAGAGAGATTACCTAGAGAGGAGTCTCTCTCTCTAAAACTACCCAAAAACCCTTCCTAAAACCCCTAAAAAACCCCTATTTCTGCCTAAACTAACGCTCAAGAGGCCTAGAGCCCGAGCAAAAGTGTGCTGAAGTGAGAGGGGGGGGTCGGTTTTATAGAAAACCGTGCACGCCTCGCGCAGCTCCATCATGCGCGGCGCATGACGGTCCTGCGCGAGTTGTGGTACTGCCACGTGGCAGTCTTATCCTTCCACGCCAGCAGCTCCTCGAATCCTCCTCGATTTCCGTGCGCGTATCCTTTTTTATCCGATTTTCGGGGGCAGTTTTGGAGGTCTTCCGGAACTCAAAATGGGTCATGCGGCATATCTTCGGAAAGCTCTCGACGTCCTCTTTCCAACGATATAAAGTTTGCGCGAATCGGAGTTCGGACGAGGGAGTTATGGCTCCCGGAAGTCGGGGTGTCGGAGCTGTTTTTGTGCACTTTTCCGATGTAGATTCCGGTCAAACGGGGAATGCTATCGGCGAACCGAGAGTTCCACGTCGTAGCCGGAGTCATTATCTTTCCAACGCACCCGGGCTCGCGGATCAACTTGTTGCGAGCAGGAAAGACTCTGCGCGCGAAGGCGGCTGTCCGGGAGAAAAAATGCGTTTTGCTCCCAGCGCGTTTTTTCTCAAATCTTGTCCCAGTTCGCGCGCATATTTGACCTAGCTCCCGATGTCGGATTTTGACGTTCTTGGTACCGTCGGAAAGCTTGCGCTGCCTACTTTTGCAAGGTTCCGGATTTGCGGAAATCCGAGCTTGGACTTGTGAGATATGGCCCCGCGAACAGAGGCCACCGGGGTGTTTTTGGTCCGTTTGAGGGCAGTTTTCCGATCGGGATTCCGGCTGGCCCCGATAAATTCTTGGCGATCCGAGAGTTCCTTGTCGTGCATGAATGTGTCTTCTTTCCAACGTGCCCGGGCTCGCAGGATCAACTTGTTGCGAGTCAGGAAGACTCTGTGCGCAAGCGTGGCAACGTCGGTGGGAAAATTCCGGAACTTTCAGCAAAACCTTATTTCGTCGGCCTGTTTTCACGCGCGTGGTAGACGTAGCTCCCGATGTCGGATTTCGACGATCTTGGTATCGTCGGAAAGCTTGCGCTACCTACTTTTCAACGGTACAGGCCTTGCACAGAGGCGAGCTTGGGTTCGCAAGATATGATCTTGCGAACAGAGGCCGTCGGAATGTTCCTTATGCCAAGGGGTCATCTTCTGACTGAGATTCCGGCTTGACCGGAGGAGCTCTTGACGATCCGAAAGTTGCGTGTGGTAGCTGAAGTGAACCTCTTGCCTAAGGGTCTTGGCTCGCGGACCAAGTTGCAGCGGGTCGGAGAGAATCTTTGCGCAAACGTTGCCTCCTAAATAGGCTGTTTTGTCAACAACACTTAGCAAAATTTGGCTAAGTGTTGGACCGTTTTTTCACAGTTTTGACCATAACTCCCTCGTTTCTCGTCCGTTTTTGGCCCGTAAAGTGTCGAATCGAAGCTCTCATCACGTTCTTCAGAATGGTCAAGGAGCGGTCAGTTCGATTCAGCTTTCGGTCTGGTCAACGGTCCGGTCAAACCTTGGTCAAACTTAGTCAACCTTGGTCAAACCTTGGTCAAACTTCGGTCAACCCTCTTCATGCACATACTTCTTGGTTTGGTCCAAACTAACCGCCCGGGTCTCGAACCAGCTCTTCTTCACAATTTTTCAGTTGACTGAAAAATTTGCCCCAGTGTGGAATCACACTTGTCTATGCAGAATCCAAATTTCCGCTTCTATTCCCTTTGCCCTGAATCGAAACAGCCGTATGAGTGTTGAGCCACTTCTCCTTTAAAATTTTTCAAAACCCCTTTCGAAAAATTTGCCCCAGTGTGTTGTCAAATTCGATCATGAGACATTTCTTGGCTGCTTCTTAACTTTTCCGGTCTTCTCAGTGCTGACAACTCGCTCTTGGTCATTAGCTCATCTGGTCGGTCTGTCTGATGCTCTTGATCATTTGGTAGGACGACACTTTCTCAATCTTCGATCCGTCCTGCCAAGCCTTTGATTCTTTCATTACATTCTTGACGGTGGTAGTCCTCTTTTGATCTCTGGTTTGTCTTCTAATTTTTCCGTTCGCGGAAAAATTGCCCCAGTGTGGTATAACAAGATCAATGGTGAGACCCATGGATAAACCGAAGGTCTGTCACACGTTTTCCCCAATTTGGGTCTCATTTCCTTCTCCGAAACCTTTCTCGCATTGCTATTCAGAATTCCTTATTCTCGGGCTTCGATACCGTCACCGATTTGGGAGATTCTGCAAGAGGTGTCCATTCGCCTGGATGATGTAGATCTTCAGTGACCTAGAAATCTGCCTCAGTATCGACCTCCATGTCTGCTGAGTGTGTCTATGATGAGAGATTCTCTTCCAATTTTCTGGAACCTTTGAATACCACCCACGGTTTGGTAGAACCAAGAACGAAAAATTGCCCCAGTATCAAGGTTGAGATTGGGGCTTGGCCTTTGTTTTCTATGGACAACATTCAACCAAAGCCAGTGTATGGGATTGTGTTTGGGTATTTTCTGGTCAAGGCATGCTGTTTGAAGGGAGTCTAGGGGGAAAGTGCTCAACATCTTTTAGGGTTTTTTGGCCAGTGGCTTGACTGGTGGTTTAGAGGGTGAAATGAATTTCATAGGTTGTTGCAATTCTGCACAAATCCTTCTTTGAAAATTTTCCTCATTCAAGATTTCGAGGACTGTTTTTTAGAAAATCATTTTTCAAATCTTTTTATTCTTGGAAAATCATTAAAGAGTATAATCTTTTGAAAATTCTTTCAAATGCATGCATCGTCTGAGAGAGGCTAGGCAAAGCCTTGCTTCCTTTATAGTTAATGGGTGCCTCTGCTCAACAACCATCCCTTACCAAGAATGGAAAGCTGCAAATCAGGTGGTTCAACGGTTTGGAATCTCAGTCCAAACACGTTGAGGGGTGATTTGACTTGGGGACTTCCCAAGCTGCAAATCGAGTGGTCCAACGGCTTGGAATCTCAGTCCAAACACGTTGAGGGGTGATCTGACTTGGGGACTACCCAAGCTGCAAATCGGGTGGTTCAACGGTTTGGAATCTCAGTCCAAACAGGTTGAGGGGTGATCTGACTTGGGGACTACCCAAGCTGCAAATCGGGTGGTTTCAACGGTTTGGAATCTCAGTCCAAACAAGTTGAGGGGTGATCTGACTTGGGGACTACCCAAGCTGCAAATCGGGTGGTTCAACGGTTTGGAATCTCAGTCCAAACAGGTTGAGGGGTGATCTGACTTGGGGACTACCCAAGCTGCAAATCGGGTGGTTCAACGGTTTGGAATCTCAGTCCAAACAAGGTTGAGGAGGTGATCTGACTTGGGGACTACCCAAGCTGCAAATCGGGTGGTTCAACGGTTTGGAATCTCAGTCCAAACAAGTTGAGGAGTGATCTGACTTGGGGACTACCCAAGCTGCAAATCGGGTGGTTCAACGGTTTGGAATCTCAGTCCAAACAGGTTGAGGGGTGATCTGACTTGGGGACTACCCAAGCTGCAAATCGGGTGGTTCAACGGTTTGGAATCTCAGTCCAAACAAGTTGAGGGGTGATCTGACTTGGGGACTACCCAAGCTGCAAATCGGGTGGTTCAACGGTTTGGAATCTCAGTCCAAACAGGTTGAGGGGTGATCTGACTTGGGGACTACCCAAGCTGCAAATCGGGTGGTTTCAACGGTTTGGAATCTCAGTCCAAACAGGTTGAGGGGTGATCTGACTTGGGGACTACCCAAGCTGCAAATCGGGTGGTTCAACGGTTTGGAATCTCAGTCCAAACAAGTTGAGGAGTGATCTGACTTGGGGACTACCCAAGCTGCAAATCGGGTGGTTCAACGGTTTGGAATCTCAGTCCAAACAAGTTGAGGGGTGATCTGACTTGGGGACTACCCAAGCTGCAAATCGGGTGGTTTCAACGGTTTGGAATCTCAGTCCAAACAAGTTGAGGAGTGATCTGACTTGGGGACTACCCAAGCTGCAAATCGGGTAAGCCAACGGCTTGGAATCTCAGTCCAGACACATTGGGGTGTGATTTAACTTAACAGTTAGACCCATTTTGGAAATTCATCCAAACGGTCGGGGAAAATTGGGATTTGAAACTTGTCAAACCTCAATTGTATAATCAGACCTGGTTTGGAAGTTCATCCAAACGATCGGGAAAAATTGGGATTTGACACTTGTCAAACCTCAATTGGATAATCAGACCTGGTTTGGAAATTCATCCAATCAATCGGGAAAAATTGGGATTTGGCACTTGTCAAACCTCAATTGGATAATCAGACCTGGTTTGGAAATTCATCCAATCAGTCGGGAAAAATTGGGATTTGGCACTTGTCAAACCTCAATTGGATAATCAGACCTGGTTTGGAAATTCATCCAAACAGTCGGGAAAAAATTGGGATTACGTAATGGCTAATGCCTCTTTGAGGTCTTACATAAACCGTCACGACCAATCGGGATTATCACGCCCAAATCACAAAGGGAAAAGGGGAGAAAATGACAATATTCACAATATAATACGTGCAACGTAGTAAATGTAAATAAAGCGATAAATAACGATATTTACACACGGGGGTTTTTAATGGGTCCAATGCCTATGGAATTACGTAATGGCTAATGCCTCTTTGAGGTCTTACATAGTCCACCACGACCAATCGGGATTATCACGCCCAAATCACAAAGGGAAAAAATGGGAAAATGACAATATTCACAATATAATATTTACAACGTAGTAAATGTAAATAAAGCGGTAAATGACAATATTTAACATGGGGATGTATTTTTCGGGTCAAATATCTCGTAGGCTAACAAGGTTGTTACGGCCTCGTTAGAGGTCTTACGCAACTGAGCCAAAGCTACTCAATATTTGCCGTACTAAAACACGAGGAAACCGGTGTATTTTTCGGGTCAAGACCTCGTGGGCTAACATGGTTGTCACGGCCTCGTTAGAGGTCTTACGCGAGCCGCCAAAGCCACTCAATATTGCCGTACTAAAACACACCGGGGGAGAGGGGGTAGTCACAACAACATATATATTCACAAGTACGTAGTAAATGTAAATAAAGCGATAAATGACTAGAAATGTAAATAAAGCAATAAATGACAAGGAAATGTAAATAAAGCAATAAATGACAAGGAAATGTAAATAAAGCAATAAATGACAAGGAAATGTAAATAAAGCAATAAATAGACAAATAAGAAACTAGTAAAGCATAAATGAACTAAAATGAACTAAAGAATGTAAGAGAGAGAGAGGGAGGGGGGAAGATGAGGAGAAGTCATCACTCTAAAAACCCCCCAAAATCCCTAAAGAAAAAGATTAGAGAGAGAAAGAGCTTAGAGAGAGAGAGAGAGATTACCTAGAGAGGAGTCTCTCTCTCTAAAAACTACCCAAAACCCTTCCTAAGCCCCTAAAAAACCCCTATATCTGCCTAAACTAACGCTCAAAGAGGCCTAGAGCCGAGCAAAAGTGTGCTGAAGTGAGAGGGGGGGGGTCGGTTTTATAGAAAACCGTGCACGCCTCGCGCAGCTCCATCATGCGCGGCGCATGACGGTCCTGCGCGAGTTGTGGTACTGCCACGTGGCAGTCTTATCCTTCCACGCCAGCAGCTCCTCGAATCCTCCTCGATTTCCGTGCGCATACCCTTTTTTATCCGATTTTCGGGGGCAGTTTTGGAGGTCTTCCGGAACTCAAAATGGGTCATGCGGCATATCTTCGGAAAGCTCTCGACGTCCTCTTTCCAACGATATAAAGTTTGCACGAATCGGAGTTCGGACGAGGGAGTTATGGCTCCCGGAAGTCGGGGTGTCGGAGCTGTTTTTGTGCACTTTTCCGATGTAGATTCCGGTCAAACGGGGAATGCTATCGGCGAACCGAGAGTTCCACGTCGTAGCCGGAGTCATTATCTTTCCAACGCACCCGGGCTCGCGGATCAACTTGTTGCGAGCAGGAAAGACTCTGCGCGCGAAGGCGGCTGTCCGGGAGAAAAAATGCGTTTTGCTCCCAGCGCGTTTTTTCTCAAATCTTGTCCCAGTTCGCGCGCATATTTGACCTAGCTCCCGATGTCGGATTTTGACGTTCTTGGTACCGTCGGAAAGCTTGCGCTGCCTACTTTTGCAAGGTTCCAGATTTGCGGAAATCCGAGCTTGGACTTGTGAGATATGGCCCCGCGAACAGAGGCCACCGGGGTGTTTTTGGTCCGTTTGAGGGCAGTTTTCCGATCGGGATTCCGGCTGGCCCCCGATAAATTCTTGGCGATCCGAGAGTTCCTTGTCGTGCATGAATGTGTCTTCTTTCCAATGTGCCCGGGCTCGCAGATCAACTTGTTGCGAGTCAGGAAGACTCTGTGCGCAAGCGTGGCAACGTCGGTGGAAAAATCCCGGAACTTTCAGCAAAACCTTATTTTGTCGGCCTGTTTTCACGCGCGTGGTAGACGTAGCTCCCGATGTCGGATTTCGACGATCTTGGTATCGTCGGAAAGCTTGCGCTACCTACTTTTCAACGGTACAGGCCTTGCACAGAGGCGAGCTTGGGTTCGCAAGATATGATCTTGCGAACAGAGGCCGTCGGAATGTTCCTTATGCCAAAGGGTCATCTTCTGACTGAGATTCCGGCTTGACCGGAGGAGCTCTTGACGATCCGAAAGTCGCGTGTGGTAGCTGAAGTGAACCTCTTGCCTAAGGGTCTTGGCTCGCGGACCAAGTTGCAGCGGGTCGGTGAGAATCTTTGCGCAAACATTGCCTCCTAAATAGGCTGTTTTGTCAACAACACTTAGCAAAATTTGGCTAAGTGTTGGACCGTTTTTTCACAGTTTTGACCATAATTCCCTCGTTTCTCGTCCGTTTTTAGCCCGTAAAGTGTCGAATCGAAGCTCTCATCACGTTCTTCAGAATGTTCAAGGAGCGGTCAGTTCGATTCAGCTTTCGGTCTGGTCAACGGTCCGGTCAAACCTTGGTCAAACTTAGTCAACCTTGGTCAAACTTCGGTCAACCCTAGTCAAACTTGGTCAACCCTAGTCAAACTTGGTCAAACCTTGGGAAATGTGTCCCGGACCTTCTTCTTGGGAGTATTTGATGCGGCGAGCCCTCGTCGGATCAGACCGGCTTGGTTCGGGCTGTCTCGTTTTACGCGCCGACACCCGAGAAAATCCCGGGGGTAAAAATGGGGTTATGACAGGCATGTAGCTTGGTTTGGATTTTAGTTTTGCTATGGAGAGTAGGATCGTGTGTGGTAGTACCTAAATTTAGTTTTGCAAAATTTTGATATGACATGACATGATTTTATTGGAGGGTGTAAAAAAAATTTACACTGTTGTTGACACCCCATTTTGCAACCATTAATTTTACTTTTTTACGCTTTAGTGCATAAAGGGTAAAATGGTAATTTTACAAGTTTGAAAATTCAAAGTTGGTCCATAAATTTAAAATCATATTTTAAGTGATCAAAATTGAATTAAGAATGAAAGTGCATTTTTTGGATTGGAAATTTGATAAAAAACTAAAATTTTATTAAGGAAATAAATTTGATTGGTTGAAATGATATTTACCATAAGCTCACATGCATAGGATTACTTGTTAATTAATTTGATTGGTCCTCTAAAGGATTAAATTAAAATCGATTAATAAATAATTTCCTATTAGTTTAGAACACCTTATAATGGTAAGTATTCATGCACAAGATATTCATAAAAGGAGAATTCTTAAATTAATTTATTTTTAACTAATGTGATAATTATTTTGACCAATAATTATTATATTAATTATTAATAAATTGATTAAAATTAAGAAATCTCGAATTCAGCCAAGTAAGGACTTCTAAATCCATTAGAAGTTGACCAAATGTGAAAAACCCGGAATTATCCAAAGCCCAATTCGGATTTGGATTCCAGCCTGTACGTTGATCGGTATTTCGACCATAACTTTTGATTCAATTATCCGATTGAGATGATTTAAATTGGGCTGGAAAACTGACATGATGGGATATAAATATGTGTCTAAAGACCATCTCCAAATTCGAATTTTTAGAGGGTCAAAAGGGGCTCGCAATCAGAGCCCAAAAACAGTTAGAATTTCGGGATTTTCATGAAGTATATCCAATTTCCAAAACCTTAATGCACTCCCATGAGGTCCAGAACGTGGGTAGGTTCATTTTAGGGCTGCCATATAAATAGAAAATATTCTCATTTTAACAAGGGGTTGAAAAATTAGTCAGAGCAATCCTAAGCAAAATTCAAGAGAATTTTTGCAAAAGGTTAGACTTTGGAATAAGAACATAAGTGTGTTCTTATATTCAAGTCCAGAGATTACAAAAGCCATTTTTTGTAATCTCTATTTCCAATCTTTCAATTCCATTTTTAATCTCATTTAAGAAAATTTAATGGTTTTTCTCAATAATCAATTTTCAGGACCGGTAGTATTCTCAATCAAGAGGCCGCATCCCACCAAAATCAAATTCAATTCGGGACACTCATTCAAGAGGTTGCATCCCAAAAGGTACAATACTTTCCTTTTTAATTTAATGCAGCAACTTTAATTGTGTAGAATGCATGATTAGGTTTTAATTTTAATTGCTTGATTAATTTTTAATGCACAATTGCTAGATTGCACTGTTTTCGGTTTCTGTTTTGTGAATGATGCAAATTTGATTTTTCTAACATGTTGTACTAAAATTACAGCAACTTTAAATTATCTTTTTCACGTGAGATGCGTGCTTAAATGATTTTAAATGCTTGATGATTAATTACTATTTAATTTTTTATTGCATGTACTGTTGTGATGCTATAAATATCAAATGCGAGTATTGTTTGTTTGAGGTTGTGAACTTAGACTAATGGATCCTTAGAGACTGACCTAGGTCAGGTTGGATAGATGCCTAACACCTTCCCATCCAATCCCCTAGCCCCCGAATCCTAATTTTAGGGGAAGATTAAATTAGTTTTATATATCCTATTTATTTTTATTTCTAAATTGTATTTAGGACACAAAGTCTTGTAATTTTATTTTTCCTTAGATTGTATCTAGGGAAAAACCATGTAATTTATTTACTTTTTTCAAAATATTGTATCATTTATTCGATCAATAAAATATAGTACATTTTTCTTAGATTTTTGTTATAAAAGTTAGGTGGTGACACCATTTTAAATTCCCCTAAAGATTAGGATGGAAAATAGTGTAAGTAACCATTTTTTAAAATCATGTTTAAATGTTTAGACCTTTATTGCTTAAGACTCGTGCTTCTTACAACCGCATCCGGATTGAAGTTAATCTCTTTGTCCTTTTAGAGATGTTTTGAGGTATTTCGGTTATTTATGACCAATATACACTCAGAACTACTAAAATAACCAAAATATCCAACAAAACTCTTAGAAATAGAATCACCAAAATAACCTCGAACCTCTCCTACACTTTGTGTTATCCTAGAGCTATTACATAACACAAAGTTTATAGAGAGCAATTTAATCATCACCTGATTCACAATGGGACAATGACTTGTGGTTGCGCTTTACCTGTATATTTCTTACAATAATCAATCAATGTTTTCCTAAGTCAAATAAATTGTGCCTTTTCAGGTCAGACACAACTCCCCAGTCTTCAGAACTCCTTTCATTATATAGTACCTAGAGAAAATTAATGGAAATTGTAATTTATTGTTGTTTGAAAATTAGACTAGAAACTAAATCAACTCCATCTACTGGAGGCACCTTGTCAATGATATATGCCATATTCAAAGGGATGGAGTCATGGGCAGAGCCACATGCTGACCAGGGGTGAGCAGTCGTCCACCTCAATTTTAAAAGGTGACACCCATAACTCAGCCAAGTCCAAAAACTGTCTTGATTTCTAAAAAAATAAATGTAAAAAAAATTATATAAATATTGGACATAAAAGTTAAACCCTATAAATTATATAAAAAATATATATATGACTCACTTAATTACTCTTCCATCACATCATCTTATGTATCCATCATTTTTTTTTTTACCTTTTCCATTTTTTCTTTCACACGACAAACACTTAATAATAACAACTCGTATAAAATAAAAAGCAAGAAAGTTTGTTAAATTATTATAGCATTTTCATATAATATAATTCTTAGATAAAATAATAATTCACTCCATGTAGTTACGTAGCACGCTAATCTTTCTCATTAATATTTTTTTGATAGATTAAGTTACCTAGCTAACACTCTCATTACTTTATCAAAAGCAAAAGTCTATCACCCTTTTTTCTTTTTTGGCTAAGATTCATTCTCTTCTTTATGTACACTTTGCTTGTCAACATTCATTTTCCAAAAACAAAATTCATTTATTTTGATAAAACCCTCTATATATATATATGAAAAACACACATATAATTTCGCAATTATGGAAGCTCCACCATTGTCAAATAGTGCCCACCCTAGATTAGTGATAGGCTCCGCCCCTGGATGGAGTGGTTCAGTTATAGAGGTGAAATCTTTGTTTGTGAGTGGTCTTGTTGCATGGGATTAGTGATAGGCATTAACTTGTAGATTTTATGGATTCTCTTTCATGCATTTAGATTATAAATTATTTGTATTATTATTTAGAAGAATTTTTTATATACAACTGTGTACATAAAATTCTTCTCTTTTTCAATAAAAGAGAAGTTTATCTAAAAAATAAATAAATAAATAAAGAGTGATGAACAATGCATTTGAAAAACATAAACAAAATGTAACCAGCCGACCTGACCCAATCCAGCCTAATCCTTGTGGGCTGGTTTTTAGAGCTGCCATGGGTTGGGTCAAAGATTTCTCTCCTAAGAAAGTCAAAGGAAGTGTTTTATTTTTATTTTTTGCACAGTTAGTCAAAGGAAGTGTTGAGAAGTGCATGGAAGGTATGGGTCATAATTATTATGGAGAAACAAACAAAGGAAGTGGAAGGAAGTGTTCATGTACAACAAACAAAGCATATTTTACAACCTCAGTGGACGCTTTATTTTACGCTTATTTTCTTTTCTATCGGTTACCAAACAAAAGAATGCACCACAAACTTAACTTCTCGATCATCTCATCAGTCCTTTTATTTTCACTTACTTTTCTCTAATTTGAAACACACTGTAAATGTGTTGCCAAGGTTGAGTCCATGATTGTTGAGCTTGGGCAACATTTTGTGTTCGTTCAACCTCCCTAACAGAACCAACAGCAGATTTATCTTTAACATGAATTCAGAACCCTCTGAATCGCAGACCTTGTTATAATTTATTTATATAAGATAAAACCAAAATGGTCTCATTTTCTAAATGCAAACATTGTCATAATAAATTTGATGTTGATAGGTTTAGAACTTTGTCTATGTGAATGTGGTATCGAATTTTGATACAGTTTTAGGCCAATTAGAACTTTTGACCTTGAAGGTTTTGGAAGTATCATGCTAACATTGGTGTTCGAATGTTTGGATTTGAAAAAGGAATTATGAAATATTATTTCGGATAAGGAAAATCTGCCCTGGCTTGCCTATGGCTGCAAAGCATCTAAATAGTCTTGATTGACAAAATAATTGACCAAAATATCTTCATTGAAACGAAATATATGTCATCCTTGACGGCAGCACCAAATGGTATAAATTATAGAAATTGTACTACTCCCATTAATTTCAATATTAATTCAGTCACTACTACGTATGAATGCAATCGCACTCTTCTCTATCAAGTTGCATTATTATTTGTAGTTCCACTCCTGATTTGTCCATAAAAGGAATAGCCAAAGTATCTCTACTTTATTTATATTATATCACTAATCCATAGTAACACAAAAAGCACTTGTGTCGGCAAAACATACAATACAATCCCTAGTACCTAAAAGGAAATGATTAACAAACTGTTTCAATCCTATACTATATTGGAATCTAAACAAAAACAATCCTCTTATTTATTGAGCAACGCATAGAGCACTTGTGCTGAGAAAGCATACAATACACTACCCCTAGTAATTAACCCCCAGTCTTCCAATCATACTTAAAAATTGGAATCTAAAAAGGAGGTTCAAGTGAGCTGAATGTCTGAGTCATAAGCAACCCCAACCTTCCAATCACTAGGCAGAGCCCTTCTCGGCTGCACCCACGTTATACCCGCGCTGCCACTTACTTGGAACCTCAATTTGATAGAACCACTTGGCGGGCTAGCCATGTCCCACACCGCCCCATAGGCCTTACGCATGGCCGTCCATTGCTGGCAATCCTCCTACACCATAAAACAACAAGATCCATTAATTTAATTCCACACCATTTTCTCTAGTATATGTATTTTCATATGAGTAATGCTATAGACACGAAAAATTTTCACAAATGATAAATTTTTATTGATTTTCCCATGAACCTATTATTGACATCACATTATTATTATTTATTATTTACAACTTAACAATTTTTGACTGAAAAAATTTGTGAAACTAAGTTTGTATATAGACTAATTGATTTCATAATTACAATTACTATATACCTTTTGAATGGTAACCAAATAATACTACCAAAATATGTTTAAAGATGTTTTTTGAACTATAAATACCTGCCACAATTCAACGGCTGTGATGTCGTTTTGTCCATCTACATATATAACGACTATAGCTAGGTAGTTAGGAAACTTGCTATTCTCATGGACCTTAAACATGACATTGTAACCAGTGTATTTGCATGAGATCCTTCGGTATTCTACATCAATCACACCGGAAGCAAACAACTGCAAGGCCACGTTGGGACGTGCCAATTTTGCATAGGCTCGTGGGCTGAGGATGAAGTCAGTTCTTGTCTCCCTCACCGTAGTCAGTCACCACTATGTCTCACCCCTTCATCACCGCAATATTGTGGATTTCGTGCACCTAACCTGATACAAACAATTACGCGTAAGACTTTTGGATACATTAAAGAAAAGGAGTCACTTTTTTTTAGGTTCTACTAACACAATTATTGTCCTTGAGCTTCATATAATATAATATGGTGGAGTGTGTGAAAGCAAATAAAATATGTATCCCATGCTACATTTTATTATAACGTATTATGCTGACTACATTTTATAATAAGGTAATTAATTAAGCAGCTTCAAATTTACCTGATAGCATCCACCACAACCAGTTCCATTCCTATACAGCCTAGCTACTCCAGACACGTAGCCATCATTGACAGTCCTTCCGAATTCGCCAAATCCACAAGCTCCACCTATATCACCGTATCATGAGTTTTACACCATTCATTCAAAAATTTTTACACCATTCATTCAAAAATTGTGATCATATATCCATAATTTGTGGATTACATTATCCATAATTTGTGCACTTATGTTGACATATAAGTGGTGTATGATGTGAGACAATATTTATCATTTTTTATTATTCTCTCGAGAAAAAATCAATACAAACATGTTGCGAGAAATAATCGAAGACACATTTGCATAATAGCTAACCAAATAATAACTTAAACATATGCATGCACGTACTTGGAGTCCCATAGCAATCAGGGCTACCGTAATAGGTTGCCCTTGAGAGGGTGAAAGTGTCATCAGAGGTACACAGTGCAGGCAAGAGCACCATGACACAAAGCAGATATACAAGTGCAAATCCCATGTCTTAATGACAAAGTTTCCGAACACGGGGATGATAATATGAAAATGGGACTTAAGTTATAAGAAGCAGAAGAATAAGGCTCTATGAGATGGGAAGCTAAGAAATCAGAATCCCATATTTATAGTTGGGGCCTTGAAGGACTGTGTTGAGATAAGATGCAACTATTTTCTTCCACTTTGGACTAGGGAATGCAATAGGGATAGTAGTGGGGCTCAAGATTAGATTAATAAGTTTCTTACATGTACACCCCCTTAAGACCATTTTATAAAGACATATGTATCTATTATACTAAGAAAATGATCTAGATGAAATCTTACCAGCTTATTCCTTGGTTTACTTTTTGGTTAGGCTGCTTGCGCCTGGAGTTTCATTTGAAGCTAAAACCTCAATTATTGCTTTTGGAACTAAATCAATTCCTTTTGATTCTAAGTAGTTATCCACATACTCATAAAAATAAAATTAAAAATAGTCATCCACATTTTTCAAAACTCATGAGTCTTATTGTTCAATAATATTGTCTTATCTCTCCAATAAAGTGAATTTGGAGTCAAATATTTTTGTATGTAAGCAAAAAGAAAATTAGTCATCCAGATTTGACTCAATATATATATATATATATATATATATATTCCGGTGAAATTAAATGGTGCTACCAAAACTCAAGAAAGTTCAACAAACCACTCCAACAAGAGATCGTATGTTCCGCACGTATATTTTAGTATTGTGCCATATACACTAACAGTCTAACAGCAGGACAATACTGAAAAATTTCGAGCATGTGGAAGGACCTACTTCTACCCCATAATTTAGCAATATAGGTTTTGCAACATTCTTGTCATTTATTAATTTTCTTAAGGACTTTTTTAAGCGTGAGAGAGTTGAAATATCTATGAATTGAGACGGGAATTTCGAAGATTGTATGAGAGAAAATTCTGAAGTAGTGACAAAAGCAAGCTATCTAATTCACAACCATATCAAACAGTTAATTCTGCATTCCTTCTGTTGCTTCAAATAATAGGATCTAAGCCAACATGTCACTTCATAAATATTTTGACTTCCTATTTTGTTTTTCTCACTTGCGTGCACGCCTCTTAAATTTGTTATTGGGTTTGTACTTTTATCTTCAACAACGAGTGGCACAGCGTTTAAGGCAGGTCCAAGCATACGGTGATATTATTAGTATTTAAATTAGTTAAGGTCACTTTTGGATGTATTTTTCAATGGCATTAGTTCGAGTCTCTTTAAGACTACTTAGATATGTGTATTTACGGAACACTGACCCGGACACCAGAGTTTAAAAAAAAAAAGTGTTAAAGGTACTCTTTTTGGTTTTTGGATTTTACGCTTATAAGATTTTTATCTATTCTTTTCATTTGTTTTTTCTAAAAAAAAATAATTAAAAAAAAAACCATCTATAACCGAAAAATCAAGAAAACCAGATGTTTTATTCTGAGATTTGTTTTTAAGTCAAATCCAAAAAGCCATGAGGTAATTACAATTTGAATAACCCATTAAAGCCATCTCCGTTCATAGTATAGAAATGTATCTACTGAAAACTTTGTATTTGTCTGTTAAACAAAAACGCAAAAACTAGCTATTGGCCTTAAACAACTAGATTAACCCACACCCACCAAAGCCATCATTATATTTGGTTGTAACGCACTAAGGGGGGTTCTGTCGAACCTACAATAAGCTCATAGTTTTTCCTCGTGTCAAAGTATGGGTTAGTGGACTCAAAAGTTTGGGATATTAGCACTCATGATTCCGTTACTAGGATTACCAAAACAATTTGGACTTGAACTTTTGTAATTACATTGTGACTTTTGACGCGTCCAGCCCCATCCAATACAACAAGAGATTTTTTGACGCATTCATTTGGTGTCAGCATACGTGGAGGATAAATACAAGTGTAAATTATGTACAGGAGAGAGAAGGTGCATAAAACCAAAGTTAGACTCACAATTTGGGTAGGTGAATCTTGATCACAACCGTCCATTTGGTGGAGAGAGGCAAAATCAGGAATCCATAAAACGTAACAGCCGCTTTAACTTCAATTATCCTGATCATCTTTGTCATCACTCATCACCACTCTTGATGTTAAATTTTAACTTCAAATGCGATTGAATCATTTAGTTTAGCTCCATCTACTATTCATAGGATATCCAGAGGTTAGAGGTACCCTTTCCTTTGGGCAGCTTTTGCTCTAATCACGATTCCTTCAAAACATTAATGGCATATTTGGTAGACTATAATGGTTATTATAATGTAATAGAAATCAGTATTGTAAGGTATAAAAGAATTGTAATGGAATAACTTTTATTATTCATATGTTTAGTAACAATGCATGAATAGAATCATGAACTTATATTATACATTCTATATTTTACTACAATATGATTAATATAAGTGTTCTTTGCTCAAAATTAATAATTCAATAAATGTTAACAAAAATGACAACACATTTTATAATAACTATACGTGTCTTTTGATAATTTTTTTTAATAAAAAAAACTATAATAGATTTATAATATAAAAACATTAGAACTGTGTTTTGATTTTTAGGATGGTTTTAAATATAAGAGTTCAAAAAAAACTCCATAAAACAAAACTGATCATTAATTGTTTATTATACAAATATTAAAGCATTTTTAAGACTTTAGAGAGAGAGGCAAAAAAAAAAATAGCCAACTATGGTTATTAGAATAAATTTTATTTTTTTGAGCAACTATGTAACTTAAGGAATAAGTTATTACGTACCTTTGGATACTAAATAACTTTTCCTCATTTTAAAGAAGAGTAGTGTTATTTTCATACTAAATATTGTTATTTCCGCACCTTCTGGTGTGGTAATAACAAATAATAGTGCAAATTTGAGTTGCTATTTGTTATTTCCACACCAAGTGGTGTGGAAATAACAATAAGTAGTGTGGAAATAATATTTCCCTTAAATAATAGTCATTACTAAAAAATAGTATTCCTTATAATGAAAATGCAACTAAACAACGAATAGTTCTTTCTTAGAAATAACGAATAGTTCTCTTTTAGAAATAGTTATTCCATTACAAGACCTATTACATAGTTATTCCATTACAAGACCTATTACATTGTATCAAACGTGTCTAAGCTTTCGTTCAATTTAATCATATATTTCAGTCTATCACTCGTGTAACATGTGGGATGCAAAGTCATATATTTCATTATACCATTCGTGTAACATGTGGGATGCTACGTAACGGGGAGTTAAATGTCAACTTTTCTTTTTCTTACACAAAGTATCATGTGTAGGATTCCATGATTGGGTTAAAATATTGAACACGTTTAGAAATTAGAATACGATTCCTTGTGTCAAAAATCTTTGGCCAAATGACACTAACACCCTATATGTTAACTTATTAAGTGAGATTCAAATCCTCTTCAGTTCACGAGTAAATTTACTTGGTAGAAAAAATAACGATGCCATGCATGCTATTGTACGTCAAATATATGTTTCATGTAACCGAGTCTAATACATGAACTAGTCCAACATTTAGACTTTGTTTTTACACATAAGTACACTTGAACAGACATCAACAAGGATATTATCAGACCAGAAAACCATTGGTAATCCTTTGGGGTAGATATAAATCTAGTCTGTCAATGGTTTGAGTTCCTTTACTGTGATGAGATTCTAATAGGTGTTACTACTAATTCTTCATGCCCAGATTTACTCCATATATATATGATGCAACTCTTGTTCCGGCTCTCTAGAAGCTAATTTTGTCATAATCTTGATCTGATTAAAGTAGAAATAGAAAATGAAGGTGTCAAGTAAAGAATGAGAAACTACAATGGGTATTATATTGGAGTACAATCAACTGAAATATATAAAATTATTTTGAAACCAATTTACAAATAAGTATACCATGCACATGCACCTTATTATGGGTAAACACCGTCCAATAACATAAACTAATATTAAAGAATTGGGATTTCCACCTTGCTCCTCACCATAAGGACACTACAGTGCTGATGTGACCTCATCAAAAACACAACTTGTGCCCTTAGATTCTAGATCCTCCATTCATTTCAATTAACATTGCTATATAGCCAACAACAAATTCACAAACCAAGAAATATATTGACACCCGTATCTAACCATGAGATGAAAGGTGACGTTTAAAAACATTAATTAATCAGCTCACACCCGCAATATGACTGTTGAGAGAGAGAGAGAGAGACTATTACTACAATGGACTTTGGGCAATGAGAACACTCTCCACAAATGCGTCATAATAACTTAGAGCAAATAATGGATGAGACTGTTGAGACTAGGGACCAAAGTACGTGTATGGTTCACAATTCCAAATCTGTTGTGACTTGGCAAGAGAAGGTAGAACCAAAAGGCCATTTGGTGCGACAATCACTTTCAATGCCTCTCCAGAGTCACTTTCAATGTCAATTTTTACTTTCAATCTCGATTTGGCCAATCATAACGAAACAATATAAAGGCAAATGCAAGGTGTCAGAGCAAGTTTACTAATAATCACAATAAGAAACTTAAGCTAGTACCCACTTCCAGGTGTCTCCTTACTCCAGGTTTTGTGGGGATAATGTGGTCATGAAAAGAACAAGCAATTACTTTCCAATTCCAGAACCAACTTATACTCACTAAATCAACCGATTGCTGAAGGATGGAAACTGGTGAGATCCTGGGTGCCAAAATGGGAAGAGGCACATGATTGAGACTAGAGGGTGCAAAGTTTAGAAAAGTGTTTCCAAAGATGCTTATCTTGTTCTGAAATAGCCGCTTCATTCATTTTCCAATCACAGCCTCGGCATCAATGCAATTGAAGTGGTATAATCATTACATTAAGAAAGCTGAGAAACAATCATATATCTATTCCTTGATATGTCAAGATACCTGTTGGACCTTGTGGTCCCATATGATCATCTAACAACCAGAGTATTCAAGTCTGAGTGCCGTCAAAATTGTTAAACAGTACAAACAACAGTGCACAACAAATTACAAGCGCCGTAAAGGAGTATGAAGAACAATCTTTGACACAGTGAAAGTGAAGAAGGGAGGAACTTATTGTTATCCCTGAGCTATTATATAACACAAAATTTATAGAAAGCAATTTAATCATCACATAATTCACAATAGGACAATTGACTTGTGATTGTGCTTTACCTGAATATTCCTTACGATAATCAATTCATGTTTTCCTACAGTCAAATAAGTTGTGCCTTTTTCAGGTCAGACACAACTCCCCGGTCTTCAGGACTCCTTTCATTGTATATTACCTGGAGAAAATTAATTGAAATGGTAACTTATTGTTGTATGAAAAATAGACCAGAAACTAAATCAACTCTATCTACTGGAGGCACCTTGTCAATGATGCCATATTCAACTGCTTCACTGGGACTAAAATATTTTGGGCGCCTGATGTCTTCTTCAACCTGCTCGGGTGATTTCCCAACATGCTTTGCGAGGAGATTAACCTTGAATGTAAATTAATAACAACCATGTCAGGCGGTATATCAGGACATGCTTAAATGCACATCTAAATGCAGAGTTGCAAAAGAAATAAATCAACAATCCTCCTTTTATTGGTTATTGCTTTTCTTTCTTTTATTCTTTCCCAGATTATTTAACAGGTAGATAATATTGCAGATTTCAAAGTGAGCATGAAACATAGAAGGGAAATAGTTGTAATATAATTGATCACTAAACTTACCAACTCTGCCTTCACATTCTTTACTTCTTTTCTTGCTAGTTCAATATCACTTGCCTGACCTTGAAACCTGGCAATTGGCTGCAGATTGATTGAGATATAAGACCACAAGTTTGTAAGAATTTAATCAATGTCTATGCACCACTAAATTAAATAATTAGCGACATCTCAACCATGCAAAGGCTAAGCAAGACTGACACAGGACGCAAATACATTGGGAAAGAATATCTTAAAGTATTAGATATTGTATACCTCCTGGCTATCAGGGTGGCACACCTTTTATACCCTTCTTTAACAGAATCTATTACTTATAAAATAAAAAGTTAAAAGTATTAGATATCACTGGTCATAAATAACCTGCTTTATCATTATTGTAGATGATGGCAAGGCTGAACGGTTTCCCTTTGCACCAGCAGCCAAAAGTAAGGCTGCTTCTCCCCAAGCGTTACCAACACACAGAGTAAATATAGGTGGCTTGACATACCTGCAAAGGAAGAAAATACCTCAGTCATATCAACTGGTCCATAAACTCCTCCAGAATTGTATAGGCATAAAAGGACCGAAACCTGATTTGCAAAAAGAAACTTTTTCACAAAGCTTATTTAACATCATTTGAAGATGATCAATATTCAAACTAAGGATACAAAATCCACAAAATAAGGAAAAAAGTGGTGAATGAGATAAGGATCTGTGTAAGTATGCATATGGCTAACAGTGAGTACACAAATAAGCAAAACTTGGGGTCCTTACAGTGCAAGAACATTGTATCAACAAAATCAAGGTCAAGTTGAAACCATTTATTATACATCTTATGCTAGGATGCAATGAGCCACACGATGAAATTTTGGGAGAGAATGATTGAACATTAAGTTAAGACACGAAACATGGAAGCTATTTATACACCTAATGGAAAAATATAGAGATTAGAGGCCTATAAAGATCTTCATATGTTCTTACTTGGTCATGTTCAAAGGAGAGCGATTAATTCACCAGTGAGAAAGAATTAGTTGATTCAAGTTGAGGGAACGAAAGAAGGTATAGGAAGGCCAAAAAAACATTAATAGTAGTAAAAAAGGACATGCCAATTAAAGAAGTAACAGAGTATGATTTCGGATCGAATAGAATTGTGAAAAACTAGTATGTTGATGATTCATAACTGACCCCAAAATTTTTGAGGACTAAAGCTTGGTTGTTGTTATATGCTATGATGCAATGACATTGTCAGTGCCAGTCCTTTTGTCTAACATCTGTCTTGCCCTGCCCTGCCCCACCAGATTTGGAATACGTCTAATTTTATAAATGTAACAATGTTTAGCAAGTCATGATTCATCATTTAGTACAGAATCAGCTTTGTTTCCTAAGATGCATGTAACAAAGCTCAGAATTTATAGTTCTAAATAATAATAAAAATAAACAAAACATTGGAACATGCAACTTTGGGGAAACTTCATCAGCCAGATATTGTGGGCCAGGTAAGGCAAAGTAACATTTTATTGCATGGATAACTCTGCAAGTTACTATAATAGGTGCCATAACCAGTTGAAACATTCTTGATAATAATTCTAAATACAAAATTTTGTCAAGAGAGAACGAATGAGCTCTAGCTCAAATGGAACTCCCTCCCACAAATGGAACCAATGAGACCCATTGGTTGCGTATGTACAATGCCAATCAAAATATTGCCAATAGTGCACTGAGAAGAAAAGTAAAATAAATAAATAATCCCTAAAATTCACTAAATGAAAATATAGTGCTCAGCACATCTAGACAGTTAAATTAAAGTAAATAACTATGTGCTTCTTAATGAACTTACTTATTAAAAAATAAAAAATAAAAGAAAAAAAGAAAACTATGAAATCATAGAAAATCAATGACCTCATAACATCATAGATTGCAAAAGCCTCAGTCTCGTAACCCAACTTCTCGCCACCCTGAAAAAAGTGGAAAATTTTATCAAAAGTATGAATCGTTATATGGAAATACTAGGGCACCATTTTGATAGCATCATATTAGAACTTGCGTTGCATGTCTAAGATAACCCACACCCCCCCCCCCCCCCCCCAAAAAAAAAAAAAAGAAGGGGCGAGGATGGGGCCTTACTATTTGAAGCAGAAGACTATTGCTCATGAAAGCAAATTATTCTCTACTTTTTCATAAACACTGACATTAACATGACCATTCCTACTATTTGAATTAAAAAAAAAAGACATTAACATGACCATTATTTTTACAAGTAAACACAACTCAGGCACTAATATGGGATTGAACCCATAAACTCACCCTTTACATTTTTTTATAAGATGCTTGTTTCTTTCGTTAAACTTTTTTTTTTTTTTTTTGTTTGTTTGTTAAAAACATAGGAGAATTTCACTTAGGGAGTTGCACGTTGCAAAGCATACTGTACAACAATCCTCACTACTATCAAACTTCTACTGGCAACCAATCCCACCCGCTAGAACCAATTGCCGGATAATCTAGAGGCATTCACCCCTGACGAGTTAGGCAGTTTATCCTCATGCCCAAGGCATTTCTTTCATTAAACTCACCATATACTTTTTATTTAAAGTGGAGATGCCATTGTTATCCAAATATACCATATGATGGTGTAATGCTTATCATTGGAAATATCCTATTTGGACAAATAAGGGTAAACCTATGGGCCTCATAATCTAAGAAAGAATTCAGGTTTCGGATACAAGTGCCTAGGGATATTCATCACTCCTCTCTTCTCTTAGCTCTGGTTTTTAAAGCTGCCATGGGTTGGGTTGGGTTGGGTTGGAGATTTCTCAACCCGAAGGAAGTTGGGTTGGGTTGAAAAATACCCCAAACCCAACCCATGCACACACCCCTATGTATTTCCTCAAAGCTCATTTCTCTTTCCTTTGGGTAAATTCGTTATTTGTAATTCTACTTTTTAAATTTTATTGCTATGGATTTCAAATTAGATTCTATACCTCTTCTTTCTCGTTAAGGTGGAGTCCTAAGTCTATAAATATGCTCCATGCACATCAAAAATAGTTTTGATTAATGATAATGAGTGTTTATTGAAAGGCGTCTCTCTAATTTTTTACACAGAATGCAATTGCTCTCTCTTAGGTGTTTAAGAGAAGCCGCACATCACAACACCCTATTCTCTCTAATTTTTTGCACAAAGTGCAATTGCTCTCTGTTAGGTGCTTTAAGAGAAGCCACACATCACAACACCCTATTCTACAATTTTCCCATCAGCTTAAAACAATCTACAGCCATCCCACTGTCTTTCTCTCACAAGACAGCCCTTAATTGTTAACTTTTCAAGGCTGACTGATTTCATTATCTCTAACCACCACTACAATTAATCTCACTACCTTCAAGGGCAAAGCCACTACTGTTGCCACCACCAATGGTAACTTCTCTAACTTATAAGTTCCTCCTCCTTTTAGAAGTAGGAAACAAAAATGCACTACAAACTTAACTTCTCTTCTCGTCAGTCATTTTATCGTCACTTACTTTTTTCTTTAATTAAAATTGTAACATCCACTAGGGCATTGGGCATTTGGCCTAGTGGTGTCCCCCCTCCCCCAATTGACTCATCCCTCTATGAGGGTGTGGGTTCGTTACCCCTCATACAAATTAGATTAGGAATTTCTGTCTTAGATCCAAAAATAAAAAATAAAAAAGTATAACAAACTGTAAATGTTTCCAAGGAGTCCATGATTGTTGAGCTTGGGCAACATTTTGTTTTTTGTCAACCTCCATAACAAGAGATATCCATACAAAACCAACAGCAGATTTATCTTTAACATGAATTTAGAACCCTCTGAATCACAGACCTTGTTATAATTTATTTATTTATATAAGATAGTGCTCAATTTAATTAGCAAAAATAAAATGAAAAGAGACAATGAAACCACCAAGGAACTTATCAAATACACACATGCGTGCTTCTGTATTTCCATAGTAGACATGCAAAAAGAATATCCAAGGAAGGTTTCAGAAGCAAGCTGGAGAGTATAAGGAAAGGTTTTAACCTTGGTTGTTCCAGTGGAGTTTACATATAGGTAGATAGGCTTGTCAGCATCTTCATATTGAAGGTACAGAAATTCTGCTAGTATCAACTCTGTGACAGAAGGAACAAGAGACATGCCCAGGTAAACAATTCGGTTTTTGTACAAGTAAGATGCTAAGTCTGGAGGAGGCTGCTCCCATGCACTTCCCCTTGAAAATGGAATAACCTGTTCACAAATAAATATGAGAACTGCATTCAAAGAATTTTAGCAACACGATGATATCTAAGCGTGAAATATAAAGAACTAGATTGGCACAGGCTGCTAGAAGCTCCCCGATAAAGCAAGCTTAAAGGAAAATATCTTCAAGATTACAGTCTAATTTCAATCTGGGGCCTAATTGACACCCTCCATAGGCTACATTACCTGCTATTGAGTCCTATTTCTAGATTCTTTTATGTTAGGAAGCTGTAATACTAATAAAAAAAGTGTGAAACCAAGGATAGATATGAAGCTTAGGGAAAACTAAGTGTGGGGCAAAGATCTATCTTCTTCTGCCAGCCTTCAAAAACTACAATCCGACATTTGATTTCTCACCCTTAGAACCCTAAAATCCCTAGGATAGAAACCCACCACAAGTTAGCCACCAAACCCACAAAACCAGATCTGCTACAATTCTTGGTTCACAGCTATGAACCTGATCTGATTTATTTTCTTCCTTTTCTCATCTGATTTGAGCTCCAAACATACCATCTTATTAACAAATTTAAATAAACCTTAACCCAACTTATTTTCCAGCCTCTTCCACCCCAAAACTCAACCCAAACAACCCTAATTCCCCTCAAATGCCTGCTGGCATGGACAATTCCTGCAACCAAAACTACTGCTTAACAGTTACTTCTATTCTTCAAGATTCAGTCATTAACTCATTTCAAGCCTAAATCAATCTTTCCAGCCATTAGACCTGTTGGTCGCTAAAGACCTTTTCAAGAAAATAGCCATAAAGCCTACTACTGGCTGTCGTGTGTGATTGGTATTAGAGCCCATATTTCCTATGTCATAAAAGTGAAGTAGAACAACTTAATACTTCTCACAAGAAAATCAAATTAAGGAATCTAGAATGTTATTGTTTTATTGAAGGCCACATATTGCTTAAATAAAACGAATCAACAACCACCATTACAAGCAATTTTAGGTTTAACTGGGATATATTCAAAGAAGTGATGATGATTAAGTTTCTATTCATACTGTGACAGGGATTATCACACAGATCACTGTTTAATAATTCTTAGTGGGTAGAAGCAACAAGGCATCACTCTGTTTTTCAAACTCATATGGCAACAACAAAAAAATCTTCCTTGCTTCTAAACTATGCAATCCAGATACATTAAGAAGTTTGTCACTTTAAGTTGTCCAGAAAGTATGCTGAGTAATCAGCCAATATTTCTGCTCACATCTTCCCCATTTTAAAAATCCTACTTTGCATGGCTGGTAAGATTATTTTTTATAATTTTGAAAGTATTGTATAAAATTTAGCTGCTTTAAATTTGAAGGAAACCATGGTAGTAGTGGCTGCCTCCAATCGTGATCAGTAGCTCTTTCTAGGCACCATGCAAAAGGTGGATTGTTATGAAATTTACTAACAAACACCCGTGTCTGACTGGAGTGCCATTCAAGCTATATAATATACCAAAAAATAATCAAGATCTTAAAGTATAAGACTAATAATACTAAAACGATTTTGTTTAAGAGCTAGTAATGTGTACAGGAAAAGGGGGGGAGGAGAAATCATTAGGGTGTTGGTCTGCATTCCACCAAAAGGCAGCCTTTTTGGGAGCAATCTAATTTCTTCTTTTTTTATAAGTAATGTGAAATTCATTAGAACACTATTCTTGTACATGGTAAGTATATAACAGAATACAAGGAAAAAAAAAAAAAATCTAGGATTACAGAGACTAAGAAATTAACGGTGGATAAGTATATCATCTACAAAGTCCATGAAAGAAAATGCGGAGAAAGTATTCAGATTTAGAGCTCTATTTGTAGAGAGTTTTCAGGAAAAGGAACTTAAGGAGTGGCAAAGATAAGTCCTTGCCCTCAAAAGGAGCAATCTAATATCTCAATGAGTGAAGTGCACAATTACTCTTAAAATTAGTACAACAACACCATAAAAGAGCAAGTCTCAAGATGGCACTCAGCTGATTCAAAACAGGTACAATATTCGAGACAATATTGAGGGACTAAAGGGACTTGAAAATCCCCTCAGAATTTCAGCAATTAACTAGATCACACTCATTCCTTTTTCAAAATACGTAGTTGGGGCAATGAATCAAACGCTAGGTATTCAGATTATCCTTAGTTGAATAATAAGCCCTTTCCACTTCAACTTCAATCAGATTTCAAAACCAAAACCATTTTTGAAATTCCAAAAGCTTCCATACCCCCAAAGAATCAGAAAATATATCATACAATACACACTAATTCGTCCATTGCTACATACTGTATTCTAAAGGCAGAGAAAATGCATTTTTTTTCCTTACACTAGAACTTTATTTCTTGCTTTCGGCTAGAAACTTAGAAGTATAAGGTTAATTATATTAGAAATTTCAATGATAATTTCTCTTCAAGCTCTCTCTCTCTCTCTCTATACACACATTATGAACATAGATAAACCCTATCAATGTAACAATTTCTAAGATCCTTGATAACGGAATTACAACTATTTCCCCTAATTACAAATTACTAGATTTGGCAAAGAATATGAAAATTGAAAAGAGAGAGAGAGATAGAGATAGCATAGGTATATACCATGGTGACAACGCCACGCTTGCCTTTGGAGCGAGGAAACGACGCCGGATTGAGAGAGGAGGGACGGAGCTTGTGACCTGAGAAGTCGGCGGAGACGCTGCCGCCGGCGAAGGGAGCGACGAAGTTGGTGGAGAGAGAGGCTTTGGGAGAGAAGGAGTTTAAGTTGCGGTTAGGATTTACAGTTCGAGAAGTGATGGGCGGTGCTAACATGGTCCGGTGGAGAGCTAAGCTCGAAGTTGCTGTGGCCACCTCCATAGCAGTGTGAGCAAGAGCAAGAAAGAGAGAGAGAGAGGGGGAGAGAGTAGAGCGATTCAGAGAAGATGAAGATTAGAATTGATGAATGTAATGGGCTTTTGTGGAACGAAACCCAATCTGTGAATGAGCCCAAATCTATCCATTTATGGAAAGCCTAACGTATCCAATTGGCAATTTCAGCCCAATAACGTATTTTTTAATTTTTTTGGGCCAAAAAGTACTGTTCCAAAGTTAAATAGGGATGTAGGCCAGTTAGAAAATCGTCTCTTGAAGAGACGATATGTTGCTGAAAATCGTCTCTTGGAGAGACGATTTGTTGTTTTTCTTTTTTCTTTTTTTTAAATTTAAAAGGACAAATCGTCTCTTGAAGAGACGATTTTTCTTTTTTTTTTTTTTTTTTAATTTAAAAGGACAAATCGTCTCTTGAAGAGACGATTTTGTCTTCAAAATTTTTTTTTTTTTTTAAATGCGCCATTTTAAAAAATATATATATTTAAAAAAGAAAAATTCGTTTTTAATTTAAAAGAACAAATCGTCTCTTGAAGAGACGATTTGTGTTGTTTTCTTTTTTTTTTTTTAAATTTAAAAGGACAAATCGTCTCTTTTTGTTCTTTTTTTTTTTTTTTTTAATTTAAAAGGACAAATCGTCTCTTGAAGAGACGATTTTGTCTTCAAAATTTTTTTTTTTTTTTAAATGCGCCATTTTAAAAATGTAACAAATTTAAAAAAAGAAATTTTTTTTCTTAAGGAAAATCGTCTCTTGAAGAGACGATTTTCAGTTTTTCTCAGAAACCGTGCCCCCAGCACTTTAAACTCAAACCAGATCTATTTTTCCGAACTCAAACCAGATCTATTTTTCCGAACTCAAACCAGATCTATTCTTCTGAACTCAAACCAAAAATGAAAATCCGACTTGAGAATACTTAGTATATAGACCAGTATAAAGTATAAACACAAAGCAATGTAATGAGAACC
>OU015764.1:9350352-9369480 GCA_907173295.1 Fagus sylvatica | reverse complement strand
ACTAAAGTTGGTCAATTGTTGCATAACAGTAACAATTGTACCATTAGATTCAAACTTGTTGCGAAAACTTGAGAACAATTTCCCATACGTTTAAGAAGGACAAACCATGGGTTAAAGTTGTAGAGAGTTATTGAGGATCCCTAACAAAAACATACCGTGATGAAGAGAACAGAGATACAAAAATCAAGGACTCATTGTGGTACTTTGCAGACAAATTCAACAAAAATCACAGTATGTTTTTGATTAAGAGGTTTGTTGAATTTGTCCCTAACAAAAATTCAACAATAAAGTAACAAATTCAACATATTTTTTCCTTAACAAAAAGGTGACCATTAACTCACTATTGGTTAGGTGAATATTTTCAAAATGTATCTGGACACTTTAATACAATAGTTACATGGACTTATAAATATATAAATTTTCTTTCCCTTTATTAGTGTGGGATTCGGTTTTTTTCAAAACACTAACTCCTCATTTTAAACTCATTAACCACATGAAACTCCCATATCTTCATATTTAATTTTTTCAATTTAAATTAATATTAAAATGTTACAACACTTCCAAAATTCTTGTGTAGCGGGTGCATTCCAGACAATTCTATTATCTTTTGGTTCTGCTCACGGACAGCTTCACTATATATCTATATATATATATATATATATTTGCTAAATGACAGCTTCACTATTTGGCATGACACTGAAATTGAAATTGTATATTAGAGAAAGAAGAAAGGGACGAACTCGTGATTGTCCTTGAAATAAAATAATGGGCTCCAGCAGAATTAGAAACTCGTTTTATTCTTTGAGGGGTAAGCTTGTTCAATCATATTCAGAATATTTAAGTGACAATGGATTTAGCACGTCCCTTTATATTATGACATGACATGTGATTTGTGTCCAATTTGTCAATTTGGTTTATAATCCGAACAAATCAAACCCACTTGATTTGTGAAAAGATAATATGATAATGTGAAAATCTATGCATGTGAGACATGTGAGATATTATTTTATAGAAAAAGTTACAAAATATTTTATGTGATTAGGTATTATGACATACGTCTACAGAATAATGTCTTATAAACTACATTTTTATTATTTTAACACTAGATAATGTGAGATTTATTTCTTAACAATAGACGGCAATGGTTCCTCTAGCTTTCTTTCTCTTTCTTTCTTTTGATTTGGATTGAATGGAGTATAATGCATAGAAAAGGTGTGCCCAGCATACTTCGCAAGCGGGAGACATTTAATGATTTGATGACCATTCGATTCGATGATAAATTGTGTGGATTACATAGAATAATTTTAGGTAAATTACATTTTGTTTTGAATTTAAATAAGTTCCCACAGATTACTTGCAAATCATTCAATAAGTTCATAAATCATAATCAAAAAGTTGTTTTTCCTTTCTTGAGACACATTAGGCAATCGGGAATTTGGATTCCTATCATACGATAGCAGGCATCCAAAGGGATCTTTGCATTGCGAGAGAGTGCACTCTCGACACAAAATGCCGAATTATTGACAACGAAGGATAGCCCGTTTGAAAGCCTTGGTATTTTGGCACCGATCATGTCAAAGCCTCTTGCCGACCAATTTTTCCTGCGATTTCATTCAACGTTTGATTCAAAGAACTGTGCTGCTTTAAATGTTACCCAAGAAAAACAAAATACAATAAAACTAGAGGTATAAGGTTTTCATAATATTTTCACAATACCACTAAGGCATGTAGCAAATTGTAATGGTAGACAATAAAGTGATGGGTGTGTGAAAACTGATAACAACTTGTCATCTAGACAATGTTGTAAAAATATTATGTAACATTATGGAAAAAAATAAAATAAATTTGTCAATTATGGTTGTCATCTCATGGTAAAAGGATCTAGAGCAATCTTTCCTAACAACTTGAGACATTAATTTTTGTAAATGAGTCACAGATTGTATATTATGTTATTAAGTGAAGTTGCAATACTAATTTTGATAAATTAGATTTTATTGATAATATCCTACTATAGATCCATTATGTCACAAGAAGATTAAGTGAGTTAATAATTATAAATTTTAAAAGAGAATTAATAAAACCTAAATACAAATTTTTTAAATAATTTTGCATCTCAAAAGACAAGAAAAATAGTGTTTATAGGGAAAAAAATATAGAAAATTAAATAAATAAGATTTAAATATTAAAAAACATACCTAAATTTATCGTCTTAATTTAGCCTCAAAATGTATTGAGCCGACACTGATCATAAAATGACTTCGACGTGGGTTAACAACCACAATTCGTATATAACAAAACATCAAAAACAGAAGATGATGTAGAAATACTGATAAGTTTTAGTACTAATCAAATTATAACGGTCAATACTAAAATCTTTATAGATCAGTGATATTAACTAGTCTCCTTTATATGGATAACTAAGTTCAAATCCTACATCCCCTATTGTTGTAATTATAGAATTATCCCAAAAAACAAAAACAAAAAACACAAAAAATTTGTACTAACCAATAATTTTGCAACATCTACTTATAAATTGGGGATAGAGCCACTTGGGGACCAAAGGGGGCCCTCCCTACAGGCTCTAAAAAAAAATAAGCTTGAGTAGGTTAATTGTCCCCATTCATATAATTTTTGGATCCCTACTAACGTTATTTTTGGGTTCTTTGAACAAAAAAAATTAACCTAAAACAAAATAATCAAAATTATCCAGCCCAAATCACAACAAAATAACCAAAATCAGCCCAACAACAAATAACCCCCCATAGGGAGGCAACCAAAAAAAAAAAAAAAAAAAAAAAAAGGAGAGACTTCAAGGCAAACAAGTACTGGTGGATTCAGCATATGACCAAGGTGGGCACGTGCCCGCCCTCAATTTTGAAAATAAAAAACAGTATACTTCTTGGCACCTTTAGCTCATAGGTCACAACCCCTTCTTCTTTCATGGCACAAACTAGACGACTTCTTCAGTTTTTCTTCTATCTCTTTTGTCTTTCTTCCACTTTCTTGGTTTGTCTGCCGTTTTTGAATTTTTCCTTCATTTATTGTTTTGTTTTTCTCTTTTTCCAGACTTGTCTTGTCTTATAAATAGTTATCTTATCTTTTCAATTAAACTTTTTAACTTATTGTCTTTTTTTTTTGCCCTCCTGAATTGTCTTTTCACTTTTTATATTTCTTGTTTTGTTTACTCATCCCTAATCCCAATTCCTAACTAAAGTCTAGCCGTATAGTTAACCAAATTCCCAATTAAACTAAGTTATATATATATACCGCTTTTTTTTTTTTTTGGTTGAGTGCTATGTGCTTTTAATGTTTCAATAATTTTTATTTGTCTTTGTCTCATTGTCTATCTGTTGGGTGAACTGGTGTGTGGGTGAATGGTGGGTGAAATGTATATAGAATAAATGTAAGTCAGTAAGTGTTTGATTGTTAATTGCTGACTTGTTGTGTACTGAGTTGTGGATCATGAGTGTCAAAATTATTGTGTTTAACAACTGTGCAATATGTACTAGTGCACAAAATAAACATAATTTTTATTTGTTTTTTATGAAAACAATTTGGTTGATACATCAGCCCCCACTCATGTAAAATCCTGACTCTGTCCCTGTTATAAATAGTGATTTAGTAAAGTATTTTTGTTTGAGATCCTAATTACAATATTGATAAATCAGTCTAGATAAATTAAAAACACATCTATATATGTATTTAATACTAAAGAAAATCATAACTCATAGATAAAATTATCAACTTCCATATATAATATATATAATCAAGTCGTAATTATCAAAATATATATAATCAAGTAGTAAAACTCAAACACGGTAATTAAATTTTTATAAATAAAAATATAATATATAATCTTTGTGGCTATAGAAAAATAACAACAGTGACAAATGGAACAATTAAACAAAAAAGGGCACATTGTATTTGCTAGCTAGAAAACTTTCTTTCCTTTTTTTTTTTTTTGATTAAAATAGTAGAATTTTATTGATGAAATAAAAGAGAATTACAAGGAAGCAAAAACTACAAGACATCCTGTAACATCACAGGAACTTCCTCTATCCAAAGTTCTCGAGTCTTTGATTGTTGAGCCAAATTTTGCTAGCATCCAAGCACCCTTGTTGATCTCTGGTGTAATGGAAGACATAGAGCATCTTCTAAATTTTGATTAACATAAATAAATAAATAAATTTTATTAACACCTAAATGTCCTCCAACCTTGAATCCCCGATGGTAGGCCTTGAGGGCCGATTCTTTAAAGCTTCCAAAGAATGAAAGGTTGGCCCCTCAACAACAATCTCAAAAAAACTCATTCCAATGCAAACATTAGTGCATGAACATAGGCATAAAACTTTGGGTGAACCCCACGTGGAGGGGATTGAACATGCAAACATTGTGTAGCCAACACATAGCCCCCATGGTCACAAACAAGGTTATTAAAATCCCGATTCGAATCTTAAAATCTTACGATTTTACGATTCAATATTATGAAAACGATTCGAATCTTAACTGAATCTTAAATGTGGTAGAATCTTAATAGAATCCCGATTTGAATCTTAGAATCTTTAGAATCCCGATTTGCTTCCGATTCTATACGATTCTACTGCACAAGGTTTATTCGGATTTTTTGAGTTTTTTTTTTTTGGGCCTCCAATGAAAATTTAGCTTGTATTGGGCTGATTTTTACTTTTTAGTATGTTAGTAGCCTGCCCCCTTTTTTTTTTTTTTTGATAAAAAGTAGCCCACCCTTTTTTTTTTTTTTTAATAAGAGAAGCCTGCCCATTTTTCTTTGGAGGATATCTCTTCAGATGATGAGTGGATAGCTGCAAAAGAGAGTCCAAATAAACCAAATGAAGAATGGCCAAGTGTCTTTCATAGGGATGCTCAAGAGGAAGATGAAAATGGTAAGTAGGTTTTAAATCTTGTGAGTTATGACTTATGACTTCCTTATTAGATCTTTATAAAATTTTGAATACAATTTGTTTTTGTTCTTTTTTGCTAGGTGATAAAGATAAAGAAATTCATAATCTTAGTGATTGTGAACTTGAAAATGAAGTAAGAGATTTTGATGATTTTCCCATAGATGATTTAGATGGAAGCAACGACATTTATGGTGAAGGTCTCCCATTAGAGGACAACATTCATCCAATCAATGATAATCTTGGTTTTTAGATCTTGATTATTCACATTGAATAATAAGTAATGTGTTACTTTTGTCACAAAATCACCATTGTGGAAAATGGCTAGGAAATATTTTGATTTATGTAGTGTTATTATTTGGAACATTATGTATCTTTGTTGTTATGTGGTATTAAAACTTGGAACTTGAAAGTTTGAAGTTTGAAATTTGTCATTGGCTAAAATACACTATTGGTCCCTAAAGTTCACACATTGAGCACTTTTGGTCCCTGAAGTTTGAAATGAGCGCTATTAGTCCCTAACATTTCAAAAATGAGCGTTATTGATCCTTCCATCCAATTCTGTTAGTTTAATTGCCTAATTGGTTAACGGAATGATGATGTCACATTTTATTAATGATGTGGCGCAATATTTTTTATTTAAAAATTACACATAATCAAAATAGCATGAGCTAACTCGGATAAATTCATAACCCATAAAACTGACCCACCTCAGTAGAGCCTGCCTAAACCCATAAATCCTTAAATCGGTTTTCTATATTCCCCAACCCAAAAATCTCCAAACCAGAGATTGAAACTCTCAATGTTTCTTATCTTGTACTTGACATGTAATTAAGTCCTTTGTTGATAAGGTCTAATTAAGTAGTCCTATGCAGCATCATCTTTGAAGCTTCACGTCTATTGGACCATTAATCAAAATCTCCAGAATCTCTCTCTCTCTCTCTAAACTTCAACATCATTTGAATTTTCGTTTGAAAGGAACAAAGGCTTTGTTTAATTAAATGCAAACTACAACAAGAAAGCCATAGAGATATCTTATTCGCCTGTAGTGAATGTTAGAAAGATGGAAGATGGTGATGGTGATGGCGATGCGATGGCGGCGGTCTAATTAAGCAGTCCTATGTAGTATCATCTTTGAAGCTTCACATCTATTGGACCATTAATCAAAATCTCCAGAATATCTCTCTCTCTCTCCAAACTTCAACATCATTTGAATTTTCGTTTGAAAGGAACAAAGGTTTCGTTTAATTAAATGCAAACTACAACAGGAAAGCCATAGAGATATTTTATTCGCCTGTAGTGAATGTTAGAAAGATGGAAGATGGTGATGGTGATGGTGATGGTGATGGTGATGGTGATGGAGATGGAGATGGCGATGGCGATGGAGATGGAGATGGCGATGGCGATGGCGGCAGTCTAATTAAGCAGTCCTATGCAGCATCATCTTTGAAGCTTTACGTCTATTGGACAATTAATCAAAATCTCCAAAATATCTCTCTCTCTAAACTTCAACATCATTTGAATTTTCGTTTGAAAGAAACAAAGGTTTTGTTTAATTAAATGCAAACTACAACAGGAAAGCCATAGAGATATTTTATTCGCCTGTAGTGAATGTTAGAAAGATGGAAGATGGTGATGGTGATGGCGATGGCGATGGCGATGGCGGCGGTGGTGGAGATGGCTTAGGCGTTATTAGTGGCAGCACTCATGGCTGTTTGTGAGTTTCAATCTTTCATTTGGAGATTTTCTAGGTTTGGGGAAAATAATAGTAAATTGATTTGGGGATTTATGGATTCGGGCGGGACTGTAGGCATCTGGGTTATGAATTAATCCAGGTTAGCTTATGGGTATTTTGATTATGTGTAATTTTTATTTAAAAAATATTGTGCCACATCATTAAAAAAATGTTACATCATTCTTCTGTTAGCCACATAGATAATTAAACTAACGGACTTTGATGGAAGGATCAATAACGCTCATTTTTGAAACTTTAGGGACTAATAGCCCTCATTTCAAACTTCAGGGACCAAAAGCGCTCAACGTGTAAACTTTAAGGACCAACAGTGTATTTTAGCCTTTGTCATTTGGTATTTAATAGTTGATGACTTATTGCATTTTATAAATTTTATGCCAAAACTTATTTATTTTTCAATGATTCTTTAACCTATGTTATGAATTATAATTATTTTTATTTTTATTTATTTTTTATTTACGGAAAGTAGAATCTTACGATTCACGATTCGATTCGCGAAACCCTCCCAACGATTCAAGTTAGAATCCCGATTTTAATTACCTGGTCACAAATCAAGATGCTAGCAGTCCACATTTTTGTAGCCGAGTCCATATAGGCTTCCCAATTAACCTTGTAACAGTTCATAGGGGGAGGTACCCATGTCATAACTGGACCCCCTTGAGGTATACCCACTGGAGCAGCAACAACACCACGATCACGGTCAGGCTGTAAAGCATCTCGATCTATATCCTTGCAATAACTTTGTTGCTCTCCGTACAACCGCGGTGGGATTACTAGTATACTCCTCATGTACCATGCTATTTCTTTGCCTCTGTGGATGCACAAAATTTCTGCACCGGGTGGGCCGCGTATCAATCCACGGACGGGCTGGACACGGGCTGAATTTGTGTGTGTGGGGGTGTTGAGCCCAAAACTCTACACCAAGTGCGGTAGATCACTTGGTGGCTGATGGTGCATTCCCCTCTAGTGTTTCTTGATCCACCAGGCTGTAATGCTCACATAAGGGGTTACGGTAGACCAATGAAACTAATGCCGCAGATCAGAATAAGTTAATAATTTTGGACTATACTTCCACTAGGACATTCAGTAATTACAACATAGTGAGAAGACCACATGGGAAAATAAATTACAAACTTGCACATTCAGTGATAGAAAATACAAGAAACATGACAAGTAGTGGAAATCAAGGATCAGTGTCGTGGATCAAGAGACTGGGCATAATACACTTGACTTCTTCTGTGACTTGCAAAAAAGGAGGAGCAGATCAAAGAAACACAATAATCATAGAACTTAGGAGATTTGGGAGTAGGAAGAGAACCATTTACTGTGCAAAACGTACATGAGTCAGTACTGAGTGTTGGGTTGAGTGTTTGATGGGAGTTTTCTGTTGTGGCAGACTAAAAGTGCTTTTTAGTCCACCGTGGACCTACGGGAAGTGTCCCGTGGACTGTTGTTGGTTAACTATATTTCTGAAGCTTTTGAAGTTCAGCTCTAATGGAGAAATTTCAGTATGAGAGTTTTCTGATCAGCCAACCAACCCCCCATTCCTTCTTCTCACCCCTATTTATAATGGTGTTTGTATCTAATGGTTTTATTTGTTATCCTCCTCATCATGAGAATCATTGTTTAACCAAGAGATAAAAGGGCTGAGATTTGACAAAGTTTAATTTTTTGGGGCTGAGCTGATGGTTTTCATCCGCCGCAGATCTGATTTGATCTGCGGTGAGCGGCGGATTTCAGGCCATTTATGAGGAAGGAAGTGACGAGCATTTAATGCTCGGTAATTATCTGAAATAATTAAGATGACTTGACTCACATACGTTTTGCATTAATTAGATTTGATCTTACCATTTTTGGTATTTTTTCCCCAGCAGATCAATACCTTTTCTGTTGCGGCAGATCAAATAAAATTTGGAGTAAATTGATTCCCCTACCTCCAAACCGTGCTTCCTAAGTTCCTGTGATGTGGAGGAGCAAGGACCACCGGAGTGCTGGGCTGTGGTGGTCACTGCTCTCGAGTGGTGGTGGCCATGGCAGATTTCTCAAGTCTTTTCAGCCTTAATTATCATTTCTGTTCCAGCTGGTGCTGCCGTGGACCATTTTGTGACGAAGTCCACCGTGACCAGTGGACAAAGGAAATGACCAGCTTGCCTTTCATCATTACTCACCTCAGCTGGTACTGATTTGGGCGGCCATGGGAGATTTCTTGGTCTTTTCAGCCCTTGCATCATCTTCCTCGTCACTTGCCGCAGCTGGCGCCGCCGCAGATCGTTTTTGTAACTGAGTTTGCTGTGAACCTGTGGCTGGGTATTCGCCGTGGACCACTGGGTAATTCGCCGTGGACCACTGGGTGGTGTGGAGGACCAGCCTCCTTCCACTTTTCTGGGCTTTGGCTGATGCTACCGTGGACCGTTTTTTCTGGAACCATGGTGCTTATCTGTTGGTTAATGAAGAAAACCAACCTCTTATCATGATTATGGTAGGCTTTGGAAATCTGATTCTCCCTTGGAAATGTCTCCCTTCAGTGCCTCGAGCACCGCGCCAGGAGAGGAGGGAAAAATGATGCTCATGAGAGCCATTTTCCCTCTCTTTTTCAAATTATTTCAGGATCCTTTTGTGCGGCAGACCTGAATTTAGAGAGTAAATGGGCTGGGCTTTTGTTAATCTCTTTGGTGCTTGGACCTGGTGGATGGCTTTTGGGCCATTTCTCTTCATGTTTTGTCTACCGTGGATCACTGGTGTTGTTGGGCTTTCGACCCCTGGTGGATCACTGAAATGTTGGAGTTGGTCCACCGTGGACTGAAAAAAATGGGCCTCTACATTTAGCCCCCCAAGCCCGAATCACACGTGATGTGTGGTTTGGGTGAGTATTTCGTGGAATATATATGCACTCATGCACGTTGTAGTATTTCTTTTCCCACTCTTTTTTTTCTTTTGTACGTGGGTTCCTCATTTCATAGGGTTGTGGCAGATGGGGATGTTAGTTACTAAAACTGATATTCTTTTTAACTTCCCCTCTCCCTAGCACTTCTCATCAGAGTCATCATTAAATCCTCTTAGGATTTCGGGAATTGCAGTCCCAACCACCAGCCGCTTGAGCATTTATTGCAGCTTCAATATATATTGGGTCTTGGAGAAGAAAGGAAGGAAAACTAAAGAGTCTATCCCCCGATCTCTCTCTTCTTCCCCATTACAGAAAAATTTTCTTTTCTTTTCTTGTTGGCTGTTCACGGCACTTATGGCTTCTTCCTCCGCAGCTCCGGTGGGCCCTCCCCTTCAACCCAGCACAGGCGAGGGGTTGGAGGCTCCTCCAGCGGTACCAGCGGCGTCCACCGAGGCAATGGTGGACGCTCCAATGGCTCCTCCGCCCGTTCCAGGCGAATCCATGCCGGTAGCTCCCTCCTCCGTTTCTGGCGAGGCCGAGGACCTACGGGAGGGGTTCGCTTTCCCCTTGATTGACCCCTGGTATGCGAGTTCCCCTTTGTTTCCTCCTAGGTCCGTGGATTTCTCTTTCCCCGCGGAGGATTGGGATTGGACGGTGTCAGGGCTAGAACCCACGGTGGATCAAGCTTGGGTCCCAAATCTTGATGAAATCTCTGAGCTTCTGATTCAAAAGGGAGACCTCCAGGCAACCCCCATCAACTTTGATTTCCTCTGTGCCGCCTCTAAGGAGGATTGGTCCCATTGGGTGGACCGGGAAATCCTTGATTCTGATTTTTGGGATAGTCTGGTGGACGCTGGAGTCCATTGGTCCATTTTGATCTCTTTTGATCTCTAGGAATCAGCGTGAGTTGCAACATGTTTAGAGATACTGAATCACTGCGTGAGTTGTTGAGGAGATGGTGCCCTTCAACGCACACCTTCTTTTTCTCTTGGGGGGAGCTCACACCAACTCTGGAAGATGTGGCTAACCATTGGATGCTCCCCATCCTTGGTGAGCATTCGTTGTCCAATATCAAGCTGTCTGCGGCGGAGGAGGAGACTGCAGCTGTTCTGAAGAAACAGTCATCCACCAGACTGAGTGGTTGGCCTTCATTCTTCGTCCACCACAACAATGCTCCAGTCCGCCGTGCTGCCTTTGTGTTATATTGGCTATGTAAGTGCACTTTCGGTAATTTCCCTTGCTATTCAGTAAATACTGTTTTTATTCCTTTGGCCATTAGAATATCTGCGGGACATTGTTTTCCCCTCGCACCCTTATTCTTGGGTCACTTGTATTCGCAACTGGACTTGCTCCATGATTGCGAGATCGAGGGTGATTCTTGTTACATCTTGTCTGCTGCTTTCAATACTTCAGCGTTGCAAACGTTCTTTTGGGAACATTCTGTTAGTTATATTTTTGCTACAAAAGATAAGTCTGCTGCTTGGGGTAGATTCTCTGATCTACCGCGGGAGTTCTTAGACCACTTTCTAGACTTTAAGGATAACTTACCCTTGGTCTATCGCTAGGTGGGTCTAAAGACCCGTGATTACGATCTGGTGGACGCTTTGGATCATGAGGAGAACGTATTGTTCAGACCGTATGGGGATGACTACCCCGGTTTTACTTGTGCTCCCATTTTCAGAAAGTTCTATCAGCCGTTGCCTTTGATTCGTGATTTGAAAATTGATGATTATCGGAGTTTATCTTACCTGTCCACCGTGAACCCGGGTTTTCTACCAATCTTGTCTGCCACAGGTGTTTCTTTCATCCCCTACTGTCCACAGCGGGTACAGAGACAGTTTGGGCTTGATCAAGGCATACCCATTGGTCCACAAGAGACTGCAACTTGTGTTGCTGATTTGACAGCCTTCCTCAAGAGTCGTGCATTTGTTCGTTGGGGAGGTGAGACTACCCGTGTATTGATTCCTGGTGGTCACAGGCTCGGCTTCAATACTCCGTCCATGGGTGCCTATTGGCAACGATTTACTCAATCCATGGTGGACTTTGTGATTGCTGGTAGGAGTGACAAAACTCCTATGTCTGTCCACCGCAAGTCATTGGTTTCCAACCCTTATCTCGCTCCTCCTTCCCAGTCCGCCATATCTTATGCCAACAGCCAAAAGCTCGGATTTGCTGAATGGGATGAATCCAGAGGAGGTTGGATTGCGTATACCATACATCTGCCAGAGAGCTGGAGGAATTCCGTCAATGTTGTGGAGGACCGTCTTATAATGCTTTCGAAGCGTGGCAAGGGGAGCAAGAGGGATGCCCCCGCGGACCTGGCCATTGAGAAAACACCCAAGAAGCCAACTCCTTCCGTTCCTTCTTCTAAAAAAGCTCCTTCCAAAAAGGCAAAGGTTGTGAAGAAAGATAAGCCTCCCCTTCTAGTTCCGTCTGCTGCAAAGGAGTTCACCACAGCCCTCGTACAAGAATCAACCGAGTCTGCCATTGCTCCTCTTAAGAGGAAGACAAGGGCTGGGAAAGAAAGTAAGTCCACCCCCTCGGTGCCATCTGCTACAGAGGAGTCCACCACAGCTCCCTTGGAAGAACCCACTGAGTCCACCGGGGGTCCTTCTAAAAAGACAAAAGCTGGGAAGAAGAGTAAGTCCACCGCCTCAGTATCACCTGCTGTAAAGGAGTCTACCACGGCTCATGTGGAAGAACCTACTGAGTCCACTGTTGCTCCTTCAAAGCCCAAGAGTGTAGGTGCAAGTCCTCCTAAGCAGACAGGCAAAAAGAGTGCTGCCTCTCGTCCACCAAGGGGTCAGAAGAAGACCAGTGTCTCTTCTTCATCTCCGGATGAGGAAGAACCTTCTCCTTCTGCGGTGTCAACTCCCTCGCCTCCCAAGAAGAAGAAGTTCATTGCTCTTTTGTTTCCTCTTGGTGCTGCTGGTCGTACGAGGAGCAAGAGTGGTCCCAAGGTGAGTTTTTTGTTGCTCTTCCCCCTTCTTCTTTTTTTATGCTTCACTTCATCTTTTCCTTTTGTTTTCTCATGTTTTAGTCTGCGGCAGGTGACACATGGTTCCTGGTGGATCTGGTGGCGGCGTGGTCGTTGTTTGTAAAGGTTACCTCTTCTTCTTTTCTTTGTATTTTCTCTGAAGTTGTGTTCATATTTTCTGACTTTTATCATTTGTTTCTTCTTTAGGATTCAGATGTGGCTGATGATGATGTTGTTGCAAGTCCCTTGGGGAAGGATGCTCCAAGGGCTGCTGCCGTGGATCAAGCTGAAGATTTAGGAAATAGTGCAGCAGACAGTTCCGAAATTGGTGCTGAGTCCACGGGAGAGGATCATTCTTCCTCCAGTGGCTCCTTCTTTGATAGTGTTCCGGACTCTGTACCTGAAGAACAGATAGTGTCTGCGGGGTCCACCGCAGATGATGATAACATGCCTGAAGCTGATGATTCAAGTATGGGGCCAGCTGACTCAATGGAGGAAGACTTAGCCATTGTTCCTCATGTTAGCCAGGGACGTGATGATGACAGCACGTAGATGTTGATGCTGACCCTGTTGATGCTGACCTTTCTATATCTTTCAGATCAGTGCTAACGCAGATAGTTTTAACCAGCAGAGTTACGGGTATGCCTTATTCTTTCATCATTTCTTTGAGTAGTGTAGATGAGGAACATACTCACGTATATCTTACATATTGCGTACTGATCTGCCGCAGGCCCTGATGTTTCCATAGCTCACGTCATGGAGGGGATTTCTCTTTTTGGTGTTACCCCTAGCTTTAGAGCCATTCCGGCAGGTGGCTTTGTTATATCAGCCAGTCACCTTACCAGTGAAACTCCTTCCGGTTGTTGGTGGTTGCCCTTATGCTTGAGGAAACCCGTGCACAAGGTTTTGTAGAAAGTGAGTCCGTGATGGACCTGGGAGTTAGTGCCGTAGACCATGATGTTCCAGTTGAGGATGCTGGTGCTTCTACGGCAGACACGCTCGCTGGCAGTGATCACTTGGAAAACATAGGTGAGTTCGCATTTCTGACCTCTTGGTTCTTTTAGTAGTTGAGTGTTATGTACGGAAGAAAGTTCCCTTTCATATGGGAATTTTTGTTCCCGTAGACTTGATTGTCATTTTCTTGAAAATTTCTATTTTTCATAGACTTGGTTGTCGTCTTAAAAAAAAAATTGTTTTATGGACTTGGTTGTTGTCACTTGAAATATTTTGACTTCATAGACTTGGTTGTTGTCTTATGAAATGTTTTGACTTCATAGACTTGGTTGTTGTCTTATGAAATATTTTGATTTCATAGACTTGGGTGTTGTCTTATGAAATATTTTATTCCCCTAGACTTGATTGTTGCCTTGTGGGTAATTTCTGCTTCCATAGACTTGGTTGTCGTCTTGATGGAAAAATTTCTGTTCCCATGGACTTGGTTGTCGTCCTATGGAAAGTTCTGTTCCATGGACTTGGTTGTCATCCTATGGAAAGTTTTTGTTCCATGGACTTGGTTGTCATCCTATGGAAAAGTTTCTGCTCCATGGACTTGATTGTTGTCTTATGGATATATATATGTATATATTTTTTTGCCATAGACTTGATTGTCGTCTTATGGAAGTTTCCTTTCCCATGGACTTGGTTGTTGCCCTATGGAGAATTTCTGGTCTCATGGACTTGGTTGTTGTCCTATGGAAGATTTTTCTGGATTTGATTAAGTCGTGGGAGTCATCCCATAGACTTAATCTCATCATGCGTTTGCTTGTTGCGATTATATTGCTGATTTGATTTATTGATTTTTGTTTCTTCCTTTTGTAGGCATGGATGATGCCGTACATGTGTCGGAAGATGTTGGTGAAGTAGGAATCACCGGTGAGGTCACTGCTGTTAGTCCACCACCAAGGCCCACTGTTGAAGCCGGTTCAAGTATTGGTGTTGGTAGTTTGTCCAGCGAAGTTGCTGACTTTTTGAAGGAATTTAACGCGAAGGCGCCCAATCCTCACCCCGAGCAGTAGTTTTGGCCTTTCAATGGGCCTCTGGTACCCTTTGGTGATTTCTGGGTTCCCAATGATTGCTCACCTTACTTGTCGCGGCTGTCTGCGGGACACAGTGATTTTACTAAAGGCTTCAAGCTTAGCATTGGACTTGTTGGACCCATGTTATCCCTGCTCGGTAGTGTGTTGGCTGCCATGAGCGAGTCCAGCCTTGAAGACGTGACCAAAGCTCAGATCCTTGCGTGGAGGAGTGTGATTCAAGACCTCATGGACGTTGGCTTTGATTTGGGGTTCATGATTGAGCGTCTGCGGCAGACGGCCCAATGTTTGTTTGGCAAAAGGATTGCGGATGAGATAAAAGTACTTCAGCACCAGATTGCCCTTCTACAAGACTCCTTGGCTGAGCTGACTGCTTATCAGGATGAAATGATGTCCATGGGAAGGATGGGTCCCAGGCCTGAACGCGGTGGATCATTCCTTGACAGCCTTCTCGATTGACTTTTGTAGCTCTTATGCTTATCCTTTTGTTGTGACCATGTTCTAGTCTTATTTTGAAACATTTGTATCTATGTTTTGTGGTGGCCAAGTTTTGGCCTTTCTTTTGGACAAATGACCAAGTTTTGGTATCTTCTCTTTTTTTTTTGGACAAATGACCGGGTTTTGGTCTCTTTGAATGCTCATGTTCATCATACTTTATTCAATCATGATATATCTTTAATCTATTGCCTTTTTTGTAAGAAAAATCTTGAGCATGTGGTAATTCTTTGATTTCTTGGCAAAATATAGACGTTGCATGATTCGTTAATAATACAACACGGTTCAAATTGTTCCAAAAACAAAAGATTCCAAATACTTGGCTAATAAGGGTGGTAGTCTTACGAGAGTAATAACGCTTCAGCCATTTTCCGTTGATGGGATCCACCAGGGTCGTGCCATCCGCAGTGGATAGCTTATAGTAGCCACTATCATATGCTTCGCGGATCAAGTATGGCCCTTCCCAATTTGGTGCAAATGCTTAGCGGATCAAGTATGGACCTCTTCCACGTGATTTCCATGGCCCGTTTTCAACCATTTGAGACGGTTAGGGAGACCTCTTCTCACGTGATCCACCGTTCTTCAGCACCATTTGACTCTTTGACCCTTATTCAAAAATTCTGGAGCATTTTCTCATAAGCATCAGCAAGCTTCTGGTGGTACCGCAGACTACGGACTTGGGCCAGCTCTCTTGCTTCTTCCAAACCTTCCAAGTCTGCCACTCTTGCTTCAGCACAAATATCAGCATCAGCTTCCAGGTCCATCCCATGCAAAATTCTTGGGCTAGGCACTAGTAATTCTGTGGGGGAGATAGCATCAGTGCCGTAGACTAGGGAAAATGGGAAGCCTGAAGCTATTTTGGTTGCTGTTGCTATTTTGGTTTATCCACGGTAGGCCCATAATGTGTCTGCCAAATGAGAACTCCAGCCTTTTCTGTAGTCAAAAACCATTTTGCTCAAAATACGCAACAACATGCGATTAGTTACCTCCGCTTGTCCATTGCCTTTAAGGGTAATAAGGCGTAGATCTGCGGTGCTTGATTTGGTAATGCTCCAAAACTTCTCTAACATTTTTGTTAACAAAAGGAGTACCATTGTCACTAATGATTTTGTGAGGGATGCCAAACCTTGTGATGATATGCTCGCGGATGAAATTAGCCACGGCTGCATCAGTTGCCTTGCGAAGAGGGACAGCTTCAACCCACTTTGGGAAGTACTCGGTGGCCACTAAGATCCAGATGTATCCACCAGAAGATGGATTGATTGGTCCAATGAGATCTAGCCCCCAAGTGTGAAAAAGCCATGGCGTTGCCATGTTCTGCAGACTAGTTGGATGCGTGTGAATGAGATTAGCTTAAAGTTGGCAAGTGTGACAAGATTTCACGACGTCTGCCGTGTCTTTCTTCATGGTTGGCCAATAATAGCCAAGAGTCAACAGCAGCTAGTATAATCTTTTCTTGCCTTGATGTTCTCCACATTCTCCGGAATGGGCTTCTTTCATCACGGTTTGAGATTCTGCCAGACTGAGGCATCTTAAGGGATCACCATGGAACCCCTTTTGGAATAATATGCCTCCTTCCACAAAGTATCTTGTGGCCAGCTTCTTAAGTCTAGTTGTTGCTTGGCTGGTCTGCGATAGGACATTCTCAATGAAATATTCGAGAAAAGGGATGCGCCAATCACTCGAAACGAATGCTGCATAAATTTGATCGGATTCATGCTGGTGTTGACAGAATGAGCACTGCTCCTGTAGACTGGCTGCCTCCTTACTCATGCTGGGCCAGAAATAACCTAGGCGCTGGAGTCTACGGTAGAGGCTTACACCATCTCTGAGTTCACAACACCTCTCGTGGACTTCTATTAACTTCTTCGCTGCTTCTTGGAGGTTCACACATCTTGCTAAGACTCCTCCAGGCAGTCTACGGTAGAGGTCACCAGCAATCAATACATAATCTTTGAGCATTTTTAGGTCTGCCACACCTTCAGGTGACATAAGCTTGGCTTTTATAGGCGTCCGCCAATCTTCAGCATCAAGGTTTTGTTCTTTGAATTTCTCTCTTAGCAGATCAGTGATAGGCATACTCCTCTTATCAATTGTGACATCTACCTTTGACCCTTTAAATGAAACTTAGGAACCCAAGGTTGCAAGAGCATCGGCGTACCGGTTCTCGCATCTCATGGCATGAGAGATTTCAAAAGTGTCAAACTTTTCTTCTAGTTTCTGAGCTAAGGCCTGGTACAGTGCTAATGATGGTTCTTTAAGGGAGAATTCTCCTTTAGTCTGACAGATTATAAGATTGGAGTCCCCAATCACCCGTAGATGCTTTATTCCCATTTCATGGGCAATGGCCAGCCCCGTTATGTAGGCTTCATACTTTGAGGCGTTGTTGGAACATGAGAAATCGAGCTTGAAAGACTTAGCAATAGTCTCTCCATCTTCTCTTGTCAGCACAATTCCAACCCCATTTGAGTTAGATGTTGAAGAGCCATCGAATTTCAGCATCCATGTTGAGTCCACCAGATCTGCCAACAGAGCTTCTCCTATTTCCCCGGGTACTTCATGCGAGATTGATGAGCTATCTTCCCCTGGGAATTGTGCGAGGAGGTCTGCTAGGAGCTTCTGCTCTTATATTGCTTGGCTCTTGATTGCTGTAGGCGTTTCAGTGGTTATCTCATATTGAGACAATTGTAAGAGCCATTGGGCCAGTCTGCCAGAAAGGATTGGTCTGTGCAGTAGACTCATAATTGGATGGGATTTAGTCATCAGCTGAATTTTGTGGGCCAAGAAGTAGTGCCGTAGCCGCTGTGATGCATATATTAAGGCTAAACATGCCCGTTCAGCCCCCGAGTATCTTGTCTCAGCATCTCTAAGTGCACGGCTGACATAGTAGATTGGCTTTTCGGTCCCATCTTCATCCTCTTGAGCCACTAAGCCCCCAATTGCCTCGCTATTAGAAGCCAAGTATAAACGCAGTGGTCTACCAGGGACTGGAGCACATACGGTGGGGAGCTTGGTCATGATCAGTTGGATTTTCTCAAAGGCTTGCTGGCATGCCGTGGACCAAACAAAGGGAACTCCTTTCTCCATCAAGGGCGTGAATATGGCTGTCACTGCTGTCAGACCAGGGATGAATCTCCTAATGTAGGACAATCTCCCTAAAAAGCTCTTCAATTCCTTGTGAGAGGTTGGTGCCTTCATGGTTGCTATGGCAGATGCCTTGGCTGGATCAACATCAATTCCATGGTTGTGGACCAAGAAGCCCAGAAACTTTCCAGCAGACACCCCAAAGGCGCATTTAAGGGGGTTCATCTTGAGTTTGTAAAGTCGGCATCTGTCAAACACCTTCCTCAAGATTTTAAGATGATCTTCCCTTTTCTTGAACTTCACCACTATGTCATCCACATAATCTTCAATTTCTTTATGCATCATATCATGGAACATGGCTGTCATGGTTCTTTGGTAGGTGGCACCGGCGTTTTTGAGACTGAAGGGCATGACGGTGTAATAAAAATTGCCGATTGGTGTGCGGAAAGCAGTCTTTTCAACATCTTTGGTAGACATGCGGATTTGATTGTAGCCACTAAACCCGTCCATGAAGGAAAACATGGCATGGCCCGCAGCTGAATCGACCAATAAGTCCATATTCGGAAGAGGAAACTCATCCTTTGGACATGCTTTATTAAGATTTCGAAAATCAACGCAACACCTAATCTGCCCATTCTTCTTTTTGACCGGCACAATGTTGGACAGCCACCGTGGATGCTGGATTAGTTTGATGAAACCAGCAGCAAGTAATTTTTTCACCTCTTGTGTGATTTGTGCCTCTACTTCCGTATGGAAGGTTCTCATGGGCTGCACTACAGGTCTGGTACCGGGCTCCACATTCAAAGAATGAGCCACTAACCCCGGAGTCTATCCCCGGCATCTCATGATAATCCCAAGCAAACACATCTTTATATTCATGCAGCAGATCAATCAAGCATTTTCTTTCTTTGGCAGACAAAGACTTGCTAATTGATATAGGCTTGCTAACATTAGCATCATTGCTTAAATTAATTACCTCAAGTTCT
>OU015764.1:9319078-9350252 GCA_907173295.1 Fagus sylvatica | reverse complement strand
TTGATTTAGGATTATGGTACCCTAAGTCAAATTCATTTGACTTAATAAGCTACACGGATGCGGATTTTGCTGGTTGCAAAATTGATCGCAAAAGCACTAGTGGTACTTGTCACTTTCTAGGACACTCACTAGTATCATGGTTTAGTAAAAAGCAAAATTCTGTGGCCTTATCAACGGCGGAAGCCGAATATGTAGCGGCCGGTAGTTGTTGTGCTCAATCTCTCTACATAAAACAACAACTAGAGGATTTTAAAATTCTTTTTGATCATATTCCCATAAGGTGTGATAACACAAGTGCCATAAGTTTAAGTAAAAATCCTATCCAACACTCTCGCACAAAGCACATTGAAATTAGATACCATTTTATAAGAGATCATGTGCAAAAAGGGGACATTGAACTTGAATTTGTAAGCACCGATAGTCAATGGGCGGATATTCTCACGAAACCTCTCATTGAAGAACGATTTTGCACAATTCGACGTGAAATAGGTATGGCTAGATACGTTGATATCAAATAAGCTTGAATTTATTATCCTTCTATTTGATTCAACTTGTTAAATCTATATATACCTTAAGAATTGAATATAAAATGATTTTATGCATATCATGTTCATAAAATTGTTCATTTTATATCTTTCTAGTTATATTGTTTGAACATTAGATTATATGCCCAGTTCTATGTATATTTGCGTATATGTTCATGCATAAAATAAGAAATAAAACTCATCATTTAAACAAACTTGATTTTATTAAAAAGAAAGCCACAAAGGAGAAGCCACAAAGGAGAAGCACCACAAAAGGAAAAACCACTACACTTCCCACTACATTTATTTGGGGATAGAGCGAGAAGTCAATTCCTTCACCTCAGCTAGTAGCTTCTCGTACTGCTTCTGCAGCTTATTAGTGGTCTTGCTCTGCTCTGTGGACCGGATTACCAAATCATCGGCATAAGAATCCACGAGCGCCTTCAGCCTTTTGTTCTCCTCCTTGACCTCCCCTACTTTCTTCTTACTCTCCTTCAGCAACCTTTGTAAAATGGTGACTTGAGAACGCAGCGCTTTCACTTCCATATTCCTAACATGAAGACGACGTCCCATGTTAGAAACAGTGGCAGTACACTGAACCGTGAGTGCCAATGATTCATTTATTATTTGTGGGTCAGTCCTCCCAGCTAAAACCTTTGCATCCTCCGGAGTACAAAGACCGGCAGCTACTGCGGTGGCAGTCTCACCATTCAATATCACTGAATCAGTTACTGATACAGGGCCATTAATTGAAAGGAAGTAAGGACGCCAGACTTCTGGCATCACACTAGGCGTATCATTTAGATTAATTGTTTCTGGTTTGTTTTGAGAAGAAGAGGAAGCCATTCTAGAAAATCTAATAAGAGATTAAGTTAAGAGTTTGAAAATGATGAAGTTCATCGAAAATTAGTGTGTGTTAAATAAACCTCAGATTTTTGAACACCAGCCTGTACCTATCACCCGACTCCCGAGATTTTTCTTCAAAATTCAACGTTCAAATCTCGAGATTTAACGTATACGGAAATATCACTGACTCAGAACTCGATGCGTCGACAAGAATCTTTTTTCTGAAAAAGCAGAAATTTTTTTTTTTCAAACTTCCTGATTTATCGGTGTCTATGGCGTGCGTAATTGGATAAGTCTGACACATAGCAAAATCTGAACCCTTCATTCACACTTACGACACGTAGCAAAATCTGAACCATTCATTCACACTTATGACACATAGCAAAATCTGAACCATTCATTCACACTTATGACACGTAGCAAAATCTGAACCATTCTTTCAAACAGCTCGTCTGTCCTATAAATTCGCTTCACCTCTCCACTATATACTCACACCTCTCCGATAATATTTTCTCTCATTCTTTAGATAACACTCTAAGAGGATGCAGCATCATTTAGAGATTCATAAAATCAAATACTTGATCTTCTCAGATAGAAGCAAAATTATTATTGATCAAGTTTCCACGAAGCAAGATTATTATTGATCATGCTTCTCGGTTGAAGTACCTCTCTCATACACCAGGTTGATGGGAAGATCTTTAGCATACACTCCAAATATATCTTCCTCATCCGAATCATCCCGTTCATACAACTGTTGATACACCTGAAGCTTTGTATGACAGAAGAGAGAGAGTACATAATATATGGGCTTCATCCCATGTCCTTTCCAGATTGCTTAAATCATCAGCATTTTAGGCATATGGCAAGGGACATCATATCCTTTCCTGAAGCATCTTCAACCGAACCCTCAATCCATCCGAACCACTAGGATGAAGAATCTTACAAATATGAATATATTTGTTTTATTTCTTTGTACCAAATAGAGAAAAATATGTTATATTAGTTAGTTGGGGTATGTTTGAACTAAATCAAAGGAGAAATATATTTTTTGTTTAATTTTGGTTGTTTAAAATGTTGAGTGATGTTTGGAGATATTGAATATAATATTTATTTTTTGATGATGCCAAGGGGGAGAAAGATATGACATTTTTTGAATGTATTGGTGAATTATCATATCTTGCAATAATTGGCAAAAATGCGCATATATATTGATTGCTTGATAATGCCTAAATAAAAAAAAAAAAATTGATCTATGCATAAAGATAGGGGGAGATTTAAAAATCTCTAATATAAAGATATGCATTATTTTAGGGGGAGCTTTTCAAGAAAAGCTTCAAAATCATAAATCGTATAAAAATATCATATCATATGTGTCATCATCAAAAAGGGGGAGATTGTTAGCCTCAAGGTTTCAATAATTATTAATTGGCTAATTAATCCAAGGACATTCATGTAGTTTTGATGATAACCATGATTTTAAGTTGTTCATTAATGATATTTTCATATGAACTAATGATTTATGTTTTAAAGCTTAATTTTGACTATTGATTTAATTGGACCAAGATGGCCAATTCAAATATCAAGCAAATGCAAAGTTGATAAGTTGCAAATTCATTGAAGATCAAAGTCATCAAGACTCAAGACAAAGAAATCAAGCTCAAAGACAATGATCCGAGACATATGAGAAGTAAGAGTTAGGTTTTGTAAAGTTTATTAAGATTTGATCTTTAAGGCTCAACTTTAAAACCAACTATCAATTGAAAAATCTCTTAAAGTTTTCAAAGACAAACTTGATTGGTTGAAATTCAAATATAAGACAACCATATCAATTGAAAAATCTCTTAAAGTTTTCAAAGACAACTTGATTGGTTGAAATTCAAATATAAGACAACCATATCAATTGAAAAATCTCTTAAAGTCTTTCAAAGACAAACTTGATTGGTTGAAATTCAAATATAAGACAACCATATCAATTGAAAAATCTCTTAAAGTCTTTCAAAGACAAACTTGATTGGTTGAAATTCAAATATAAGACAACCATATCAATTGAAAAATCTCTTAAAGTCTTCAAAGACAAATTTGATTAGTTGAAATTCAAATATAAGACAACCATATCAATTGAAAAATCTCTTAAAGTCTTCAAAGACAACTTGATTGGTTGAAATTCAAATATAAGACAACAAACTTCAATTGAAAAATCTCTTAAAGTTTTCAAAAGACAAACTTGATTGGTTGAAATTCAAATGTAAGACAACCATATCAATTGAAAAATCTTTTAAAGTTTTCAAAGACAACTTGATTGGTTGAAATTCAAATATAAGACAACCATATCAATTGAAAAATCTCTTAAAGTTTTCAAAGACAACTTGATTGGTTGAAATTCAAATATAAGACAACCATATCAATTGAAAAATCTCTTAAAGTCTTCAAAGACAAATTTGATTGGTTGAAATTCAAATATAAGACAACCATATCAATTGAAAAATCTCTTAAAGTTTTCAAAGACAACTTGATTGGTTGAAATTCAAATATAAGACAACCATATCAATTATGGTTGAAAAATCTCTTAAAGTTTTCAAAGAAAACAAATTGATTGATTGAAAATCAAGAAGAATGCAAGACAACATGATGGCTATAAATACTACCCTTTCTTCATTTCTAAACATCAAGCATACAAGAGAAATCAAAGATAGAAAAGATAACATCTTATACATCAATCCATCCTTCTCAAGCTTATATTTTCATATCATTCAAAATCCTTGATTGAAAATTTCTCTAAACACTTTTTGAGCCATATTGATCAAATCCTTGATATACTATTAGAGTGAGCATATTGTGTACAATTACTCTTTGAGAGAGCCTTATCTTGTACAACAAATACTTTGTTGAAACCATTGAGTGTTTTTGTTAGGGTTTTGGTATAAATCCTAAGTAGTGAAAAGGATTTTTCACTGGGTGGTTACTCTTCACCTTGTAAGGAAGATTTGTGGGTCTTGGTATAAATCCTAAGAGTGAAAAGGATTTTTCACTCGGTGGTTACTCTTCACCGTGTAAAGAAGATTTGTAACGGTTTTGATCTTCACCCGAAAGAAGATTGTCAAATTAGTGAATTTGGGAATCCTCGAGAAGTGATCTTGAGGCGGGGACGTAGGCAGGGAAGCCGAACCTCGATAACAATCACTGTGTTTGATTTTCTCTATCTCTATCTCTTACTTATTCAATTGCTTATATATGCTTGTGTTTGATTTTCTATCATATCTTATTGCAATTGAATTGTGTTCTTAAATTTGTTTTTGCTAATTGAAAATAGTTTTTAATTCCGCATTTAAATCGAAAAAGTTTGCCTCAACCTAAATCACCCCCCCTCTTAGGTTGATATTTGGGTAACACGTTTGTTAAAAACTGAGATTTTAAAATCACGATTTTGAAAACATGATTTTGAAAGTCACAATTAAATATTTGGTAAAACTAATGAAAAAGTGTTGATTCTGTTAATTGACCATTTGGATAATTTTAGTCTAAAACTATTTGTTTCAGGCGTAAATGATAAAAAATGACTTAACCATAGTGTCATTTTTCAAATGCTTTTAATGTTATAGAATCACAATTAAGCGTCAAGTAAAACCTGTGACAAAATATTGTTTCTATCAAATGAACATTTAGATACCGATGGTCTAAAATTGTTATTTCATATGAAAATTATCAAAAAAGACTTAACTATAATATTAAACTAGCATATAACCCGTGTAAAGCATGGAAAAAACTCTATATAAACACATAATGTGTATATGATCAAAATATATATTCAGAATTATTTTATGGAAAATATGTTCCATAAAAAAAATAAAACTGATAATAACAAATAGATGGAATTGCACCAACAACAGAAAAATAAAAGGAATTAGATAGTGTATAATAATTGAGAAAAAATAGTTATCTTTAATTGATAAAACAGAAAATAAGTTAGAATCAAGCAAAAATAAAAGATTACCTTAGTTCAATTGCCTCTTAGATCTCCTTGTAGTCATATAAACGTACAAAAACACAAAAATAAAAATAGATCATGATAGAAAAATAAATAAATAAAAAAGAAAAAGAAGTAGAAGAACAAAACTTGTACCAGATTACTATTGTTTAGATGTTACGTAAGCAGATTATGGAAGAATGAGGAACCTTCAATTTAACGTATTCTATTTATCTTCTTTCTATCAAGGAGTATGTTTGTTCACCAAATGATATCTTAAGTGATTGTTCACCAATCAATACCTTTTCACTAAAAGAGTACTCCTAACACAGAGAATTTGTTATTATTTATTTTTATTTAAAAGTGTTTGGCAGTTATTAAATCAAACCACTTAGGAAATTTAAACAACGTATGAATTTTTTTTTTTTTAATCTTTAAGAAGTCTTCTAGTATTAGGAGATTGTCATAATTGTAAGATTTTTAATATGATATTTTATTAAGATGTCTTTTAGTAGTAAGAGACTTATTTTGAAGAATTTGTTATTATCTGTTTTTATTTTAAAGATTTTTATTATGATATTTTATTAAGATATCTTTTTAGTAGTAGGAGACTTATTATCAAGAATTTGTTATTATCTATTTTTATTTAAAAATGTTTAGCAGTTATTAAATCAAATCATTTAGGAAATTTAAATAACGTATCATTTTAGAAATTTAAACGATAGATAGACATGCAAACCACTTAGGAAATCTAAATAACGTATCACTTCAGAAATTTAAACGATAGATAGACATGCCACTTGTCATGATGTGAGACATTCTAGGTTTTAACGCATCATATCTTCTACTTTTATATATTATATAGATATAATATCTTATCATTTTTTAATGTAAGAAATGTTAAAAATTACATTAATAGTAATAATAATAATAAAATATAGAACAAATATATTTCGGATTAATTAAAAAAGAGGGTTATTTTATTTATTTTATTTATTTTCTGTAAAAAAGGATGAAAATAAGTAAAAATAAAAGGTTGAAAATATGGATACATCTAGAGGCAAAGTGACAGCCCTCTGACCAACACAAACAGTAACTCAAGAACAAAGAAGTTAGCATAAAGGAATGGCATTTTTGAGGTCAGTGGCCACAACAACCACTGCCATTGCAGCCTCTGCTCTCCGTGCAGCCTTTCGAGCAGGGGTGGCCCTGGGCAAGGGCGAGGTGAGCGACCGCCCTAGGCCTCACCTCAAAATTAGGCCTCATCCAAAAAAAATTTAAGACCCTTTATTGAAAGGCCTCAATATATTTATAAATACAAAAATTAAAAAGGCTCATATATTGAAAACAAGTATTTAAATTAAGCATAATAATAATTTATTTCTCTAACCCAAGTATATATGAGAATAATTTTTGGTATTTATTTGATGTGAAGAAGCTAACTTCACTAAATTATAATAATTTGAAAAAATATTATGTTAATCTTGAACGTTTTTTAAAATCTGATAATTTTTTTTTTGATGGTATTGATTTATTTTCAGACTTAAAAGTCTTACAAGAGATTTTACCATCAAAAGAAAAAAAGACAGCTACAAATATACTTAATTTTATAAAGGAATTGAATTGTTTCAAATGCATCTATTGCATATAGAATATTATTGACTATACTTGTTACAGTCGCATCCGTTGAAAGAAGTTTTTCAAAGTTAAAATTATAAAAATCTTACTTGCGATCAACTATGTCACAAGAAAGATTAAATGGATTAACCATATTATCTATTGAACAATATTTGTTAGAAAATTTTGAATATAAAAGTTTAATTAGTAATTTTGTAGTAGAAACCGTATGAAGAGTAATTTTTTAATAATTTTTTTTTTTTTTAAAGATAGAAGGCCTCATTTTTTTACACCGCCCCAGGCCTCATAATTCCTAGGGCCGGCCCTGCTTTCGAGGGGGAGCTCAATGTTTGTGCACGTGGATTGCTCATTTTTTGTGTCTTGTTTGGACGTACAGGTTATGTTCACCCTGTTTCACCTTATTACGATTTGGATAAGACTTATCTGAGTAGTATTAGTAATATTGGTGCATTTTTCATATTATTCAAAAAATGTACACATATATTCAGGTGGTGTGTTGTATGAAACGTGATATTTTACAAAATATCTATTTTAATTGTTTTAATATTTTTTTTTATTTTTTTCTGTTTGTTGTTGTTGTTGCTGCTAAATGCTAAAGTAGAGTCAAAATTAATCTATATATAGGGCATTATATAGTTTGATATTCTAAAGTATTCCTTATCAGGGAGGTTGTTATTAAATATTATCCACTTCCTTTTATTATTATTATCATTCTGCAAGTCAAAATCATTGAAAAAAAAAAAAAAAAAGAAGAAGTGGTCCTAGCATGAAAGTGGTAACTGAAAAAAAATGGTAAAAGGGCATCATCAGATCACGTTATATATTATAGATGTTTTGCTATAAAATTGAAATGTTTCTAAGCATTTTTTACATACTGATCAATGTTTTCGAGTATGGGATAAACAATCATATGAGAGGGGAAAAAAACAAAACAATTTGAAATTACTCTCATGCTTGACCAAACTAAAAATTAGTTTCGTTGTGAATTATTTATGGGTGAAACGAAAACAATATCCACCCAATAAGATTTGATATCATGATAGGGTTCGCTAGTATGACCTTTTTTCTTTCATTTAAGAGAGTTTTTTCTCAACTAGAACGAAGCTCCAGGGTTCTAAAAACCGATCAGTTCAAAGAATAAAAAAGTTTGGTTAATTTGTGGAGGAGCCTGAAAGAGAAGGTAAGGAATCCATGACTCTAATCATGAAGGTTTTGATATCAAATAAGAACATAAAACAAGTTTAATTTGGTTGTATTCCCACACCTATACCATGGGTCACCTTCATATATATATATATATATATATATAAAGTTGTTACACTGTTACAGTAGATTAGATAGAGGGGGATATTGATAAATTACTGATTTTCTCAAAAGTTTAAACCGTTAAAAAATGATAAATTTAATCATTTAATCATTAATCTAACATTCTCCTCCGATACTAAGATAAATTTATGGTTCTCCCAAAAGTTTAAATTGTTAAGGAAATTAATAGTAAATTTAATTATTATTCTAACAAATTAATTATTACAAAGGATTATGTAGAGTGCCACATTCAAGAGTGTTAGAGATTAATATTGGTACTCCGAAACTATATGTTGAATATACAGCAATATATAAAGATAGAAAGAGAGACAACTACAACCTAAAGATGTAGTAAAGATGTTGGCTTTAAACTTTAGTAAGCCCCTAGACCGTCTCAATGAATGAATGTATGGGAAAATCTTAGAAGGTTGACCGGGACATTTGCACAAGCCACAATATTATTGGTTCGCCTTCATTCTTTTCTTTTGGACGCCAATGTGGACATAATTGCGGCTGGCTTTGTGAGAGTCGGATGGCAATGAGTCCTTAGCTAGAAAAGGATTTCCGTATGAAATATGCAGAGTCTTGGTAGTCCCTCATGGGTTAAAGCTGTGAATACTGCAAGGCAAGGCAAGGAGTCCCGTGAGGCATATGAAAGAGAAGAGAAGAGAAGATTGCACTAGTGCTGCCCATGGTTTCCATGAGCCTTCCACATGCTTGATGAGTAGATAACGTCAATGGTAAGCCTGCACTTGAGGTTGGTTTGCATTCATAATTTGCAAAGTCAATCAAGTTTGATAGCAAGGACCGGGTCGTGGTATGTATGCCTCCAAAATATTGCAATACTTCCTCATTTTCAGGGTCATTAAATCCTGATCTCTGATTTGACTTTCTAAATATTACAATGTCATTGCCAAACAGTTGATTTTATGTCGTTATCAAAAAGTCAGGAGTGTCTCAAGTAAGATCGAGGGTCAGATTCCCTCTTATCAAAAAAAATATCGAGGGTCAGATTTGGAATGCCGAAATCGAGCTAAAAGATTCGGTCAGGGAAACCATAAAAAATATCGTTGAATATTAGGGTGATGGGGCAAGAATGCTAGTATTTTAAACAGAAACAAAAAAGATATGACAAATGAAAATAGAAAACTCCTTTATTATTTGTGTATTATTCGCAACAAGACTTTTTACACATGGGAAAAATAATAATTAATTAAAAGACGTATTAATAAATGCGTTAAAAGAGCACATCTAACCATACTTCATCATGACCTTCAGCAAAATTTTGCCGTGAGGGTCCGGATATTTTTACACAACAATTCTATACTATTTAAAATGTAGATAATATTATTCACATTTTATGAATCTGTTTAAATTTATGAATAATAATATTTTATAATTTATAGATAATATTACTTACATTTAAATGATGTAAGGTATAATCATATAAATGATGTAAAAGAATATTTACCCAAGTATTTAAGGGGTTAAACACTTTCACACATCTAAATCTAATTATAAAGGTACGTACACACAAGCAGCTGATTCCAGTCTCTTTTCGAGAATTTGATTGGAATCCATGTACGCTTGGTTCCCCTTTTTTTATTTTTTTATTTTTATTTTTTTTTATGAGTAATAAGAGATTGTTAATTAATAATATGCAAAGAACCTACATGGTCCTTATTACATATGGAATCGAAATTCTGGTGACCATTACAAAAATAAAAAAGTTGTGGTCAAGGTCTAGAGAGATTACTTAACAAGAACATGAGAAGCTCTATTAGCACCCACCAGAGCCTAACCCATTTGAGCCTCCACTAAACAAGACCTTCCATAACACTAAAAAAAATCCATAACATTATGAAAACGTCACATGTAGCATGTGGAGGCATCACTTTCCCATGAAATATAGGAATTTGATTATTGCTTTGTAATGGGATTTATTAGTAGCAGGTAGTTATTAATTTAAAATGTATTTTATTTTCCATTTGCGGTAATTGGTGTGTAAGAGTGTAAGACATTATATATATAAAAGTAAAACTTGCAATTGATGGCATTGATAGTATTGGAGAATATTTGTGTGCATGAGTTGTGTGCATGAGACCATGCTCTTGCTCAATGATCTCTTCACAATTTATCCTGGGACCTTTGAATTTTTGCAATGGCCCCCAGGCTTTTGTTTCATTATGTAATTTGGACCTTTCTGATTCTTGTCCTTAATATATATACTTTCCTCTTAATGATAAAAAAAGCCTGAAAATTTATTTGACAGCTATACAATGTCATAGTATAGATAAAATTATACGAGTTGTCATGTCCACCACTGCGATTTTTAACTTTTTATCTTTTTTTGATGAGTTAACTTTTTATCTTGTTAGTAATATTAAAAGAGTACATGAATCGCGTGATGATATAACGAGTTCTTGACCTCTAAATAGTTTTAATTTTTAGGGAGCAGCTTGGTCCAGAGCATAGAGCACTGAATCCGTTAAAATTATTATACGTATAAAAAAATTAGACACATGTTAAGATTTTAACAAGTTCAATACTCTTGTACACTGAACCCAATCATTTTCCTAATTTTTAATTTAATAAATAAATAAAGGATAAGGTCATTTTCCTAATTTTTAATTTAATAAATAAATAAAGGATAAGGTTTAGTTACAAATTAATTTATAGTTATTTTACTACAACCCACTATGTGGTAATTTTTAAGATCATCCACATGTATTATTTAAAAAAATCATATGACTCATTAAATAGATCATGTGATTAAAGTATATACAGATAATCTTATTAATTGACACATAATGAATTACAATAAACTGATTATAAACTGAATTATAACCAAAGCTTGGAAATAAATAAAATACAGCCGGCCAGTGCGGATCATTTTAGTGGGATAAGCTATCTAAGTCAGCGTAGCATTCCTGTGTGTATATTAAGAAGACTTGTCACTTTATCAAAAAAAAAAAAAAAAAAGACTTGTCAATGCCACAACATTCTCAAAGTTCATAATGGAGCCCTATAGTTTTCTTCTTTTCTCTCTATTCCTCTTGATTTGCACCCAAGTCCTTCTTCATCTCAAACAATGGCTTTTCAAGAAGAAAAAGCGGCTTCCACCTGGCCCAACTGGCCTTCCCATCCTCGGAAACCTCCTCACAATTGGTGACAGACCCCATGAGTCCATAACCAAGTTGGCCAAGACCTACGGCCCCCTCATGACTGTCAGACTCGGGTTCAACATAACTGTAGTAGCTTCTTCAGCAGAAATGGCAAGGGAAATCCTCCAGAAGAATGATCAAGCATTTCTAGGGAGACCTATCCCTCATGCTGTGACTGCACAAACTAATCACGAGCTTTCAATGGCATGGTTACCAGGCGATACAAAATGGAGAAGCCTAAGAAAAATATGCAACAGCCAGATTTTCACAACGCAGAGACTAGATGCGTTGCAAGGCCTGCGACACCAAATGATGGACGGTATGGTTAAGCGCGTGGTTGATGGTAGTGAAGCTGGGGAAGCTATAAGTATTGGGAGGTTAGTGTTTGGAACGACATTGAATTCGCTATCGAATACTATGTCTTCGTTTGACATAATTGATCCAAAATCGAATGCTATTCAAGAACTAAAGGAGCTCATTTGGAAAATAATGGAGCTTGCTGGGAAGCCTAATCTTTCAGACTATTTTCCTTTTCTAAAGCCATTTGATCCACAAGGCATAAGGAGGACCATTAAGGTTTCTTATGATAGATTGCATGTGTTGCTTGATGAGATAATTGATCAACGTTTGAAACGTCGAGAGTCTGGATCACCGAGGTGTGAGGACTTCTTGGATGTCCTCCTTGACCACCTCAAAGAACAGGGCCATGAGGAATTTAGCCGGGAGGATATCAATATTTTGCTGACGGTAATCTCTATCTCTCTCTCATGCATTACACAAATACATAAATATATAATTGGCAATATTATACTACGCAATATCTTCATTGGATTAAAATCTTACAAACTCACAGTTGAATTATATAAGTTCTTCATTTTCATCATGCTTGCAAAAATCAACTAACCGCTAATTCCGTTAAAATTAAACATTGACTTCTGTTACTTTAGAACAAAAAAAAATGAGATGCATGTGGTAGACTGCTTAGGGTATCGTGTGGAGAGAACACACATGTTTTTAATTGATATAAAAGAATCTCTTGGAAAGCCTATAGAACAGATTCTACTCTAAGAGGAGGAGAGAAAAAAATCCAATTCTCCCAGCCTTAAAGAGAAGTAATCATTCAATAATCTGGGAGTAATACATTGTAATACTTCCTCTTCTCAAGTCATAGAGTAGATCCCACTAATTAGACTATTTATGTGAGATTATGGAGTATCATGTACTATTTATGTGAGATGATAGAATATCATGTTGTTTGTATTTTGAAAATATCTAATAATTTTTTCTTGAAGCGGCGCTGAAACAATTGTTCTTCAAGATTCTTGTCTAAAACTAAGAGAAAATAAACTCGGAATCTCCCAAACTTATTTATCTATACTATAATGTAAAACCGAAGTTTTTTGACTTTTGGTTGACCTCATCATGTTGCGCCACATAAGCTTTTGAAATCTCACAATTTTACACCTCATTGTTTTAATATATATTTTCTAATTAAATTTAAATTTTATTCTATTATTAAACCTTCTATTAGAATTTTGACACATCATATTTTCTTTAATATAAGAATATATTATTCCATATATAAAACACGATCATAATTAATGTCGAATACTAAAATATATTCCATATATAAACACAATATAAATATCTTTTAATAATAATCATAATTATCAATTTTCATCAAGATTTTTAGATTTTTTTTTTCTTATGTATTTCATTTAATTTAATTTGTTGCTTGGCAATGGAGAAAGATGGATAGATTTGTTATAATGAAACCATGTGAGCTTGAAATGAGTTATGAAAATTATTTAGGTTTGATCATATAATCATGTGTCCATGTATTTATTTGTCATTTTTCTTATTTTAAGTATCCTTTATTTTATTTTTGGATGGAAACATGATCCATATGGTAAATATAAACATGAATCGTGTTTTATAAAAATTGGACTATATTCAACTTATGCCAAAAGAAAAATTATATTATATTAAATTTTAATTATCCTATGGTAAATACTTTCTTAGTTATTTTTTTAAACCAAAAAGTAGGATTTATCCTAAATCCGATTCGTAAAGTCTCTTTATCAATCTTGCCTACAACATTTTGAACTACAAAAAAAAAAAAAAAAAAAAAAAAAAAAAAAAAAAAAAAAAAAAAAAATCAAAATTAATTTAGATTTTATTTTCAATAATTTTCCTGTGCATCGCACAGGTTTGCGACTAGTTTATAATAAAAGGGAAGTTTGATTTAAGAATGTACCATTGATACAAAATTTAAAACTAGAAAAAAGCCTTGTAGTTGTAGGCATGTAATCCTTCTTTCGAAACTGCAGTGACAAAGCCCTTTTATTTATTATTATTTTTTTCTATTATCAATAATTTTTAAATTCCCAAAATAACACATGTATCAATTTTCTATAAATCAAAAAATATATTTTATTTCATCAAGTCATATGTAATTATCCTTTATATTTATTAATAACATTTTCAATCAAGGTTATTTGGTTAAACAAATTAAAATTACATATTAGAATATAATAATAGTTGTACTTTTAGGAATGCTAAAATGTATACAAATCAATTAATTTAATATAAACTAAATAATGAATGTCACTTTAGGTAATGTTATGAAAATGTGAAAACTAATAACAACTTGAAGCCTTGATAATGTTTTGAAAATGTGATGGTTGCATCATTATTGTATATATATATATATATATATTTATGACAATATGACTTATATGCTCCTAAAGCTAATTACTTATATATGGAAAAAAATTGAGACAATAAATTTTAAAATTTTAGCTTAATGTATAATTTTATTAATAAAATAAAGGTGATTGAGAATTTGAAAATTGCAGGGGTCACCTTATTAAAATTTGTGGCATCCATTAAAGAAGAAGGATATAACATTTTTTACAATTTTTTTAACAGTTGTTGATATGTTCTGTCATTAATAGATTTATGTGAAAGTGATATTATTCCAATTATAACAGATTGCGTCAAATTTGTTATGAATAAAAATTAGATCCTAAAGTACTTAAATAATAGTAAGCTACCGTTTCCCAAACCTTATAACTTATAAAATAAAAAATCCTCCCTCATTTCTTATACAGCAATTGGACGACCTCTATGGAATTTTTGTTTAATTACAATGTCACAATTTGTCAGGACTTGTTCATTGGAGGAACTGATACAACTACCACTACAATGGAATGGGCAATGACTGAGCTTCTTCGCAATCCTGACATAATGGCTAAAGCAAAGCAAGAACTTGTTGAAACGATTGGAATAGGACTAAGCATCGAAGAGAAAGATATCCTACGACTTCCCTATCTACAATCTGTGCTTAAAGAAACAATGCGGCTTCATCCAACAGCACCTCTTCTCCTGCCTCATCGTGCTGAGATGGACGTAGAAGTTTGTGGATACACCATTCCTAAGCACACCCAAGTGTTTGTGAATGCATGGGCAATAGCCCGAGATCCCATGTACTGGTATAAGCCAACACAATTTATACCAGAAAGGTTCATGGGCTCTGAAGTGGATTTTAGAGGCACAAATTTCTCTTTTATCCCATTTGGTTCTGGGCGGCGGATTTGCCCAGGTTTAGCTCTTGCTGTAAGAATGCTAAGCTTGTTGCTAGCTTCTCTCATTCACCACTTTGATTGGAAGCTTCCTGATCGAATGGAACCGGAAGATATTGACATGAAAGACAAATTCGGAATTACAATGCAGAAAGCTATTCCACTTGTTGCCATTCCCGCCGTTGTTGCTAAAGCTAATTAATTTATATCGCTTACTAGTTGGAGATAAACATATTTTAATTATAGTTTGTGTTTGGGGACTTGTTTTATGTTATGCCATGTGAGAGTAGTGTGAAAAGGTAATATACAGTGGTTTGAATGCTAGCTAATAAGTTACGTATTATATTTGATAGCCATGACCTTTCTATGATTTAAACAAATTATATGATTTATTAAATAAGTTATATAATTAAAAATACATGTGTATAATTATTTTAGTGATCACAGTTGAAAAAAAATTCTTCCAAATTTATTTGGAAATAAATTTTATCCTTTTGTCCTCTCAAGAAATTGTTGCCAAACACAATATCCAGTAGGCAAATGATTAAAGCTATTTCTCATCTATCACTTTCACATTTATTGTGTTCAACTAAAGTGAAATTAATTCTATATACTATTTCAAGAGTGACGAGATTCCTTTATATAAAGCTAAAATACTTGTAAGTAATTACAAAAAAAATATATTTAATCAAAATAATAGAGAATAAATCATAAAAGAGTGGGTATAAATTTTTTGCAACAACTAATGGGATATAATATATTCATAATAAATTTTGTAACAACAATACTTATGAAATTAATTATTATATATTTTTATTAAAATACACCAACTTGAAAAACTGAAGTATATTTGTTACGCTTTTTTTTTTTTTGATAACTGGAAATCTTCATTAAAAGGAAAGCGAAATTACATTATTTCTCCACTCAACCCAGACATCCCTAGCCAGTGAGGATTTATCGTAGCATAGATACGGGAAAGAGATGAAGCAGCGTTTTACATAACATGCGTAACTATATTAGCTTCCCATTTGACTCATTGGAAATTACAAGAAAAAGATTAAAAAAAAAAAAAAAACCAACTGTGGTTACTAGATGTGACTAATGAGGGAGGAGATAAGCCATGGACTCCATGGCATGGAGCAGAGGTTTCATCTCGAATAGCATTAAAGCATAGCTTTGCATGTGTATTTGTTACACCATTGTAGGAATAGCTCGCAGTGGTTGAGCCATCTGTAAGCTTAAACGGAACTTTTCTTCCATGTTCATATCCTCAGGCTTAAACCCATCTTCAAGTTTCCAATCAAAGGTGTGGATAAGCGAACCCAGCATCAAGTGTACCATACGTATCGCCAATGGCAATCCAGGACATATTCTCCTCCCCGCACCAAACGGAATAAGCTCAAAATTCCGTCCCTTGACATCAATTTCTAATCCCATGAACCTCTCTGGCTTAAATGAGTTTGGGTTTTCCCATATGCTCGTGTCCCTGCCTATAGCCCATGCATTTACAAGCACTTGTGCACCCTTTGGGATTGTGAAACCTTGAATTTCTACATCTGCTTCAGCTTTACGGGGAAGTAACAGTGGAACTGGAGGGTGTAACCGAAAGGTTTCTTTGACTATTGCTTGCAAGTAGGGTAAACGAGCAATATCAGATTCCTCTACTGGGTTTCCTTTGCCAATGATTTGCATGAGCTCTGCTTTGGCTTTTGATAGAACCTCTGGGTTGTGTAGTATCTCTGCCATTACCCATTCCAATGTATTCGAAGTTGTATCAGTACCTGCAATAAATAGGTCCTATTCCAAAAGAATTTAAAACAAAGTGAGAAAATGGATTAGACCACAAACCAGATTCATAAAAAGTAGATAATTGAATAAATATATAAGTTATCGAGGAAGAATATAGAGAAATTGTCACCATGAACAAAGGTTCGATTTGGGTTTTGTCAATCTCCCCGGTGCTTTCTTCACCGATGTCGAGAAGTGTATCTAACATATCATTTTTTTTTATAGAACCAGGCACTTGTCTTAGCTGCAACCGTTGGTTGATCATGCTACCAAAGAGATCTATCAGCTTTCCAAAGTAAATTGTCATCCGGCGACGTATGCCTTGGGGATCAACCTTCCTAAGCAAAGGAAAATAGTCTGCCAAGTTTGGTTTTCCAACCTCTTCCATGATATTCCACACAAGTTCCTTGAACTCTTTAGCCGTATTAGAATTCGGGTCTGCCAAATCCACTGAGCAAATAGTGTTGGACAACAAATTAAGCGTAGTTTTGAAAGCCGCCCTGCCAATATTGACTGCTTCACCGGTTAGGCAGCTTTTATGGACATCGGCAAGGAGCTCTTGCACTTTCTTGCGCCGTATGTTTTGGTTGGCATCGAGGATCTTGTTGGCGAATAATTGGGAGTTGCATATTTTTCGAATGTTTCTCCAACGAGGGGAAACAGGCATCCAAGGCAAGCCAAACTCATGTTGGTTGTGGGCTCGGATTGCATCTGGAATGGAACGGTTGGAGAGGAGTTGGTCATGTGTTTGGAGGACTTCTTTGGCCATGCTAGCTGAAGAAATGACTACTGTAGTTATCTGGCCTAGTTTTAGGCTCATTAAAGGGCCATTTGTCATGGCAAGCTCGGCCAAGGACTTGTGAGGTTTGTCACCAAGTTCCAAGAGGTTTCCGATGATTGGAAAAGGTTTTGGTCCGGGAGGAAGCTTTTTGGGATCTGTTTTGCTTCTTGCTATGGAATGGAGGGCATGAATAATGGTCCAACTTAGGCAAAGGTAGAGTATACAGCTTAAAACTTCCATCTGTGTGTGAGAGAGAGAGAGAAAGAAAGAGAAATTTAAGTCCAGTCATTCCTAAGGTATTCCCATGTTTCCCATGTATATGAAAAGTCAACTTTAATCTCAAGTATCAAAAAACTTTTCCACAATTTTTTATGTTTCCACACATGCATTGGACCTCTCAGCACGTGGTTTGGCTTATCTCCATTGTTTTTGTGCACTAAAATATCTCTGGGCTTTATCCATTCTGCCAAAGATAAATAGTTTCTTGTGGCGTGTGTGTCTGGATATTCTCTGTACATTTGAGATGCTTCATCTCAGGCATATGAGAGATAATGGGTTGTGCCCAGCCACCCATGCTGTACTTTGGAATTGGAATCGGTGGCAAATGATGTTTGGGCGGAGTCAGGTCTGAATTTGCAAAAATGGGATCGTTTCATACTTAATTTTTGCAATATCATGGAGACAATTCGGAACAAATTCTCTCATGAGGATGTGGAGCTATTCTCTTGTGTGGCATATTTCATTTGGAGACTGTAGAGGCCCATTTTTTTCAGTCCACGGTGGACGAACTCCAACATTTCAGTGATCCACCATGGGTCGAAAGCCCAACAACACCAGTGATCCACGGTAGACCATCCACCAGGTCCAAGCACCAAAGAGATTAACAAAAGCTCAGCCCATTTACTCTCTAAATTCAGGTCTGCCGCACAAGAGGATCCTGAAATAATTTGAAAAAGAGAGGGAAAATGGCTCTCATGAGCATCATTTTTCCCTCCTCTCCTGGCGCGGTGCTCGAGGCACTGAAGGGAGACATTTCCAAGAGAGAATCAGATTTCCAAAGCCTACCATAATCATGATAAGAGGTTGGTTTTCTTCATTAACCAACAGATAAGCACCATGGTTCCAGAAAAAACGGTCCACGGTAGCATCAGCCAAAGCCCAGAAAAGTGGAAGGGGGCTGGTCCTCCACACCACCCAGTGGTCCACGGCGAATTACCCAGTGGTCCACGGTGATTTAACCAGCAGTTCACAGCAAACTCAGTTACAAAAACGATCTGCGGCGGCGCCAGTTGCGGCAAGTGACGAGGAAGATGATGCAAGGGCTGAAAAGACCAAGAAATCTCCCATGGCCGCCCAAATCAGTACCAGCTGAGGTGAGTAATGATGAAAGGCAAGCTGGTCATTTCCTTTGTCCACTGGTCACGGTGGACTTCGTCACAAAATGGTCCACGGCAGCACCAGCTGGAACAGAAATGATAATTAAGGCTGAAAAGACTTGAGAAATCTGCCATGGCCACCACCACTCGAGAGCAGTGACCACCACAGCCCAGCACTCCGGTGGTCCTTGCTCCTCCACATCACGGAACTTAGGAAGCACGGTTTGGAGGTAGGGGAATCAATTTACTCCAATTTTATTTGATCTGCCGCAACAGAAAAGGTATTGATCTGCTGGGGAAAAAATACCAAAAATGGTAAGATCAAATCTAATTAATGCAAAACGTATGTGAGTCAAGTCATCTTAATTATTTCAGATAATTACCGAGCATTAAATGCTCGTCACTTCCTTCCTCATAAATGGCCTGAAATCCGCCGCTCACCGCAGATCAAATCAGATCTGCGGCGGATGAAAACCATCAGCTCAGCCCCAAAAAATTAAACTTTGTCAAATCTCAGCCCTTTTATCTCTTGGTTAAACAATGATTCTCATGATGAGGAGGATAACAAATAAAACCATTAGATACAAACACCATTATAAATAGGGGTGAGAAGAAGGAATGGGGGGTTGGTTGGCTGATCAGAAAACTCTCATACTGAAATTTCTCCATTAGAGCTGAACTTCAAAAGCTTCAGAAATATAGTTAACCAACAACAGTCCACGGGACACTTCCCGTAGGTCCACGGTGGACTAAAAAGCACTTTTAGTCTGCCACAACAGAAAACTCCCATCAAACACTCAACCCAACACTCAGTACTGACTCATGTACGTTTTGCACAGTAAATGGTTCTCTTCCTACTCCCAAATCTCCTAAGTTCTATGATTATTGTGTTTCTTTGATCTGCTCCTCCTTTTTTGCAAGTCACAAAAGAAGTCAAGTGTATTATGCCCAGTCTCTTGATCCACGCCACTGATCCTTGATTCCACTACTTGTCATGTTTCTTGTATTTTCTATCACTGAATGTGCAAGTTTGTAATTTATTTTCCCATGTGTTGTTCTCACTATGTTATAATTATTGAATGTCCTGGTGGAAGTATAGTCCAAAATTATTAACTTATTTTGATCTGCGGCATTAGTTTCATTGGTCTACCGTAACCCCTTATGTGAGCATTACAGCCTGGTGGATCAAGAAACACTAGAGGGGAATGCACCATCAGCCACCAAGTGATCTACCGCACTTGGTGTAGAGTTTTGGGCTCAACATCCCCACACACACAAATTCAGCCTGTGTTCAGCCCGTCCATGGATTGATACGTGGCCCACCCGGTGCAGAAATTTTGTGCATCCACATTTTGGCGACTCCACTGGGGAGTTAAGTTGCAAATCTTCCCTCGTTCCATCATTTTGAAGCTGATCCACAGTACTTGGGGGCTACAACCATGCCGCCTAAAAAGTCTACCAGACAGAACTCAGTGGCTAATTCTCATGTTGAAGTAGAATCTCAAGGCCACAGCCATGCCATGGGAGAGACACATGCCCAGGGTGGTGGACAGCCACTCGGGGGAGAAAATCCCTTCGGTGGTGGACAAGCTCATGGTGGCGGACAAGTCCTTGGTGGTGGAGAAATCCCTGTTGGTGGACCACAACAAATGGTATTGATGTTTGAAATGATCAAGGGGATGCAGCAGAACCAAGTTGAACTTGCTGAATCCTTAAGGTAGCTGAGAGAAGCCAACGTCAACAAGGAGGACCACCAGAACAAGAATGACAACCGCAACCATGAGGAAAGGGAGTCCCACAACAAAAACGACACACCGTTTGCCACCATGTCTGATGTGGCAGACTTACTTAAACAAGAAAGAGAAAGGCCCCCGAAGGAGCCTAGACACTTTGTAAAGAGACCCCCTTACCCCATTGAGCTCTTGAAGGAGCCATACCTGGAAAAATATGATACACCTGTCTTTGCATTGTTTGATGGGAGGAAATGAAGCGCCATGGAACATATCAGCAAGTTCCTGGATTCCATGGGACCCTTTGCTGCACATGGTGATCTTTGTCTGCGGGAGTTCTCAAAATCTCTGGTGGATAGGGCATACACTTGGTACACGGTGCTGCCTGCTGGATCCATCAGAACATGGGAAGACATGGTGGAGAGCTTCTGCAGCAAATACTTCCATGTTGAAGAAAAGATCACCCTGGTCAATCTGCATGGCACCAAGCAGCAGATTGGAGAAGACCTGGTGAAGTACATCCACCGCTTCCGCGACGTGTCCTTGGATTGTCACGTGAAGTATCAAGAGGGGGAGCTAGTAGAGGTATGCATTGACAATATGCTACCCGAATTTCGTGCCCACTTAGAGAACTTGGACATCACACGGTTCGCCCCTCTACTCCAAAAGGCTAGAAAAACCGCCATTTCAGTCAAGCCTCAAGTTGAAAAGAGCAGGGACAAGAAGAGTCTGCCGTAGACTCTCACTGTGTCCACCGTAACTGCACCCAGCGGTACCAAACGAAAGAATCCAACAGACAAAGCCTATGAGGAGCCACCCCCGCTACCTTTCACGGCCAAAGAAATGATGGCCATTTTTGATAAGTGGGTTCAAGATCAAGTGATCAAGCTCCCAAAGATCAGCAAGCAGCCCACTGCAGAAGAACAGAAAGAACCCAAATATTGCCGCTACCATAGATACGTAAATCACTCCACGGTGGACTGCCGAACCCTCAAATGGGAGGTCAACCGCAAAATCCAAAATGGTACTTTACTACTCTCAGAAGAACAACAGAAGGTCCACCAGACACCCTTTCCTAACTACAACAAAGGCAAAGGCAAGGCTGTAGTATCAGTAGTGATCCACGGGAGCGTGAGTGATATGGAGGCAGAGGAGTCTGCAGCAGCAAGTTCCTCTCTGGTACTAGCAGCTGTTAGGACTCTACAAAAAAGTCCAAAGTTCAAGTCATTATTCAACCAGCTGGGATTCGGACCTAAGGCAAGAAATGCAGCAACAGAAGCACTTATCACAATAGCGGCAGAATCGGGAGCCACTTGCTTCACGACAGAAGCTCATGCCAGCCGTGCTTTCTTGGAAACCACAAATGCCATAACCTTCACGGATGAAGACATAGAGGTTCAATACCCGGACCATATACGCCCGCTCTATCTGTCTGCGGTAGTAAAAGATGTTCAAGTCAGACGTGCTCTGGTGGACACTGGTTCTTGCCTAAATCTCATTCCATTAAGCACTCTTCAAGCCGCAAATGTGTCACAGCAGAAGATCCAAGGCTCTTCTATGGAAGTGACCGGATTTGGAGGAGTAATCGAGTATACAATGGGGCATGTACAGCTTTTATTGAAAGTGGGGCCGATTGTGGCACTCACACGATTCCATGTGGTGAATGCGGAAACTCCTTACCACGTGCTTCTTGGTAGACCCTGGCTGCACAAACATAAATTGGTGTCATCCACCTACCATCAATGTGTCAAGGGTAGACTCAATGGCAAACCAATCCGCATAGCTGCAAATTCTTATCCCTTCGATCAGACTGAAGCTCACTTCGTTGAAGCGGCCCTTTATGATGACTTAGCATCCACGGGAGAACCATCCATCGTGAAACCATGTGGAACACCACTCCCTGCATGAGAAGATATTAAGGATGATCCTGAAGTTGATCTACGGGAGCTGCTTGAATGAAAGAAGAAAATGAAGGAACGTGAAATTGAACATGGGAGTCCACCACAATGCGTGCGTGTCCAACTCCTCAATGGATGCATTGTCTATCGCTTATGAAGGTGCGTGGGGCCTGATTGCCCACAGCAAGAAGGTCTCACAGCTGAAGAGGGTGGTCTGCAGCCCTCATGCCACTTGATACAGCAGACTGAAAATTTTGGAAAAGTTGTGGTGGATCAACTACAGTCTACAGCAATGAGCCCCAAAGAAGTTACGGTAGACCATGCGCAGTCTATGGTAATGAATCCCCAAGAAGTTGCAGTGGATCAAACAAGGTCCATGGCAACGAATACCAAAAAAGATGCGGAGGATCAAACCGAGTCCACCACAACGAATCCTGAAGGATCTACGGTGGATCATTTACGGTCTACGGTAATGAATTCCGAAGAAGAGGATAAGGTGGACCAGACAGAGCCTACGGCAAGGAAAAGAGAAGAGTCCACCACGGCTGAACCAAACCTAATTTCAAAAGAAGAACTTGAGGTAATTAATTTAAGCAATGATGCTAATGTTAGCAAGCCTATATCAATTAGCAAGTCTTTGTCTGCCAAAGAAAGAAAATGCTTGATTGATCTGCTGCATGAATATAAAGATGTGTTTGCTTGGGATTATCATGAGATGCCGGGGATAGACTCGGGGTTAGTGGCTCATTCTTTGAATGTGGAGCCCGGTACCAGACCTGTAGTGCAGCCCATGAGAACCTTCCATACGGAAGTAGAGGCACAAATCACACAAGAGGTGAAAAAATTACTTGCTGCTGGTTTCATCAAACCAATCCAGCATCCACGGTGGCTGTCCAACATTGTGCCGGTCAAAAAGAAGAATGGGCAGATTAGGTGTTGCGTTGATTTTCGAAATCTTAATAAAGCATGTCCAAAGGATGAGTTTCCTCTTCCGAATATGGACTTATTGGTCGATTCAGCTGCGGGCCATGCCATGTTTTCCTTCATGGACGGGTTTAGTGGCTACAATCAAATCCGCATGTCTACCAAAGATGTTGAAAAGACTGCTTTCCGCACACCAATCGGCAATTTTTATTACACCGTCATGCCCTTCAGTCTCAAAAACGCCGGTGCCACCTACCAAAGAACCATGACAGCCATGTTCCATGATATGATGCATAAAGAAATTGAAGATTATGTGGATGACATAGTGGTGAAGTTCAAGAAAAGGGAAGATCATCTTAAAATCTTGAGGAAGGTGTTTGACAGATGCCGACTTTACAAACTCAAGATGAACCCCCTTAAATGCGCCTTTGGGGTGTCTGCTGGAAAGTTTCTGGGCTTCTTGGTCCACAACCATGGAATTGATGTTGATCCAGCCAAGGCATCTGCCATAGCAACCATGAAGGCACCAACCTCTCACAAGGAATTGAAGAGCTTTTTAGGGAGATTGTCCTACATTAGGAGATTCATCCCTGGTCTGACAGCAGTGACAGCCATATTCACGCCCTTGATGGAGAAAGGAGTTCCCTTTGTTTGGTCCACGGCATGCCAGCAAGCCTTTGAGAAAATCCAACTGATCATGACCAAGCTCCCCACCGTATGTGCTCCAGTCCCTGGTAGACCACTGCGTTTATACTTGGCTTCTAATAGCGAGGCAATTGGGGGCTTAGTGGCTCAAGAGGATGAAGATGGGACCGAAAAGCCAATCTACTATGTCAGCCGTGCACTTAGAGATGCTGAGACAAGATACTCGGGGGCTGAACGGGCATGTTTAGCCTTAATATATGCATCACAGCGGCTACGGCACTACTTCTTGGCCCACAAAATTCAGCTGATGACTAAATCCCATCCAATTATGAGTCTACTGCACAGACCAATCCTTTCTGGCAGACTGGCCCAATGGCTCTTACAATTGTCTCAATATGAGATAACCACTGAAACGCCTACAGCAATCAAGAGCCAAGCTATAGCAGACCTCCTCGCACAATTCCCAGGGGAAGATAGCTCATCAATCTCGCATGAAGTACCCGGGGAAATAGGAGAAGCTCTGTTGGCAGATCTGGTGGACTCAACATGGATGCTGAAATTCGATGGCTCTTCAACATCTAACTCAAATGGGGTTGGAATTGTGCTGACAAGAGAAGATGGAGAGACTATTGCTAAGTCTTTCAAGCTCGATTTCTCATGTTCCAACAACGCCTCAAAGTATGAAGCCTACATAACGGGGCTGGCCATTGCCCATGAAATGGGAATAAAGCATCTACGGGTGATTGGGGACTCCAATCTTATAATCTGTCAGACTAAAGGAGAATTCTCCCTTAAAGAACCATCATTAGCACTGTACCAGGCCTTAGCTCAGAAACTAGAAGAAAAGTTTGACACTTTTGAAATCTCTCATGCCATGAGATGCGAGAACCGGTACGCCGATGCTCTTGCAACCTTGGGTTCCTAAGTTTCATTTAAAGGGTCAAAGGTAGATGTCACAATTGATAAGAGGAGTATGCCTATCACTGATCTGCTAAGAGAGAAATTCAAAGAACAAAACCTTGATGCTGAAGATTGGCGGACGCCTATAAAAGCCAAGCTTATGTCACCTGAAGGTGTGGCAGACCTAAAAATGCTCAAAGATTATGTATTGATTGCTGGTGACCTCTACCGTAGACTGCCTGGAGGAGTCTTAGCAAGATGTGTGAACCTCCAAGAAGCAGCGAAGAAGTTAATAGAAGTCCACGAGAGGTGTTGTGAACTCAGAGATGGTGTAAGCCTCTACCGTAGACTCCAGCGCCTAGGTTATTTCTGGCCCAGCATGAGTAAGGAGGCAGCCAGTCTACAGGAGCAGTGCTCATTCTGTCAACACCAGCATGAATCCGATCAAATTTATGCAGCATTCGTTTCGAGTGATTGGCGCATCCCTTTTCTCGAATATTTCATTGAGAATGTCCTATCGCAGACCAGCCAAGCAACAACTAGACTTAAGAAGCTGGCCACAAGATACTTTGTGGAAGGAGGCATATTATTCCAAAAGGGGTTCCATGGTGATCCCTTAAGATGCCTCAGTCTGGCAGAATCTCAAACCGTGATGAAAGAAGCCCATTCCGGAGAATGTGGAGAACATCAAGGCAAGAAAAGATTATACTAGCTGCTGTTGACTCTTGGCTATTATTGGCCAACCATGAAGAAAGACACGGCAGACTTCGTGAAATCTTGTCACACTTGCCAACTTCAAGCTAATCTCATTCACACGCATCCAACTAGTCTGCAGAACATGGCAACGCCATGGCTTTTTCACACTTGGGGGCTAGACCTCATTGGACCAATCAATCCATCTTCTGGTGGATACATCTGGATCTTAGTGGCCACTGAGTACTTCCCAAAGTGGGTTAAAGCTGTCCCTCTTTGCAAGGCAATTGGTGCAGCCGTGGCTAATTTCATCCGCGAGCATATCATCACAAGGTTTGGCATCCCTCACAAAATCATTAGTGACAATGGTACTCCTTTTGTTAACAAAAATGTTAGAGAAGTTTTGGAGCATTACCAAATCAAGCACCGCAGATCTACGCCTTATTACCCTTAAGGCAATGGACAAGCGGAGGTAACTAATCGCATGTTGTTGCGTATTTTGAGCAAAATGGTTTTTGACTACGGAAAAGGCTGGAGTTCTCATCTGGCAGACACATTATGGGCCTACCGTGGATCAACCAAAATAGCAACAGGCTTCACCCCATTTTCCCTAGTCTACGGCACTGATGCTATTTCCCCCACAGAATTACTAGTGCCTAGCCCAAGAATTTTGCATGGGATGGACCTGGAAGCTGATGCTGATATTTGTGCTGAAGCAAGAGTGGCAGACTTGGAAGGTTTGGAAGAAGCAAGAGAGCTGGCCCAAGTCCGTAGTCTGCGGTACCACCAGAAGCTTGCTGATGCTTATGAGAAAATGCTCCAGACCAGAATTTTTGCTAAGAGTCAAATGGTGCTGAAAACGGTGGATCACGTGAGAAGAGGTCTCCCCTCACCGTCTAAATTTGCACCAAATTGGGAAGGGCCATACTTGATCCGCGAAGCATATGATAGTGGCTACTATAAGCTATCCACTGCGGATGGCACGACCCTGGTGGATCCCATCAACGGAAAATGGCTGAAGCGTTATTACTCGTAAGACTACCACCCTTATTAGCCAAGTATTTGGAATCTTTTGTTTTTGGAACAATTTGAACCGTGTTGTATTATTAACGAATCATGCAACGTCTATATTTTGCCAAGAAATCAAAGAATTACCACATGCTCAAGATTTTTCTTACAAAAAAGGCAATAGATTAAATATATCATGATTGAATAAAGTATGAACATGAGCATTCAAAGAGACCAAAACCCGGTCATTTGTCCAAAAAAAAAAGAGAAGATACCAAAACTTGGTCATTTGTCCAAAAGAAAGGCCAAAACTTGGCCACCACAAAACATAGATACAAATGTTTCAAAATAAGACTAGAACATGGTCACAACAAAAGGATAAGCATAAGAGCTACAAAAGTCAATCGAGAAGGCTGTCAAGGAATGATCCACCGCGTTCAGGCCTGGGACCCATCCTTCCCATGGACATCATTTCATCCTGATAAGCAGTCAGCTCAGCCAAGGAGTCTTGTAGAAGGGCAATCTGGTGCTGAAGTACTTTTATCTCATCCGCAATCCTTTTGCCAAACAAACATTGGGCCGTCTGCCGCAGACGCTCAATCATGAACCCCAAATCAAAGCCAACGTCCATGAGGTCTTGAATCACACTCCTCCACGCAAGGATCTGAGCTTTGGTCACGTCTTCAAGGCTGGACTCGCTCATGGCAGCCAACACACTACCGAGCAGGGATAACATGGGTCCAACAAGTCCAATGCTAAGCTTGAAGCCTTTAGTAAAATCACTGTGTCCCGCAGACAGCCGCGACAAGTAAGGTGAGCAATCATTGGGAACCCAGAAATCACCAAAGGGTACCAGAGGCCCATTGAAAGGCCAAAACTACTGCTCGGGGTGAGGATTGGGCGCCTTCGCGTTAAATTCCTTCAAAAAGTCAGCAACTTCGCTGGACAAACTACCAACACCAATACTTGAACCGGCTTCAACAGTGGGCCTTGGTGGTGGACTAACAGCAGTGACCTCACCGGTGATTCCTACTTCACCAACATCTTCCGACACATGTACGGCATCATCCATGCCTACAAAAGGAAGAAACAAAAATCAATAAATCAAATCAGCAATATAATCGCAACAAGCAAACGCATGATGAGATTAAGTCTATGGGATGACTCCCACGACTTAATCAAATCCAGAAAAATCTTCCATAGGACAACAACCAAGTCCATGAGACCAGAAATTCTCCATAGGGCAACAACCAAGTCCATGGGAAAGGAAACTTCCATAAGACGACAATCAAGTCTATGGCAAAAAAATATATACATATATATATCCATAAGACAACAATCAAGTCCATGGAGCAGAAACTTTCCATAGGATGACAACCAAGTCCATGGAACAAAAACTTTCCATAGGATGACAACCAAGTCCATGGAACAGAACTTTCCATAGGACGACAACCAAGTCCATGGGAACAGAAATTTTTCCATCAAGACGACAACCAAGTCTATGGAAGCAGAAATTACCCACAAGGCAACAATCAAGTCTAGGGGAATAAAATATTTCATAAGACAACACCCAAGTCTATGAAATCAAAATATTTCATAAGACAACAACCAAGTCTATGAAGTCAAAACATTTCATAAGACAACAACCAAGTCTATGAAGTCAAAATATTTCAAGTGACAACAACCAAGTCCATAAAACAATTTTTTTTTTAAGACGACAACCAAGTCTATGAAAAATAGAAATTTTCAAGAAAATGACAATCAAGTCTACGGGAACAAAAATTCCCATATGAAAGGGAACTTTCTTCCGTACATAACACTCAACTACTAAAAGAACCAAGAGGTCAGAAATGCGAACTCACCTATGTTTTCCAAGTGATCACTGCCAGCGAGCGTGTCTGCCGTAGAAGCACCAGCATCCTCAACTGGAACATCATGGTCTACGGCACTAACTCCCAGGTCCATCACGGACTCACTTTCTACAAAACCTTGTGCACGGGTTTCCTCAAGCATAAGGGCACCACCAACAACCGGAGGAGTTTCACTGGTAAGGTGACTGGCTGATATAACAAAGCCACCTGCCGGAATGGCTCTAAAGCTAGGGGTAACACCAAAAAGAGAAATCCCCTCCATGACGTGAGCTATGGAAACATCAGGGCCTGCGGCAGATCAGTACGCAATATGTAAGATATACGTGAGTATGTTCCTCATCTACACTACTCAAAGAAATGATGAAAGAATAAGGCATACCTGTAACTCTGCTGGTTAAAACTATCTGCAGCACTGAGAAAGATATAGGGTCAGCATCAACATCTACGGTGCTGTCATCATCACGTCCCTGGCTAACATGAGGAACAATGGCTAAGTCTTCCTCCATTGAGTCAGCTGGCCCCATACTTGAATCATCAGCTTCAGGCATGTCATCATCATCTGCGGTGGACCCCGCAGACACTATCTGTTCTTCAGGTACAGAGTCCGGAACACTATCAAAGAAGGAGCCACTGGAGGAAGAATGATCCTCTCCCGTGGACTCAGCACCAATTTCAGAACTGTCTGCTGCACTATTTCCTAAATCTTCAGCTTGATCCACGGCAGCAGCCCTTGGAGCATCCTTCCCCAAGGGACTTGCAACAACATCATCATCAGCCACATCTGAATCCTAAAGAAGAAACAAATGATAAAAGTCAGAAAATATGAACACAACTTCAGAGAAAATACAAAGAAAAGAAGAAGAGGTAACCTTTACAACGACCACGCCGCCACCAGATCCACCAGAACCATGTGTCACCTGCCGCAGACTAAAACATGAGAAAACAAAAGGAAAAGATGAAGTGAAGCATAAAAAAAGAAGAAGGGGGAAGAGCAACAAAAAACTCACCTTGGGACCACTCTTGCTCCTCGCACGACCAGCAGCACCAAGAGGAAACAAAGGAGCAATGAACTTCTTCTTCTTGGGAGGCGAGGGAGTTGACACCGCAGAAGGTTCTTCCTCATCCGGAGATGAAGAAGAGACACTGGTCTTCTTCTGACCCCTTGGTGGACGAGAGGCAGCACTCTTTTTGCCTGTCTGCTTAGGAGGACTTGCACCTACACTCTTGGGCTTTGAAGGAGCAACAGTGGACTCAGTAGGTTCTTCCACATGGAGCCGTGGTAGACTCCTTTACAGCAGGTGATACTGAGGCGGTGGACTTACTCTTCTTCCCAGCTTTTGTCTTTTTAGAAGGACCCCCGGTGGACTCAGTGGGTTCTTCCAAGGGAGCTGTGGTGGACTCCTCTGTAGCAGATGGCACCGAGGGGGTGGACTTACTTTCTTTCCCAGCCCTTGTCTTCCTCTTAAGAGGAGCAATGGCAGACTCGGTTGATTCTTGTACGAGGGCTGTGGTGAACTCCTTTGCAGCAGACGGAACTAGAAGGGGAGGCTTATCTTTCTTCACAGCCTTTGCCTTTTTGGAAGGAGCTTTTTTAGAAGAAGGAACGGAAGGAGTTGGCTTCTTGGGTGTTTTCTCAATGGCCAGGTCCGCGGGGGCATCCCTCTTGCTCCCCTTGCCACGCTTTGAAAGCATTATAAGACGGTCCTCCACAACATTGACGAAATTCCTCCAGCTCTCTGGCAGATGTATGGTATACGCAATCCAACCTCCTCTGGATTCATCCCATTCAGCAAATCCGAGCTTTTGGCTGTTGGCATAAGATATGGCGGACTGGGAAGGAAGAGCGAGATAAGGGTTGGAAACCAATGGCTTGCGGTGGACAGACATAGGAGTTTTGTCACTCCTACCAGCAATTACAAAGTCCACCATGGATTGAGTAAATCGTTGCCAATAGGCACCCATGGACACCCAGGACGGAGTGAAGCCGAAGCCGAGCCTGTGACCACCAGGAATCAATACACGGGTAGTCTCACCTCCCCAACGAACAAATGCACGACTCTTGAGGAAGGCTGTCAAATCAGCAACACAAGTTGCAGTCTCTTGTGGACCAATGGGTATGCCTTGATCAAGCCCAAACTGTCTCTGTACCCGCTGTGGACAGTAGGGGATGAAAGAAACACCTGTGGCAGACAAGATTGGTAGAAAACCCGGGTTCACGGTGGACAGGTAAGATAAACTCCGATAATCATCAACTTTCAAATCACGAATCAAAGGCAACGGCTGATAGAACTTTCTGAAAATGGGAGCACAAGTAAAACCGGGGTAGTCATCCCCATACGGTCTGAACAATACATTCTCCTCATGATCCAGAGCATCCACCAGATCGTAATCATGGGTCTTTAGACCCACCTAGCGATAGACCAAGGGTAAGTTATCCTTAAAGTCTAGAAAGTGGTCTAAGAACTCCCGCGGTAGATCAGAGAATCTACCCCAAGCAGCAGACTTATCTTTTGCAGCAAAAATATAACTAACAGA